>CAJQZP010001305.1:9515000-10115000 GCA_907164705.1 Parnassius apollo
TTTGTTTGCGGATGCGCGTGTGGATTGTTTCTACACCACCATGCGTAAACGATGCACATCCCTGGTGCGTAGGGTGCGGGCCAGTTCTAATGGTATCCTGAGGGCATTTTCTGACAGGTTTGAAGTCATTACCTGAACCATTGTCATGTGGTGTACGTGCTGACTAATTGGACCTGTCTTAAATATAGTTTTAAATAAATAGTTTTAAAATTAAGTTAATAGTTTCAAGTTTAACTAAAATTAGTTTTAAGATTTGTATTATTACTAACATCTATGATCCTTATGGTCGAAATAAACGACTTTTTTGACGAATAACTCGACAACGACAAGGTATTCGCCTGAGTGCGTGTTTGTGTGTGTGTGTGTGTGTGTGTGTGTGTGTGTGTGTGTGTGTGTGCGCGCGGATGTGAGCATGTGCTTGCGCATGTGGGTGTGTGAGTTTATGTGTGCGTGTGGGTGTACGTGTGTTCGTGTGAATGCATGTGTGTGCGTGTGTGTGCGGCAGTGTGCGTGTGTGAGTGTGTGTATGAGTTTGTGCGTGTACGCATGTGTGCATGTTCGCACGCGCTTGCGTGTTTGTGTGTGTGTGTGTTTACCATAAACCAGTTAACATGTTTTCTACATCATCATAATCAAGATTTTTAAGGACGCGTTTACAAAATTGATAGGTATAGAATCGAACTATTACATGAGATATTATCATGAGACCCTACCTCCGCTCTTGATGGAGTGACCTCAAAATGTAATTCGGGATTACTACTGGAACTCCTGGACTAGTAGAACTGGGTGTGCCGAGTTTAGGCTCGTTTTGTTAGTTTGTTAGTTAAAAGTTAGAGGCGGAAAACGGAGACGTGGTTGAGGCGGAGGTGAATGCAGCGTAGCTTGTGGTGAAGGCGGAGATTATAAAAGTGAAGCATGTTGCTGAAAGAAAATTAACTAATGTTTCAGATCCAGTTACTCCAATGCAAGATCCTGTGATATCAACTAATCCTGTAGTTATAAAGAAAAGGGCTGAAACGTTTTTAGGTATGATTTATTTTGATTGAGAGATGATAACTATTTATATTTAATATTTGATAATATGATATATATTTCATATTTGTTCCGACATAGACAATATTTATATGTAAGGAAAAGAGATAATCTACATATGAAAACTAAAAAGTTACCGGATAATGAAGAACTAAAGATTAAGTACTTATATGAGAAACATGTGTAACAAAATTATTAAAAATCTGAAAAAAAGAATATTATAAAAATAAATTAATAAAAAATCAAAGAAATACAAAATGAACATGGAAGATAATTACAGAAGTGTGTAATTTAACTAATTTTGTACAGGGAAAATAAAGTTATACTATTTGTCCAAAATTATACCAAGTTTGACGTTTTATTGTTTTTTTTTTTGCCAAATTTTTGACGTCACGTGGCTAGTGATTTTATACGTTTTGATTTTTGGTTTTATTATTATTTCTGTTTTATTTTTGTCTTAAGAACTTACCTAATACCTAATATGTTTTATATTCAGTAAGGGAAACGAAAGAACACAAAAGAAACGATACCTACATAATTGAAACTGAACATCGTATTCATAAAATATTTTAAAATTCTGTTTTCATTTGAACACACAAACTGAGAGAAGCTGCTGCCGTGATCAAGCTTCTGGTAAATGGAATAGATTAGTAAAATGGATAGGATAAGACTCATAAACAATGTTTACACATGTGCGATGACGAATTGCAATTTGCCTAGTATTATTAAGATACTGCATACTGCACATTATGAAATAATGGTATAAATAGGATAATTATACTACGAAATCCGACCCTGGTTACGTCGTGTTATAACGTTTGTATTATGACAAATGCGCTACTTTTTCTTGTATGAAGAATCCTTCATTTTGAAATCATTGGTATCATTACGTTAGCCTAATGGCAGGGTACGGGCCGCGAGCTCAAAAGGTCGTGAAATCGAGTCCGCTATTCGATTACTCTCGTGAACCGTTCCTAGCACAAGCATTTTAAGGGGAATATTAGTAATGATAATATCATTGCTAGTATTTTATCAGCCCTTTTTTACGTGGTAGAGCCATGCTGCAGTTATATCAGTAGTCCAGGCAGGACCACGCTCTCACAGAATACCAGCGTAAAATAGTAGCTTAATGCTACTGTTTCGTATGGTGAGTGTAGAGAACCGGAGACCCTTTTTACTGGAAACGAGGCATTTCATCTTAGTCCTCACGGGTGACAACGCGTCTGCATTTTTATTTGTAATCGAGGATAGATGTGGATGTCTATGGGCCACAGCAACCACTTACCATCAGGTGGACTGTGTGCTCGTTTGTCACCCTATCCTATAAAAAAGCCCTTCTTGATTATTGCTCCACCACCTCTTATATGTTCCTCTGTTTAGCTTAATAGTTGACTGATAGAATTCCCTATGGCATTAAAGTGCACCCTATGAACTATTTTGTGCATGAACGTAAAATAACAAATTTAAAGAATTTAGATAGGTACCAAAATTTACATTAAATTATTGGTCAATAAATTTAAAATTATTAGATTCAGAAAGTCAATTCGCAACCACTTATACATACTTAATGATGTTTGTGGGGTGTTGTAATAATTGTTTCTTTTCTTTCGTTTTTTAAACAAAACTGGTTGATAATTTTTTTTAATTTCTAATTTTAAGGAGGAGCTTGCTACATATTTATTTATCTATGGTCACGGGCGGGACTGAGATGTTCAACGTCCATATGTCATAGTTAACCGCGGTTACCATAGATTAAGATTTTAACTTTTGTTCCGATCTATGCAGTATGAACTTATGGTATCTTGAAGTCTTGCAGTTGTATGCTTGGGTTGGGATTTAATTTTATTTATTATAGGATCCCAAGCAGATGGTAGCACCCAGCCATCTTCTCTATTGAAATTAGGATGTTTTTTGATTTCAATAGCCTCGCGAATCACCCTTGGAAGGAATCGGTGTTCTTTAGCGAGGATTTGCAGTCTATCAAATCTGATGTAGTGACGGGGGCGATCCTGTACGTGTTCACAGACTGCAGACTTCCCGGAGCGTCGATTCTTCACATCAGCTATATGTTCTTTAACGCGGGTTTTTATTGATCTTTTAGTTTGTCCTATGTAGGAGAGACCACATTCACAATCAAGCTTGTACACTCCTGCATCTTGCAGAGGGACATTACACTTGACCGATGGTAAAAACTGACCAATCTTCTTCAGCGGCTTGAAGTATGTTTTGATGGAAGCGCGCTTCAAGATGTAGCCAATCTTGTCAGTGACTCCTCTAACATATGGCAGTACAGCAGGTACACGCTCGACTGTGGCCGGCTTCACTCGTTCACTGTGACGTAGGCGCGGGACTCGAAGCTTGTTGTCATGCAAAACTTGCTTGACATGGTGGAGCTCTGCAGCCAGGTGTTTACTGTCACAGATCCCTCGTGCTCTCTGAAACAAAGATTTACCCACGGTTGCTAACTGTAAAGGATGGTGGTGAGAATCACCGTTTAAATATCTATCTGTATGGGTCTTTTTTCTATACACAGTATGGCTCAAGGTGTTATCAGGATTCCGAATTACTAACACATCTAGAAAAGCTAAGGAATTGTTTGCCTCTAACTCCATTGTGAACTGAATTTTAGAATTTATAGAGTTAAGATGGTCTAAAAATGCAGTTACTTTATCTAAAGGTAGAATTGTGAAAGTGTCGTCTACGTACCGCTTGTAGAATCTTGGATTTATGGGAGAACTAAGCAGGGCTTTCTCCTCAAAGTCTTCCATGAATATGTCGGCGACAATGGGAGATACAGGTGAGCCCATCGCCACACCATCTACTTGCTTGTAGAACTCCTCCTTCCACAATAGGTAGCCAGATGTAAGGCAGTGTCTGAGTAATACTGCATATTCTACGGGCATGTTGTTTTCTTCCAGCCTTCTAGTTACAATTGAGATGCAGTCTTCAACAGGTAAGCATGTAAACAATGACTGCACATCTCTCCTACATAGGACAAACTAAAAGATCAATAAAAACCCGCGTTAAAGAACATATAGCTGATGTGAAGAATCGACGCTCCGGGAAGTCTGCAGTCTGTGAACACGTACAGGATCGCCCCCGTCACTACATCAGATTTGATAGACCGCAAATCCTCGCTAAAGAACACCGATTCCTTCCAAGGATGATTCGCGAGGCTATTGAAATCAAAAAACATCCTAATTTCAATAGAGAAGATGGCTGGGTGCTACCTTCTGCTTGGGATCCTATAATAAATACACATATAACCAAAAATACATACGACCCAAGCATACAACTGCAAGACTTCAAGATACCATAAGTTCATACTGCATAGATCGGAACAAAAGTTAAAATCTTAATCTATGGTAACCGCGGTTAACTATGACATATGGACGTTGAACATCTCAGTCCCGCCCGTGACCATGAGTGCTGTAAAGCGTTCGAAACGTCGGGTATTAAAAAGTTAAATATACGCGATAAATTCCGTAAAATCTAGTATTATTTCAATGTGTAGTGTTCGCGTAAATATAAGAAATCATTATGTAAACCAGTACGGACTGGTAATTGCAAATAAAATACGCCGATTAGAAGATCTAAAGACCAAGCGCGCAAGATATCTAACAGCCTTAAATTTCTTGAAGAGATGCCGAGACCATAATCTCATTCCTACGTGTGTCAAAATATCAACCAAAAAGGACATTCGAGGAAGCGCTAAGATCTTAAATCAGGCGAGTAAAAAGTTGTTACGGACGGTAATCCAAGAAAAACGCTCCGATCTATATGACATAAACACATCCATAGACACATCATCCAGTGAATTAAAGAAAGTTTTAACGACGTTTGACTATAATTTTTGCATGGAAACATTAAATAAACGCGAAATTAGTAAATATAACGAATGCAAAAACAAACATATAGAAAAATATCAAAAATTAACGAACAAGTCAAATGTCAAACATCTGAATCAATGCCTTAGAGCATACATTACATGGAGGGAGCACTGTGTGAGCAGAAAGCGTGATCGGCGTAGAGAGAGAGAGAGACTGAGTTTAGGTAGAGTCTGTCTCTCTCGCACAGTCACTGTCATTTGCTGTTTATCAGAAGCATGAAGCATGTGCGAGAGAGACAGACTCTACCTAAACCTTAGAGCACCGATCACGCTTTCTGCTCACACAGTGCTCCCTCCATGTAATGTATGCTCTAAGATCAATGCCAGAACCGAAAGCAACCATTGACAAACACAGATCATAGATTAATCGCGCTCTATAATCTGTCAAAACAAACACTGGATGATGCAACAATTAGGGTTTTATCCAAAGGCCTGAACTTTGCAATAACACCTCGCAAATTACCGTACGAAGAAATTATCTGTAGTGTCGAGGACTGTTTATTTAAAAACAATATGCGGAAAGAAGATTTGGAGGCGATACGTCAAGATATTACGTCTATGTTACGTCGATGTTCAGTGCCTAAACCGAATCTTCCCAAAGACGAATTTATAGCGTTAAAGAACCTACGCAATAAACCAGAACTGACGATTCTCCGCGCAGATAAGGGAAACGCCACGGTAGTCATGGATACGTCAGATTATAATTCTAAAATACAAGAACTTTTGTCGGATGTAAGTACTTATAAAAAGGTTAAAAACGACCCAACAAATAAAAGCACACTAAAAACAACTAGTGATCTCATAAAGAAACACTCCGAAAAATTAAATCTGGACGTAAAATGGATAATACCTACGTGCGCCAAATCACCAAAATTGTATGGGTTACCAAAAATACACAAGCCCAATGCTCCATTACGTCCCATAGTGAGCCAAATCGATTCACCAACTTACAGATTGGCTCAACACTTAGCGAAAATACTCTCACCGCTCAGAGGACATATAAGAGCACACATAAAGGATTCATACCATTTTGTCAGCGAGATTAAAGACCTACATCTGGCAGACAATGAAACTATGGTCAGTTTTGATGTGCAGTCATTGTTTACATGCTTACCTGTTGAAGACTGCATCTCAATTGTAACTAGAAGGCTGGAAGAAAACAACATGCCCGTAAAATATGCAGTATTACTCAGACACTGCCTTACATCTGGCTACTTATTGTGGAAGGAGGAGTTATAAAAATAAAATTTTAAATTAATCATAAATTTTGTAACTAATAATTTAAAATTTTATTTGTATTTTGGACATTTGTGTTCTTCAATATTAAAAATTCTATCATTCGTCGTCAACATTTTTAAAAATTGTTTTTCTGTTGAACCAATTTTGTCTAATGTTTTTTGGAAATCAAACAAAATTTATGATTAATTTAAAATTTTATTTTCAAGTAATAACCACTTGTAAAAAACCCACACTTCGTCACAAGAACAATGTAAAATTTTGTGATTATTTTTTGCAAATATATGATTACTACACACATAACGTTTGTTTAAATTTATGACATTTACCAAATCATTGTATTTTGGACATTTGTATTCTTCAATATTAAAAATTCTGTCATTCGTCGTCAACATTTTTAAAAATTGTTTTTCTGTTGAACCAATTTTGTCTAATGTTTTTTGGAAATCAAACAAAATTTATGATTAATTTAAAATTTTATTTTCAAGTAATAACCACTTGTAAAAAACCCACACTTCGTCACAAGAACAATGTAAAATTTTGTGATTATTTTTTGGAAATATATGATTATTACACACATAACGTTTGTTTAAATTTATGACATTTACCAAATCATTGTATTTTGGACATTTGTGTTCTTCAATATTAAAAATTCTATCATTCGTCGTCAACATTTTTAAAAATTGTTTTTCTGTTGAACCAATTTTGTCTAATGTTTTTCGGAAATCAAACAAAATTTATGATTAATTTAAAATTTTATTTTCAAGTAATAACCACTTGTAAAAAACCCACACTTCGTCACAAGAACAATGTAAAATTTTGTGATTATTTTTTGCAAATATATGATTACTACACACATAACGTTTGTTTAAATTTATGACATTTACCAAATCATTGTATTTTGGACATTTGTATTCTTCAATATTAAAAATTCTATCATTCGTCGTCAACATTTTTAAAAATTGTTTTTCTGTTGAACCAATTTTGTCTAATGTTTTTTGGAAATCAAACAAAATTTATGATTAATTTAAAATTTTATTTTCAAGTAATAACCACTTGTAAAAAACCCACACTTCGTCACAAGAACAATGTAAAATTTTGTGATTATTTTTTGCAAATATATGATTACTACACACATAACGTTTGTTTAAATTTATGACATTTACCAAATCATTGTATTTTGGACATTTGTATTCTTCAATATTAAAAATTCTGTCATTCGTCGTCAACATTTTTAAAAATTGTTTTTCTGTTGAACCACCTTTGTATGCGATCACTTCGTCTTTGCACAAATTTCTAATATACCAATTTAATATGGGAATGATGTTCTCTTGTTTGTAGGCACATTTTAATTCTTCGGTCACATCAAAATATGGAATGCCGTGCACGTGTATTTCACAATAACGAACAGTTTTTTTGTCTTTTGGCGACAAATAATTGAATGGATAACTTGGCTGAAACAAATAATGATCGATAAACGAATCATTTTTATTAGATAGTTTTACGTCTAGAATAGCCATTTCTCTACATTGAAAATGTTTATGAGGATATGTAATGTAAAATCCGTCCATGTCGATGATGTATCTAATATTTTTTTAGATTTTGTGTCATTTTGAACCAAAATGTTAAAAGTATTTACACGTAACTAAAATATGTTTGTTCCAACAAACTTCACATAACAATTCATTCTTCATTACTTCCCATCACCCCATTTCTTCCTTCTGCTCTTTTCTTCCTGTAATTTAAGAAAACAGAATCACATTCACTAATGATCAACTAATGACTGTCATTGTTAAAAAAGTATTTTTTAACTTTTTTACTTTCTGCTATTGTCTTTTTATTTATGGCTAGGAAATGTCCGCGGCGCGGTCTCAATGCGTGTTGGCGAACTTCACATGCCTTCGAAATTTTCTCAGACATGCAGGTTTCCTCACGATGTTTTCCTTCACCGCCGAGCACGTGGTAAATCAGCACTTAAAATTGCAATTAACAATTTAAGTGGTGTCGGCGGGGATCGAACCCGCGTTACGTACTGTAAAATTTACAGCTTGCGCTAACCATCTGAGCTACCACGGCTTAATCATATACACACACAAAATATTTAAATATAATTTGTTAACACTAAATCATACACACTAAGAAAATAACAGAAAGAAAAGTAAGTGTGTCAATAGAATAAACACTTAAAATTGCAATTAACAATTTAATTGGTGTCGGCGGGGATCGAACCCGCGTTACGTACTGTAAAATTTACAGCTTGCGCTAACCATCTGAGCTACCACGGCTTAATCATATACACACACAAAATATTTAAATATAATTTGTTAACACTAAAAATAATAATAATAATAATAATATTCCACAACTATCACACAACGCCATCTAGTCCCAAGTTAAGCAGAGCTTGTGTTATGGGTACTAGACAACTGATAAACATACTTATACATATATTTCTAAATAC
The DNA here is from genome assembly GCA_907164705.1 of Parnassius apollo. NCBI lineage: Eukaryota > Metazoa > Arthropoda > Insecta > Lepidoptera > Papilionidae > Parnassius > Parnassius apollo. Next base: position 9,523,619 of record CAJQZP010001305.1, read on the forward strand.
ATAAATATTATAGATAAATTACACCCAGACACAGAACAAATGATCGTGCTCATCACACAAACATTTGTCCTGGGTGGGAATCGAACCCACGACCTCCGGCATAACAGTCAGGGTCACTAACCACTAGACCAACAGGCCTGTCGTTCAAAATCATACACACGTAAAAAAATAACAGAAAGAAAAGTAAGTTTGTCAATAGATTAAACACTTACATCTATGGCCTTTGATGCGTTGAAGTAACGCAAATGTATTATTGATAGATACACTGCGGTCAAACGACCATACACTAACTCCATGACTGCAGTTGCTTGGTCTTATATAGTACCAGTAAATAATAATTCTAATCTAAAGAATTTCTACAGTAGAATTGATAATAACTTTATGCGTCAACAACCTTATCTCACATTCTTCGTGTTGCGTCTTATTCAGTGTATTGATGACTCAAATACGTTTTGTATAACAGAAAAAATGCAATTTAATATTTAGAAATCACATAATTGATCATTCCTATGTTAGTCATTGAGTAGATTGTACTGTAGTAATCTACTAATAGCAGTAATATCATGGATACACTAGATGTACAACAACATCTGAAAAAGATTCACCCCAGTCTAGAAAATAATGTTTATGCTGCTAACAGACTGCCCATGTACACCCACGTACCAACGTATATACCTAGTCAGGTCATAAGTATTGTCACACAGTAAAAATTTTTCTTTTAGAATGCTGGCCACAAAAAAGTTTATTGAATTCGAATTGTTCATGAAAATAAAACTGTATAATTTTTAGAATTTTACTCATTTTTACATATGGAGTGGACGCTTAAAAAAGACCGTGTTGCAGTTGCGATTACGCGCCAATTAAATTTTTTGATATACTGAAAAATTTGAATATAACCAAAAGATTCGTTTATCGTACCATCAAACGATACAATGAAGACTCTAGTGTAGATGACAGGTCAAGAAGTGGTCGCCCTCGATTTGTTAGGACTCCAGCAGTGATAAAAGCTGTAAAGGTGCGAATTCAAAGAAATCCCAAACGTAAGCAGAAACTGTTGGCCCTTCAGATGGGGTTAAGCAGAACCACGGCGTTAAATGAAGACTTAGGGCTTCGGGCATATCGAAGAAAAACAGGACATCGTTTGAATGCTCGTCTAATGGATCTGAGACTGAAGAGATGCCGCGCTTTGGTGAAACGGTACGCGGGAAAAAAATATCGGGAAATTCTTTTTTCGGATAAAAAAATTTTTACCGTAGAAGAGAGCTACAACAAACAAAATGATAAGGTGTACGCACACAGTAGTGAAGAAGCGAGCAACCGTATTCCGCGTGTCCAACGAGGTCATTTTCCATCCTCGCTCATGGTATGGTTGGGAGTTTCTTATTGGGGCTTAACAGAGGTACATTTTTGTGAGAAAGGTTAAAAACGAATGCAGTTGTGTATCAAAATACAGTCCTGCCGAACCTTGTGTAACCTGTTTCTCATACCATGTTCAATAACAGGCACTGGGTATTCCAACAAGATTCGGCGTCAGCTCATAGAGCGAAGAGCACACAAGACTTTTGACAGCTCCGTGGCGTAGTGGCTTAGCAATGAGTGGCTGCGCTTGAGGGTCGCGGGTTCGAATCCCGCACGGAACAAGTATTTGTACGACCTACAAGTAATTGTTCCGAGTTTGGATGTTTGTCCTTGTGAAATTTGTGTTTGTAAACTGCCCCCACGATACAGGAGAAAAACCTAGTGTGGAGGTAACGTTCTTTAAAAACAAAAAAAAAAAAAAAAGACTGGTTGGCGGCGCGTGAAATCGACTTCATCCGACACAAAGACCAGTCCAGATTTGAATCCGTTAGATTACAAGATATGGTAACACTTGGAGGAAAAGGCGTGCTCAAAGCCTCATCCCAATTTCGAGTCACTCAAGACATCTTTAATTAAGGCAGCCGCCGATATGACATGGACCTCGTTCGTGGTGAGATAGACGACTGGCCGCGCAGATTGAAGGCCTGTATTCAAAATTACGGAGGTCATTTTGAATAAACTATAGTGTCATAAGAATCTATGTTTTGTTAAGTTCATTTTGGTATATAAATGGTTACATAATGAATAAACTTGTTTCAATTATTTTATATTAAGCATGTGATAGAATTTATGACCTGACTAGGTAATATGCAATTTGGGTACAGATGATAAACCAGGGTCACATTGGGTAGCTTTATATATCGATACGAATGACGTCGGTGAATATTTTGATTCATATGGACGGGCACCTGTACGAAATTGTAAAAGATGGAACTGGAATGTTGATAGGACTTCAGTTTGTGGCGAATATTGCTTAATGTATTTGCTATATAAGTTTCAGGGATGTTCAATGCATAGTTTTACGAGTATATTTACAGAGAACACATTGTACAACGATATGTTAGTGGATGAGATGTTTCACTCCTATTTTATAGATAATAAATAAGCAATAAGATTTTGTATTTTATAAATAAAAATTTTAACAAAATTAGGTAATGTGTTTTATTGATGATTCAGATTAGTGTTGTAGATAGGAACAAAGGAGTATAATACAATAGCATAAGCCGACCCACACGCTGGACAATAAGTAGATAAGGACAATGGAGCGCTAATGACGGTTGAGGCTCGCAGCGGATATCAATTAGATAAGAGTTAATTGATCTGCTCATCTCCGGAACCGTGCATCCTACGCAAAAATGGACCGCAGATTCGTGATCAGAGCATGCCAAAACCTTTTTTTTTTTTTTTTTTTTTAGGATCGTGAGTCGACGAACGTCGTGCGCCAGAACTGGTACAACCTTTCTACAAGTGCGCCAGAACTGGTACAACGTAACTACTCATGATCCGCCCGCTGCTTTATTTTTAAAACTAATTTTAGGTCATCAGCAAATAACAGGGGTGTAGACTTATTGACTACTTCAGGCAAATCGTTGATTGTCAGAATAAAGAGAAAAGGCCCTAAATTACTGCCCTGAATGACACCTGATCTTGTAAAGTAGGGTTCGGAAAGCCGCCCGCTGCAGTCAACATACTGACATCGGTCTCGTAAATAACAGGCGAAAATGATAGCGTATGCGGTGTGCACCCGACGCTAGCCAACTTCGCTAGTAGGACGTCATTGTCTACTGTGTCAAATGCCTTTTTAAAATCGAAATAGGCAACATCCACTTGTTGGCCAGCATCCACCGTTGGTACTATGTGTGTCATTAGCTCGAGCAAGTTCCCCGTTGTCCCTCGCCCGGGACGGAAGCCGTACTGTGCGTCGGACAACAGAGCACTTATTTGTGGGTACAAACTACTGTGAATGGTTGACTCAAAAACTAGCTGGAGTGCATAATACCGCCACGGGTCTATAATCACTGGGGGCTGAACCTCTGCTACCTTTCGGCACGGGTACTACCCGAGTGAGTTTCCAACGATCAGGAAACTTTGCAGCCTTAATACAAATATTGAATATGTGTAGCAACGGCTTTACTAATACTGCACGACAGTCCCTAAAAATAACCGCCGGAATACCATCGGGTCCCGCCGAGGACTTCGGCGGTAAACGCGCAAGTGCGCGCCGTACGTCTGCGGGACGTAAGCACGCGAGATGCGCCCACGCACCCGGCGCCGCACCCGTCGCCGCGCTTATGCTTGCCGCCGCCACGCTCAGCTTAGGAGGCGTCGGATTGTAAACCGACTGGAAGAACCGAGCGAACTCATTCGCACATTCTTGTTCTGATAGTACCCGTCCGTCATTGATTAACCTTCGATGATTCGAATCGCCTTTCCTAGATCTTATGTACCCCCAAAACGCTTGCGGATCCTTTGCCAAATGTCCCTGCACGCGGTCGCGGTACTGGTCATGTGCTCGTGCAGTCTCGGCTTTAACTCTTGCCCTACATCGAGAGAACTCCTCGTAATCATTGCGTGCTTTGCTAGATTTATATTTTTTATGTAATTTATATTTCAGCTTTATATCCTTAATTATTTCAGGCGTGTACCAAACCGGATAAGTATATCTCCTATTGACTGAATTCATATATTTTTTTGGGGGAACACACTTGTCAAAAATATCATATATATTATCATAAAATAAATTTAGAACGTCGTCCGGGGTTTGTATATAGTATATCTCATTCCAGTCTATTTTTGTAAATAAATTGTATGACTGAATAAAGTCGGCTTTATTAAAATTCCATAATTTCCGAGTTATCGGGGATCGTGAGCACGAGTATCGTATACACGGCGATCCAGAAGGTATAGTGGTTGCGGGGGGGAAGCTGCGGCGCACGTGCGCCGAGCTCAATGCGCACGGCAAGCGGTGGATGGTGGTACGCGTCCACGGGCTGCAGGCCCTCGTCCGCGGCACTTACCACGAGGTCCAACTGCCTATTGTTACAATTAGGCTCCACATTACACTGAGTGAATTCACAGAAGGCCATGAAATATTCGTAATGATTAGATATATTATTATTACAAGAGTACATATTGAAGTCCCCTAATATAACTAAATTAGTTTTATATTTTACACATAGTTTTTCTAATATGCTAAACATTAACATATATTCGTTCTCGTCTGCGGCGGTATATACACGGCACAACAAGTAAATAAAAAATGGTTCTGAATATAAACAGAGGCACAAATTAGTTCAAACTTTTGACTGTCAATATTAAAATCACCTAGCACAGTCACTCGTCGCAACTCGAACCGCTGTGTGGCCACTAAAAGTACGCCTCCCTGTTTGCGCCCATCTGCCCGGTCACATCGTAATATTTGGTATCCAGGGAGCACGAATTCTGAGTTTTGAATCGCTTCATTTAAGCCAGTTTCAGTAATAGAGAATATATCAGATCCTGATGATTCTAATAATGATAAAAATTGTGTGGTCTTTGTCCGCAGTCCTCTGACATTTTGGTAAAAAACGATAAAATGTCTACTCGGTTTCCGATTTGTTTGTTTTGGTTGTTTTGGTTGAGCGGCGAAACCAAATCCATTCACTGAATTCTACATTTACTGGCCATACTTCTGGGTCACAAAGCTTGTCATAATCGCTTAACGTAACACCAATCTTGAACGACGCGTATTCTCGCTCAGTTTTAGGTTTTAATTTTTCAATAACGATTTCTGACTCGTTTCCCAGTATTTTTTTTAAAAACTCCTGTAGATTTTCTTCTGTAGTGCATTTTCCAGTCTCCAAACATGTAAAAATTTTCTACGTTCAACTGCTTTTATAAAAATAACTGATTTGTTACCTCCTCTTTGTATAAGGTTACTCCTCCTTTTATTTTTATTTTTGACTTCTATCCAATCATTACCATCGTTATCGCCGACTTTCGTATCCACTGCTTTCCTGGCCGCCGCCGCCGCATAATTTGTTCGCGGGGGCTTCGACAGCGCGGTCGCCCGCGCGTTATAGCCCTTATTGTTGATGTTGGACGAAATAGCTGGTTCAGTACACTCTGGTATTGTAGATATTAATCGTCGATTTTGGCACTCGGTACTGATATCATAACTTTCATTTTCCTCGCTTATCTCTAACACTTGCCTCTTAGCTTTTAAACATTCAATTTGTTGTTCATAAGAACTACATTTCATATTAGCATCCTTCAATTCCTGCCTTAATTTACTATTTTGCCACAGTGTTTTTAATTTCTTGTACAATGTTGGTTTCAAAAGCACAAATTTTTGCCATGATTACTCTCCCAACTTTATCGATTATCTCGTCCGATGTTAACGACTCTGCTATCGCCTGAGAAACATTTCCCTCGAAAGATTGGTTATGTTCAACGAGGCAGGCCGTGCGAACGCCACGTACTGGTGTGTCGTCGGTTACCCGTATACGCTGGGTTATGTTTAAGCAAAAATCACACTTGAAAGTACGTTTCAAATGTTCTCGTTCTTCCCTAAACGCAGCCGAGATAATATTCACACATCTATAATGGTATTCCACCTTGCATCCATTGCATTTAATCATCTCCTCAACATCAATGTTACTGCCACATGCCGGACAATTAATTCTGAATTCCAAGAATGTTATAATAACACCGTGCGACAAAACAGATATAGCTAGCTCCCGTTAGAGCGAAAGAGCGCGATGCGGGCTCGGCACTTCACGCCACGCGCACAGATTGATTTTCGTCACTGCACTTTTTACACACAAAATATTCATAGTTAGAAATTCAAGAATTTAGTACTGTACTTCATATTTTATAGGTATATCAAACTATGATGTTTCATTTGAACACATTTTTATAACGGTAGAGTCCGGATTTCCTAACTTAGAAAAATAAATCTCGAGAGCAACCCGCACATGTACGTTCTCTAGCGACGACCGACGAGCCAAATGCCAAATAATATAGGAACTAAACTAACAGTAAATTATTATGTCGATTGACGAGTAGCTATTGGCTTATTTTTATTTATATTTTCTTTATTGCACGAATAAGATGCATAAACAGTGGACTTTATGACTTATGGCATTCTCTACCAGTAAATCAGTATGTGGGGCAGATACATACTTACTACTTTATTTATTTTTATAAATGTTTTTCAGGGATCCTCAGGTTGTGAGACGGACAAAAATGTTAATCTAAGCGCTTCAATGACACCTTTATCTTCAGAACTAGATTTTATTTTCGATTCACCTAAAAAGGCTTCACTACGGAGACAACTAAGGAAAAAGATCTTGTTGCAACAAAAACACAGTAGAAAGATTAAGACTCTGAAGCAAAAAAATCGACGCTTAAGGAAAAGAAATGCCACTCTTAAAAATATTTTAGTAGTCTTACGGAAGAAAAGATATATTAATAATGAAATATCCAATATTTTGTCGGAAAATGTATTTGCAACAGATTTATACAGTAGCTTAGCTAAAAACATATGTAAAGATAAAAAACGACCGATGCCTAAATACGCTCCAGAATTTAGGAAATTCTGTCTAACCTTGCATTTTTACTCGCCACGAGCTTACATCTATGTTCGTAAAACATTTAATACTTGCCTCCCACATCCGAAAACTATTTACAACGTGTGCGTAAAGACGCCAGCAAGCCCACCGGTTAATCACGTCTAACTCCTTTCACATTCTAGTTTCGAAGTTGATTTCACGGGAGCAGAGTGCTCCAATTTTGCTCGAAATTTGAACCACAATACACGATAGTACTCTCAACGGTTCCCGAGATCTAGCTTGGGCGTGCTGACGGGACAGGACGCCAGCAAGCCCACGGTTTTTAGCTCGCAGCGTCGTTCGTATTAATGCTCCAATTTTTTTACTTGACTGTAGAGGTGCTCCATTTTTGCTCTAAATTCTGATATATTGAAAATACACCTAGCTCGATTGGGCTTTCTGGGGGGACGGACGTATTTACAACTGGTATAAAACCATAAATGGTTCCCCTGGTTTTACAGATGAAGCATTTCATATTTTGAAATCGAAAATATTACAATGTACACAGAAGAAATTAATATGTGCTTTAGTGACAGATGAAATGGCAATACGACCACAAAATATAAAAGGAGGCCACAGGCGTGTAGACATTGGCACAGGTACATCTGATTGTACAACAAAGGCTACGGAAGCTTATACTTTTATTCTTGTGTGCTTGAATGAACACTGGAAGATCCCATTGGGATATTTTTTGGTGCATGGTCTTACCGGGGGGGCAAAAAGCTAACCTGATAAAAATATGCCTGACTAAATGTGAAGAGGTAGGTGTAAAAGTGGTTGCTCTAACATTTGACGCACATTCGACAAATATATCAGCCATGGAATTATTAGGATGCCGACTAAAGGACGTAGAGAATATGAAAACTACATTCAAACACCCAGCAGTTAATAACGAGGTAGCGGTGTTTTTAGATTCCAGTCATATGATCAAACTGGTTCGGAATCATTTCGAAGACAAAAAAGTATTCTTAGACCAAGATGAAAATAAAGTGGACTGGGAATTTTTAACAAAATTAAATGACTTTCAAGAAAAAGAAGGTTTACAAATTGCTAATAAACTAACGCGTAAACATCTCGAGTTTAGGAACTCTATTATGAAAAAGTTAGCAGTTCAACTACTTAGCAGAAGTGTAGCAGTGGCACTGAAATTTTGCCGCGAAGTCTTGAAATTGGACGATTTCAAGAATAGTAAGGGCACAGAAAATTTTATCATGATTTTCAACGACCTGTTCGACATTTTTAATACGAGAAGGTTAACACAACATGGTTTTTGCCATCCTCTTTCAAATTCTAATAAAAAGGAAATATTTGATTTTTTAGAGAAAACCAAAAAATATATACTTCAGTTAAAGATTAAAACTACTAGAAAGCGCAAATACAATGAAAAAGAGAGTTCAATACATCTCAAAATCAAAAGCTTCCAATCGGCCCTTACTGTAAAGTGCTCTCCTGGCTTTAAAGGATTGTTAGTTTGCATAGAGAGCCTTAAGTACTTATATAATACCTTAGTTGAAGATACAAAAGAACTGGAGTATATTACAACCTACAGGTTGAGCCAGCACGATATCGAGCTACTTTTTGGATTGATAAGAATGCAAAGCGGACATAATGACAATCCAAACGCTCTACAATTTAAGGGTAGCTACAGAAAACTGCTCTGCCGCATGGAACAGCAAGTAAGTGAAACTGGTAACTGCGTGCCACTCGAAAACATACCTATTTTAACATGTTCATCTGCTTTAACTTGCATCAATAATACTTCATTTTCCGAAAGATTTGATGATGAAGAAAAAGAATTAACTGAACACTTATTGAAAACACCGATTCCAAATGATGTCGGATTCGAAATTTCATCGGGTAGCGATGATCCTAACTGCAGAAACCACATTGTTGGCTATATAGCTGGAAATGTAGCTAGACATCTCACAACCCGAGTAAAATGTAAATATTGCATTGATAACATGCTTGCAAAAGAGAAACTTTGGTTCCATAAATTAGTATGTATGAGGGATAAAGGTGGATTGGTTTACGCCTCAAAAGAAGTTTATTCTATTTGTACTGTTCTGAGACGTTATCTAAAAGAAAATCCAGGCAATATTTCCGAAAAAGAAATCACACTTCTAATTATGAGAAGATTCATAGGAGGAACTCGTATATTTTCTATAGAACACGTTAACTCCCACTTCCATGACACGAATTTGATAAGACTTATTGTCGAGCGCTACTTAAGAATTAGACTGTTCTATGAATCCAAAAAAAGAAAATACTTTACGATTCGTATCATGAAAGCGTCAGTTATTCAGGAAACAGTTGCAGTTACAAGGCTACCGAAATAAATGATTTTAATTTTTATTTGTGTTTTTCTAATAAATTTTTCCCAATCACTTTAAGCTGAAATGCATCTACTGTGTGAAACCTGGCAAAATTAAAATGATCTTGTGTTTTTTGTAATGTAGCTTACATCATGCATGCAGTGAGGTGCGGTACACCATTACTCAACAATTATTTAAAAAAATAGTTAAAAACAAACTGAATAATATATACTGAATTCGATCAATCGTTCGTCGAACAGTCATGTGTCGGGTATCGGGCGGGTGTGTATATCGAACTTGCATTAGTCATATAATTATAACGTCTCTATACAGTAACAAAGAAAAATATGATGCAATCACATTTCGATGGCTCATAAAAATCTCACTTGGCTAGAGAGGCAAATACGCTCTTCAAGAATATTTTGAATTTGGCGGGCTACACTTCGATAACAGAATCAAAAAACTTATTTCCACATTTGTATCAGTCATACGTTACGTCGTAACTATTAGTCCAATATAGTTTCAACCTTTGGGGACAATTTAATGTATTGGCAAAATTATTTTTTCACTTGAGTGCGTTTCGTCTAGCGTAAACACAAGTGGCTTACGCACACATAGATTTTGTTTTTGCCTCACTTAAGAACGTCCGCTTTGTAGGGAACTATCGTTCTAGGTGTTATTATTCTATGTCGTGGCATTTCCAAGCCAATTATTTGCGCATTGCGCATGCGCGACAGAATAAAGGTGAAACTCACATCATCAACTGCAGATCAGCTGATGCTACACGCACGGAAGGACTTTAAAAGTTATTATATATTACTGTTTCGGGACATTTTTCAGTACTATTGGATTCATTATTATGTGCCTTTGGTAATTTGATGTGTATGTGTAAATTTATAATTAAAATTTTCAAAAATTGAAACAAAGAAATAAACCAAAAAGCATAGCTATTTTACTGGTAAATATTTACATTTCTTTCTTTTTAAAAAAAATGTATGTATGCTTAAACAGGCCCAATCAACACGTACTATATAATTTTGGAGCAAATCAGCAGAAAGATGAAATCTCCACGATTCCGTGACTAGTCAATAACACCTATTAAAATAGTTAGCTGCTTCCTCTTGGCTTGGAAGTTTACTTTCTAATGACGTAAGTATTTAACAATAATTTAAATAAATATAGTTTATGAGATCATAATCAAGCGAATTTCATAATTTGCTTAATATTCATTGCATATTGACTTTATTATTCATTGCATATTGTCTTTGGTTTTGTTTAAAACAAAAAAATATTTTTTCATAGGGCAGTATTTGGTATCTAATTAGATACCGTCCGGAGTCAGCGGTGTGTGATTGTGATATCAAATAAGAGTATATTATGACCTAACTGGTAGTCCTTCCGTGCGTGTAGCATCAGCTGATCTGCAGTTGATGATGTGAGTTTCACCTTTATACTGTCGCGCATGCGCAATGCACAAATAAGTGGCTTGGAAATGCCACGACGCTTATTTATTGTTTACAATAATAATTATTAAATATTTTTAAGAATTAGCACGCGGGCAAATTAAATTAGCGCAAGGGAAATTTTTTCACGCTTGGTAGAGTAAAAAATAATCATTTTTCAAAGAGATATGGCTATTTTAAGTAGATGAAAATTGAAAATTATATTTCTATTTTTCCTGGGAAAACTAAAAACGGGCTTATAAATTAATTAACGTAGGTCGATTTTATTTTGAAATTTTAATATCTGCAGGCTGGAACGTGCCACCTAATAAACTCTGATTATCACAGACACCATATCATAAATTTGAATATAATTTGATTCCACGCTTTCATGATTTTACCACAGACAAAAGTATCAGTACCGATATCAGCATTAATTATTTGTACTGGTACATCACTAGTGAATACTCTTTTGTCTATGACAAAGTACGTTTTAATTATCTAGTACTACTTCTATGCTTTAGTTATTGTTCTGAGCTCTGAACAGATGTATTGGCGTTTAGAGTGGTTGAATTGCAGTAGGACAGGCAGATTATGCTTGGATAAAAATATCGATATATCGAAATATTTTCGATATTTCAAATCGCGATATATCGATAATCAATATTTATATTAGAATATTGAATTCGTTTCAATTTCGATATACAACATCCATACTTAATATTATAAATGCGAAAGTGTGTTTGTTTGTTTGTCCTTCTTTCACGTCGCAACAGAGCGTCGGCATGGCATGATTTTTTGTATGGGGATAGTTCGGTGGCTGTAGAGTGACATAGGCTACTTTTTTCCACGGAAAAACATCTCATTCCCGTGGGAAAATCGAATATGTTGCACAAGTTTGTCCTTCTTTCACGTCGCAACAGAGCATCGGCATGGCATGAATTTTGGTATGGCGATAGTTCGGTGGCTGTAGAGTGACATAGGCTAAAACGGTCAGCGGAAAAACATATCAGTCCCGCGTGGGAAAATCGAATATGTTGCAAAATTATATCCAGCTACGTGGCGGCACCGTGATTCTACAAGACAGACGACGGTACGACGGACGAACACAGAAGGTCAGAATATCTGGATTATTATGTCTTTTTACCAAAATTAAGATAAAAAATGTATGAATCTGTATTGAAGGAACGGGAAGAGAGCGATAAAAAACATAAAATTCACCAGCTGATTTTCTTCAAACGTTTTGGTGCATTGTAATTCACAGAATAGGCGATAACCTCGCAGACGATATTAAGTAATCAGTTGATGCTCTGCCTACCCCGCAAGGGTTACAGGCGTGAATATAATGCTGCTGCACCATGTTCAGGGTCCTACAGGATATAAAGACCTTAAAACTGTCAACGGTCAGGAATGCGCAACTTATAGAGAAGCATGTGAAGCTCTGCATCTTTTAGAAAACGATAATCACTGGGATGAAACCATGAAGCTGTTCAGTGCCTAAGCCCTCAGCGAACAACCGAAAATGAACTAAGTGATGAAATTATACGTGAAACAAACTACGATATACCAGCTTTGCAGCAGCAAGTAGCCGAATTTGTACCCCGCTAGCTTCCCGAACAAAAACGAGTTTTTGAAGTATTAGGACAAATTGAATCTGGAAATGGTGCACTTTTCTTTTCAGATGCCCCTGGAGGAACTGGGAAGACATTTTTGTTAAATTTATTATTAGCGCAAGTACGGAAAGATAAAAACATTGCTGTGGCCGTAGCTTCCTCCGGTATAGCCGCCACGCTGCTAAGCGGGGGCCGCACTACACATTCTGTTTTAAAACTCCCTCTAAATCTAGCCCAGGAAGAATCGCCGATCTGCAACTTTAGCAAAAATAGTGCACGAGGTATAATGCTACGACAATGCAAACTTTTAGTATGGGACGAAAGTACAATGTCGTATAAAAAAGCTGTAAAAGCACTAAAGCGAACGCTCCAGGATTTGCGCAGCAATACCGATGTAATAGGAGGAATGGTGGTTTTACTGGCTGGTGACTTTCGCCAAACTTTACCTGTCATTCAAAAGGGCACACCTGCAGATGATATTAAAGCATGCCTCAAGTTGTAATATTATAATACATACATAAAATATTATGGAACAAGGTGACAAAATTCAGTTTAACGACGAATATGAGAGTACATTTGTGTAATGATATCAATTCTGGAAACTATGCTGACACACTATTAAAAATTGGCGATGGGCGGTTGGAAACGGATGCCGAGGGCTGCGTTATATTGACGAGAGATTTTTGTAATTTAATACAGAGTCATTCCGAATTAATTGCGAGCGTTTATTCAGATTTAACAAACAACATGCATGAAAACAAATGGTTATGTGAAAGGGCGATTCTTGCACCAAAAAATCAGAGCGTTAACAAAATAAATTCAGATATATTAAGCGAAGTAGCAGGAGAAATAACAGAGTATTTGTCAGTAGACACAGTTATGGACACAGAGCAGAGCACTTCAAATCCCGTAGAGTTTCTAAATTCTCTAGAGTTGTCAGGTGTGCCCTCACATAAGCTTCAATTAAAATTAGGCGTCCCAGTCATGCTAATGCGAAATTTAGATGCTCCTCGGTTATGTAACGGGACAAGGCTGTGTGTGAACACATCTTGGACGGAACATAATCGGTGCTACAATTGACAGGCGTAGGAAAAGGTGAAAATGTTATTATACCACGGATCCCTATAATTCCCACAGATCTTCCTTTTCAATTCAAAAGGTCGCAGTTCCCTTATAAGCTCAGTTTTGCAATGACAATTAATAAAGCGCAAGGGCAAACGTTACAGGTAGCGGGGGTCAACTTAGAAAAACCTTGCTTCTCTCATGGTCAGCTGTATGTAGCATATTCGTGTGTGTCAAATGCCCAGAATCTCCACATTTTTCCTTCTTCCTTTATTCTGGAAACTGAGGATAATTATCCGTCAGGGATCCAGACTTTAGAAAAGAAACTGAGCTAAATTGATTCGTCAGAGATGCAGTTTTCTGAATTCTGGAATTTAATTAAAAAATATCCCATTTCCATTTGGAATAAACAGGCTATTTTTATGCTTTCCTATACGCTGCGTTTCAAAACATTTAAATAGGCTGACGAATAAATTTTGCTCAGTTTCCTTTTAATGGTTAGATCTGTGACAAATCTATAAAACTCAGTTTTCTTTCAATTCAAAAAAGCAATGGATAGTTCATTTCCCAGTGACCATGCGAGCGAAGCCGCGGGTAACAGCTAGTGAAACATAATTAACACACATCCTGAGTTTGTTTAGAATCGTTTACTGAATCGATTTCTATAATTTTTAATGTAGGTAATTTTTTATCCCAAAAATAATAAAACTATACGTACCAAATAAAAATAAAAAAAAAAATATCAAAAAAAAAAAATGGAGGAACCAAAAAAAAACAACACGGTCACAATATCTCTGTATACTCTATAGGTAACGCCACGAATGATGGAACTGCGCAGAACCAATAAATAGGTGTCGGCACGGTGAGGTGTGAGGTACGGGGAAGCGAAACCATAGCAACGGGCGACGCAATACTCCCAAGTAGTTTCTTCTTGCGTCGCCCGCGCACCTTCTTGTGTCGTCTTGTGTACTATCGATGTCGAAAGTGATAGCGACTACCTGTTATAAAATTTTAAATTTTTGCGATTACTTATGTACTTTTAAAAATATTGTTCTATAATATTTTCAAATAGTGTGCAAATATTTATTACTTTATAAATTATTTTGGGACTATTTAAAATAGCGTAGTTCGTAATATACAATATGTAACGTAATTAACGCACTTTGAGAAAGTAGTTTGTTCAGAATCGTTTATTGAATCGATTCTTATCATTTTTAATATAGGTAATTTTTTATCCCAAAAATAATTAAAATTACGTAAATTACAGTCACACTAACTGAACAGTCAAAACAAACTGTAACTTAAGACAATAAGACTTTTAAGAGTGCAGTTTTATTTGTATTATTACTAATTCTGTCATTCAATATAAGTAAAGAAAAATGAACTTTATTTCAAGCACGTTAAAGTCTTTGCGTTCGTGGATTTGTACTGTGACCACAACATTCTTCTGGAATTAGTATAAATAATTTGATAAATAATTAGTGCATAAAAATGTTTAACTAAAAATTCAGTGTATGTATTATGATAATAGCATAATATACTGATTGGGGTGTCTGAGGGTGTGCGTTAATTACGTTACATATTGTATAGTATAAAGTTGTAAATATTTTGTTATTTTCTACAAGATGAAATAATATATCTTTATAATCGAAGGCTATCGCATAGTATAGTTTAAACAGCAATTACAAATACAAAACATTTTATTTCTTTAACTAGGTGTACATAAAATGCAGAATATTATTTAGAAGCAGTTAAAACCTAACGATGATATATAAATATATCGTTTACTTTTCGTGAAGACTTTGATGTGTAGTTAGAATGTTGACCTTTGACTTTTTACATATTAAAATGCCATAATAAAATTTTCATTTCTCTGCTTGATTGTACATGCGCAGTAGACTATATTTAATTTCAACTTACGTGGCACGACCTATACCTCGCTGAAATGCGATGTCCCTCGCGCGTCCTCCTCACCACGCCTCGCTCGCACCGATCGCCTCAGTATGATTAGCATCTTGTCGTTTATAGTGATAATGACTAGTATATTACTAGAAATTATCACCATATTTAATTGGTAATTAATAGTTGCACCTTTATTATCATCATCATCCCGTCACTTATGTTGCTAAATAATTAATAATATAGTAATAATGTAAGAAAATGATTAATAAAAATGATATTTATTGCATTCAATACTTTTATCAAGTTTCTATCTCTAAAACCAAAACCATACATAGGATCTAATCTTGTATAATTTAATATTATTCATTTATTAATTAATTAATAATTATATATTCAATCACAAAATCCTTCAATCTAAACTTCATATATTTACACCCGGTAGTCGTGTAAAAAATATCATATTTATACCCGACATTATATACAATAAAGTCTTTACAAGTACAGTAAGCTTAGCAATTTAACCGCACGCGCATGCAGGCACTGAACAAAGAACACAGTAGATGAGCCAACAAAATACAAAATTGTCATTCTTGTTTTCGTAACCTTTCTCCTGCAAACTAAAATCCTGGGATAGGGCGAGATAATATGATACCGGAGCGGGCGCTCCACGCTCCGCGCTAGTGCGGCTACGATATATTAGTCACGCATGGACATCATAAGTGGAAAGTGCTTACGAGATTGTTTGCATAATTTTTCGCGCACGATGGCTTTCCAATACGGCAACGTTCAGTACGATAACGTGGCTCTAGCTAGCAGAAGACGACTCAATCACTCAACCATAGGTATGGTACAAGAGAAGAACGCAGGACTATGTTAGCGGCTTTTTTTTTATAGAAGAGGGGGCAAACGAGCATGCGGCTCACCTGATGTTAAGTGATTACCGCCGCCCATGATCAACCGCAACACCAGGGGAATTGCAGGTGCGTTGCCGGCCCTTTAGAAAGGAGTAAGCTCTTTTCTTGAAGGTCTCCAGGTTGTATCGGTTCGGACAAATCGCCGGTGGAAACTATTCCACAGAGAGGTTGTACGCGGAAGAAAACTCCTCTTGAAACGTACAGTGGTGGACCGCCAAGCATCCAGATGGTGTGGATGGTATCGGGACGTTTGCCGCGTAGTGCGTTCACGAAATTTGGCGGCTGGGATTAATCCGAACAATTCCTCAGAGCACTCTCCATGGTATATGCGAAAGAAAATGCAAAGGGATGCAACATCTCTTCGCAATGCCAGTGAATCGAGCCGATCGGAAAGCACTCGGTCGTCGACGATTCGAGCCGCTTTGCGCTGGATGCGGTCAAGTGGAAGGAGCTGGTACTGGGGAGCCCCAGCCCAGAGATGGGAACAGTATTCCATGTGTGGCCGAACCTGCGCCTTGTAAAGTTGCAGTCGGTGTGACGGCATGAATTACTGTCCCGCTCTGCTGAGCACGCCAAGCTTTTTAGAGACCAATTTGGCCTTCCCTTCCAAGTGACCACGAAACTGCACGTCACTCGATATGTCGACGCCAAGGATTCCGATCCTGGCTGAGGCAACAAGGGGAGTGCCTTGAAACTGAGGAAATACGACAAAGGGGTTCTTTTTAGCGGTTAACGCGCAAACTTATGTCTTCTGGGGGTTAAACTGGACTAGATTTAGTCGCCCCCAATCCGAGACTCTGTTCAGCAAAGACTCGACTTCAGACACAAGTTTGTTCCGGCACTCGGAGACGTTTTCCCGAGAAATATTGGCTCGACTGGTGTAAAGAGCATCACCAGTGCTGTCATCTGCATAGCAATGAATGTTACGGGTTTGCAACATATCATTGATATGCAGAAGAAACAGCGTTGGCGATAGCACGCAGCCCTGTGGAACACCAGCATTAATAGGCTTGTAATCGGAGCTTGCACCGTCTACAACCACCTTGATGCTCCGATCTGCAAGAAAGCTGGTGATCCAATCGCACAATTTCTCGGGAAGCCCATAGGAAGGGAGCTTCGAAAGAAGCGCTTTTGCCAAACCCGATCGAAGGCCTTCGCAATGTCCAAACTAACGGCCAATGCCTCCCCCTTGGACTCTACTGCCTCCGCCCATCTGTGAGTTAGGTAGACCAGAAGATCACCAGCTGACCGACCACGGCGAAAACCGTATTGGCGGTCATCGGCGGGCGCCGAAATCAACCGAAACGGTACCACCGGCCTCGGGTCACTCACTATTATTACTAACATTCCGTTTTGTTGACGCCAATTAGGAAGTCAAAGCACGAGTATTTTGTTGCTTAAAAGCGAGTAAGTAAGTCTTCGGAAATAGGACTTACTGGCCTCTTTCTTGGTGCCATTGTACAAGTGTTTGACTTAGCCACGAATGATTATCGAGGTCAAGGTTACAATAATAGTGCGAACATGGCAGGAAAATTAATTAAAAACCATAATTTGACTCAATAATATTATCGGGCATTTTAAATCCATGTGTTTGAAGTTATTAGAACTTAATTTGCTCATAATCGCATAATAAAATAAAATAGTGTATGCTACCCAGTCTGGAGAGCACCTAACCCCCCTCAAATGCGTGCAATATCTCCGTAGCCACCATTCCCAGTATCACCACCACACTCGGAACAACACACTACTCTCGATAATACGACACGTGTTTCGCCTCTACACAAGGCATCCACAGGTGAAGTAGTCTGAACAACGAGTTCTCTAAATAGCAGCGGGTGGAGAGCGAAGAGCGTGCTAGGAGTGGTGGTGATAGGATTAGTAGTGACGAAGATAGTGTCAGCTTCCGCAGAGTCTACTTCATCTGAGGATGTCTCGTGTAGAGGCGAAACAAATATCATTTTTTTATATAGGATAGGGTGACAAACGAGCACACAGTCCACCTGATGGTAAGTGGTTGCTGTGGCCCATAGATATCTATCTATCCTCGATTACGAATCAAAATGCAGGTGCATTGTCACCCGTGAGGAATGCCTCGGACTACCACTAAGACCGCGACTAAGACGGAATGCCTTCTGTTTCGAGTAAAAAGGGTCGCCGGTTCTCTACTCTCATCATACGAAACACAGCAGCATTAAGCTACTATTTGACGCTGGTATTATGTGAGAGCGACCTTTCCCGGTCGAGCCGACAACTACACTTCTAATATAACTGCAGCATGGCTCTACCACGTAGACTTCAAGAGGAAGACTTGAAGAAATCTCATCTGGCAGAAGATACCGTAATTCATGTCGATGACGATGACTCTGATGATTCTGATGTAGAATTTCAATGTAAATAATTTTAGATGTAAGTTATTATCTTTATATTTATTTTTAAACATAACATAACATAAACACTCACGCCTGTCACCCAGAGGGGTAGGCAGAGACTACAGACTTCCATTTAGCACGATCCTGACATACCTTGCTCGCCTCTTCCACATCCATATACCTACGCATACATGCTCGTCTAAACTAAATTAAATTTTTTATGTGGGGGATAAGTCGCTCGCGTCCGTAGGCTTTGACCACCTAATCCTAGGCCCACCCTACACGTGTCCCCCGAGTGGTGCTAAATGAGCGACAAGCCGATAGCACAGACTCGGCTCCTCGCCGTGGTAGCGGCGTTAAATATACCACCCCATTTCGCACCATGAGGAATCGAATTAAAGAAAGGGCCCCGAGTTCCCGGCGCCCCTTTAATGGGGCAGGGGTGCGAAGAATCTCCGGGAGGAAAACCGGCGACGAGGTTCGCCACCCGTCACGTTCTGTCTCCCGGAGGGGCGAAAAGTGGATTGCAGAGGCCCGTATGGCTACGTTAAATGTATGTGGACCAATGAATGATAAAATGGATGAAGTATGCGAGGTGATGTATTATAGAGGAATAGATGTGTTATGTGTAAATGAGACGAACGGAAGGGGAAGGATGTCACTACACATGGCATGTATACCGCATACTGGTCTGGTTTAGACGAGCTCGAGCGGGCATGCCAGGGAGTAGGTATCATCCTATCAGAAAGAATGGTCCAATGTGTGAAAGAGTATGAATGTGTTAGCCCAAGACTGCTATGGATACGATTGAAAGTGGGCTTAAAGAAGTTGTTTGTGCTAGGGGTCTACGCCCCAGACATGTCTAAGCCCACTCATATCTGAGAGCAGTTTTGGGAAATGGTAAGGATGGTATTAATGAAATGTAAGGGAAATGAAAATGTTGTTATGCTAGGAGATTTTAATAGAAGAGTTGGGGTGAGGAGGCTTGGTTATGAAAGGATATTGGGAACGTTTGGTGATGAAAGTATAAATGAGAATGGTGAAAGCCTCCTCACTGTATGTATGGAAAAGAATCTTTTTGTGACGAACACTTTCTTTCGCCACAAGAGGATTCACATGTATACTTGGGAAAGAGATGATGATAGAAGCATGATAGATTTCATAATTGTGGATGAAAGATTGAGGGGCGCAGTGGTAGATACAAGGGTTTACCGGGGGTCAAACGTAGGAACGGATCATTTTTTGGTTTTATGCCGAATTAATGGTCTATTCAGGCGTTGGCGCCATCGGTCATCTGTGTCTACCACTGCGTTACAGCGTATTAGAACAGAAAGATTACAAGATGAAGGTGAGAAAAACAAGTTCAAATGTAGACTGAAAGAAAACATAAGTGGTTTGGATGAATTATGTATGAATGAGTTAGACTTGGAGAATGTATGGCAAAATGTTAAGAAAGGTTTAGTGGATGCAGCTACCGAAGTATGTGGTGTTAGTAAAAGAAAGAATGAAAGGAAAAATAATACGATATGGTGGGATGATGAGATACGCACGGAAGTTGAAGCAAAGAGGAGAGCATGGTTAGATTTATAGCAACTAAGGCTGGTAATTCTAGCGGTACGAATGATGATTTTGAAAGAAAAAAGGCAGTCTTTAGACATCTAAATAAGAGAGTAAAAGAAGTAGTTGAAAGGAAAAAGCAAGAAAGAACGGTTAACACTTTCACAGCGGAGCATTTAAGGCGCCGCTATTATATGAATGCCGAGCGATACTCGTGATTCGCTGTGAAAGGGTTAAGAATGATGATGAATGATGAATGAACTTCCAGGCAAATATTAAAATGTTCTGGAAACTCGTAAGAACTGCCAGGGGACGTTCAAAACAGCATATAATGAATGCGATAAGAGATGAGAATGGCTATATCCTGAATGATGAAGTTTTGAGTTTAAGGAGATTGAAGGAATATTTTTAAAGCATGTATATGAGTGAGGAGACAACGTATGAACTGAATGAAATAGGAACTCCGAAAGAAGTGGAAGGAGGTAGCGAGATAAGTATAGATGAAATAATGAAAGCAATGAAAAGAATGAAAGCAGGTAAGGCTGCCGGATATGATAGAGTTTCACTCGAAATGCTAAGGGCTGGAGAGGAAGTGGTGGCAGGCCTGCTGCACACCTTGTTTAATTTATGCTGGGAACTGAAGCGGGTACCGGGAGACTGGTGCAAAGCCGTGATAGTCCCAGTATATAAGGGAAAAGGGTCGCAGCAGGACAGTAAAAACTACCGCGGTATCAGCCTTCTTAGCATCGTGGGAAAACTGTATGCTAAGGTACTGATTGAAAGGGTCATGAAAGAAACCGATGGAAAAATTTGGGATGTGCAAGCGGGATTTAGAAAGGGAATGGGATGTACAGATCAAGTCTTTTCCATGCGCATGATCGCGGAGAAGTTTTTGGCCAAAAACCAAAAGGTTTTTTGTGCGTTCATGGACTTGGAAAAAGCCTATGATAGAGTGGATAGGAACGTGCAATGTCAAACACTCAACTCATTTGGGTTGAGCGCTGGCTTGATACAGGCATTGGAGTCTCTTTATAGGGACTCTAGTGCTTGTGTTAGGATCAACGGGGTCTACTCGGACTGGTTTGGCATCCATAAAAGTGTCAGACAGTGCTGTGTGGCTTTATGAATGGGTGAGTTAACCGTCAAATGCCTTTTGTACGCCGATGATCTAGTTATTCTTGCGTCGTCGGCGGCTGAGTTGCAAATGATGGTTACATTAATGAACAGATCATTAAAAGAAAGGGCTATGAAAGTGAACGCAAGTAAGACGAAAGTTATGGTTTTTGAAAGAGATGAAAGTAAAACCATATGTGAAATAAGAATAGAAGGGGAGTTGATCGTGCAAGTAGATGAGTTTGTATATTTGGGTTGCGTATTTAGCAGGGATGGGAGATATGATAAGGATATAGAACGACGAGTGAACGCAGGAAACAGAGTAAATGGGGCCCTACACTCCATTGTGAAGAGTCAAAATGTGTCAACAAAGGCACGTATGGCAATTCACAATGCTATGTTGGTCCCAGGGCATGCATTATTCGTCCAAAAAAAGGTATTCGGATTTTCCGAATAACCGAATAAAAAATATCCGAATACTTCGAATAATACGAATTTTACGAATAGTGCTTAAGTTTATGAAAAGAAACATTATTATTACTTAAACATTTTAATTAGGAACCTTTTTAATCATTCACACTTACTTAAAAATACAAAAAATTACTTTCTTGTGTTCATAAAGTATGACCGCAGGAAACTGAGGGCGTCTAACGTATCGTCATTGAATGAACATCTCAAATGATTGCAAAAATATCTATTAGCCGAAAATACACGTTCTGCTTCAACGCTTGTAGGTGGGATGGTAAGTAAAAAATCGTAAACACGTTGTAGATGAATGCTTTTAGGGCCACTTCGATCTAATAGCGCAATTTCCACCCTGACAGACGTTTCCAAGTCATCGTTTTCGGACAAATGTTTTGTTGATACCTCAGCAGTATTGTGCAAGGATTCATTAACTTTTGTCTTTAACTGTTCCTTGAATGTCTTGGCTGTCTCCTGTTCCCTCTCATCTTCAAGGCGCTGCTGTCTTTGTATTTCTCTTAAAGGCAGGCCATCTTCAGCTTCAAAGACAGTTGTAGCAGCTTTATCTTTGCAAAAATAAGTCTCATTGATTTTTACAATTAAGGCTATTATTTCCGCATGGGATGCCTTTGAAAATGCATGAGGAGTATTCCTTTCGTCATAATATTTTGTAGGATTATGTAAGTACTGTAACGTACTTACCAGTGTAGCGTTTCTCCTCTGCAAGATTCTTCTATTTAAAGCTTCTTTAAGCTGGCCACTAATAACGTCTGGATTCATCGCCAATTTTTCCATCATGAATTGAAGTGCAATTTCTGCGATTAGTAAGTTTGATTTTCGCTCGCAAAGTTCTTCAACTATGGCCTTTATGAAATTGAGAGAACTAGACATATCTTTCAAAATTAATATTTCGGTATCTGAAAAGGTAGTCTTCTCTTTGAGATCAATTAATGTCTTTTGAATTGCGTCTTTGAATTCTAGAAATCTTGCTATCATACGAGGGTGGATTGAAAAGTACTCGGCCTAACCAAGAAAATAAACACATACTAAATCAGTTATATTTTTATTTTTCTACATAATCACCATCAAGTTTAATACATTTTTGCCACCTCCCCTTCCAAGCATTTAGACCGTTGAAAAAAAATGATTCTTCCTTAGAGTCAAAATATGCGTCTACAGCTGCTTTGACCTCGTCGTTTGTTGAAAATCTTTGACCTCCCAAGTGCTTTTTTAGGTTAGGGAACAGAAAGATGATGGTGCCAGATCAGGTGAATACGGCGGATGCGGTAACAGTTCAAAGCCACAGTTGTGAATTTCAGCCATTGACTGTACTGACGTGTGAACACGAGCGTTATCTTGATGAAACAGGACTTTTCTTCTGAGCATTCCTCGACGTTTTTTTTTATATTTCCTCTCGTAAACGACGTAGTAAGGTGCAGTAGTAATCAGAGTTTATTGTCTGACCCCTTTCAAGATAATCAATCATAATCACACCTTTCGAGTCCCAGAATACTGAAGCCATCGCCTTATTTGCCGACAAAATCGACTTAGCCTTTTTTAGGGCGTGGTGAACCAGGTCTTCTCCACTGTTTTGATTGTTGTTTTGTTTCCGGTGTACAGTAATGAACCCATGTTTCGTCCATAGTAACAAAACGATTCAAAAAATCATCTGCATCGGCTTCAAATAACCCAAACAGTCGCGTGAAATAGTCAATCGCGTCCTTTTTTTGTTCAACTGAAAGCAGTCGCGGAACCCACCTCGCAGACACCTTGTGGAACCCAACTCGTTGACAATGATGTTTTGAGTTCGTTCATAAGAGATGCCTATAATCTCGGCTATCTCTCTAATTTTTAATCTGCGGTCTCCCATTATTAAATCAAGTACTTTTTTAATATTTTCGTCAGTAGTTGACGTCGAAGGCCTTCCAGAGCGGGGGTTTATCTTTCACACTCTCTCTACCACGCTTAAATTCTGCTATCCATTTTTTACCAGATGAATATGACAGAGCACAATCGCCTAATGTACTGACCATGTCATCATGGATGGCTTTTGATGATAGCCCCTTCTTATGGAGGTACTTAATGACGGCACGCTGCTCGATTTGCTCCATTCGCGGAAATTATGTCCGATTACTTTGTTAATAAATTTATAAAATCACAACTAATTATCGCACACGTTTCGAACTTCACACAATGAACTAGTCTGAACTGAACTAAATAATGTGGGTAGATTTGATTTTTAGAATTGAATGGATCTGTGTTAGGCCGAGTACTTTTCAATCCACCCTCGTATCAGCAAGGCTGCTCCAACGAGTCTTGCAATCGAGGATCAGTGTCGTGTCTTTAGATTTGGACTCCAGGTAAGAATTGAGTATATCCATGCGAGTAGGCGAACCTTTGAGAAATTTTACTATTTTCCGGACTTTAGTTATCAATTCTTTATAAACCAGCTTGGGAATGACCCCACTGGGGTAAGCTTCGGTGACAAAACGATTTTTATCTTCGTTCTCTATATCACTTTCGTCCTCAGAGTCAGAGCTATCGCAAGGTCTGTTAACAGTGATACCGGTGTTACCTTCTGTGTTATCAGCTTTGTATAGCACGTCCAGGACAGCGCACTGAATACCATGGGCCAAGCATAATTGATGATAAGAGGGAACCATTCTCCCTAGTGCGCACATTACGCTTGCACCGTCAGAGATTATGCACGAGATATCGTTTTGTATTGACAAGCCGTAATATACCAATTTTTTGTTCAATATATTATAACAGTTCTCTGATGTTCCACGGCCCCTTATTTTCGTCAGTCCCAAGTTTCTAATACCTTCAGAAAGCTCTGGTGAATGAACATTTACGTTCACATATCTGCGATTACGTGCACTTGTCCATTCATCTAGGCTTATAGCCAATTGTTTTCCTGCTGTCTTAATATCATTAAGCTCCTTTTTTACTTCTTTTTTCAGTAGCTCACTTTTATTCAGAACCTTTTTCTTTATTGTATTTGGTGATTTAGGCAAATCTTTGTAAGCAGCTTTTCCAAATAGCTTTCTCATTGATTCCGAAGAACAGAATATTTTAAATGGTACACCATCTACTGCTGTCATTTTCGCAAGTATAGTATCTAAGTCATCTTCTTCCTTCACATGAAAAAAGTCATTTATTGTTTTAGCCTTTTTTGTTGCTGGCGTCATTATGACATCGGAATCTAATGACATATCTTTTTGAGATGTTGACGGAAGTGAATAGTTAGATGTTTTTTTAGCTAACTGGATAGAATGAACAAGTCTAAGATTATTATGCAGGCTTGAAGTTGTTCCAGAGGTTTTAAATACTTTTTTACACATCTTGCATTGAGCATGAAGGCCATCTGATGTCCGCAAAAAATGTTGCCAAACAGAAGACTTATCTGCAGCACAGCGAGTATATTCTTTAAATTCAAGTTTATTTTTTTCATCCATCTTTAATCTGTGGAGAGAGAAAACACAACACCAAATATATTTGTTAATAAGTTTCTTCAGAGATATATAAATATTTGGAACTGCTTTAGAATTTAGAACCAATTTAGAATTTGTTTTTGGTTTATGTTATTGATATGTATAAAAACACCAAAACGAGATCAAAAATGGTAAATCACAAAAACAGCACATTCCAAATTAACAGCCGTTTATTTCACGTGCTTAGTAAAGCTTGCATTATGTTTATCTATCGTTAAAAAAATATGATAGAAAAAAGCATTTTATAAAGTAAGTATTTAAAACAAAAGTGTGCCAATAGGAATTGCAAAACAAATAAACTGCTACACAAGCATAACATAACCTATAAATTAGAGGTAGATTAAGCATCGTCCAATTGGAATATCAATAATAAAAAGCGGCGCAATGTAATTGTTAATGTAGATTACCTACCTATCATCTAAGTTTAACTTGGGTATTTCGATCAAACCAAATACTATTATTTGTTGTTGAAATTCGTCACAACTCACAACAATATCGCAAAGATACGAAATGTAAAACCGTTAGCACTATGCATACATGCTAAGTAGTTTTTTTTTTCATATTTTCGGCTTTGGCTACGTGATGAATGATCACCCACAATCACAACCACGCATGTTTTTCACGTAACTTAGTAGGTTTACGTTCGGATATTTTAAACAAATCAAAATAAGATAGTATTCGAAATATTCGTAAAAACCGAATAATTATAAATATACTATTCGAATAATAAACGAGGCGAATATCCGAATAATTTGGATATCCGGATATCCGAATTGCATGCCCTATGCCGACTATGCCGACCAACTTGGTCCCTACTTTAACGTATGGTAGTAAAAGTTGGGTGTGGCAGAAGAAGCACGAGAGTAGAATAAATGCAGTAGAAATGCGGTCGTTAAGGAGTATGTTAGGGCTGAATCTGAATGACAGGGTGAAAAATTGTGTGATAAGAGAAGAGTGTGGTTTGCAAGATGGTGTTGTGACCAGGATTAAGAAAGGAATGCTTCGGTGGTTTGGTCATGTGGAAAGAATGAATGAGGAGAGAGTGACAACGAAAATTTATGTTGCAGAAGTGAATGGCAGAGTCGGAAAGGGACGCCCGAGGCAAAAATTTATCGTCCAAATTAGCGATTTATTAAAAACGGGCCAAATTAGGAGTACCCTTAACCGACGAGCATGTATGCGTAGGTGTATGGATGTGAAGGAGGCGAGAGAGGTGTGTCAGAATCGTGCCAAATGGAAGTCTGTAGTCTCTGCCTACCCCTCTGGGTGACAGGCGTGAGTGTTTATGTATGTTAATTTAAAACATGCAGATGTTCCATTACAAAACCAAATGTAGGTATAATATTGTAATGAACAAAGACTTGGGGTGTTATAGAAAGAGATTTTTTTTAATTGCTATATAACCAGTTATATATATATATATATATATATATATATATATATATATATATATATATATACCTTTATACGTCCCACTGCTGGGCACAGGCCTCCCCTCCTTTCTGAGAGGGTTTTAGGGCAAGGAAGTGTTCGCCACGCTGCCCCAATGCATGTTGGCGAACTTCACATGTCTTCGAAATTACTCCTCAGACATGCAAGTTTCCTCACGATGTTTTCCTTCATCGCCGAGTTTGTGGTAAATCAGCACTTAAAATTGACAATAAAACTGATAAATCAGCACTTAAAATTGACTGACAAAAGTCATAAACTCTTACACATTCCACAATACGTTCTGGTACGGTCTGTACTGAACCTTCAGGTTTTAATAATAAATTAGCTCTGGTCCAGTCTACATCGAACTTTCAGGCAATTAGTATTGGACCGGTTCCTTTGAACCCTGCAACACTAATCAGTTTAGGTCCGGCAACATGCCCTAAAAACTCTCTTATTGTTTCTGCTAGTCCGGAATCACTATTCAATGATAGCAAGAACCACTTTTTTCGTACTTATTTTTTTTTCTTTTTTTTTTCTCAATATTTTTTTCGACTTTTTTTTCGATTAAGTTTGATGATAAGAAAGGTTTACTAATCGTTCTATAATTACATGAGAAATTCACAAAAAATAGATATTTATCTGGTACACTTTTATATTTATATAAAACACGTTTACATAATATTGTACATATTCTACAGATAGCTCACGAAAATGGTTTTGCTCCAGTGGGTATTTTCAAATGCTTTTGTAAATTGCTTGTATTACATCTATATTCACAGATATTACACGAAAAAGGTTTTTTTCCGATGTGTATTTTCATACGTTTGCAAGTTACTTTGAAAATTAAATCTAAATTCACAGATATTATCCGAAAAAGGTTCTTCACCAGTGTGTATTTCCTTCATATGCATTTGCAAATTACATTTTCTACTACATCTATATCCACAGATATTACACGAAAAAGGTTTTTCACTGGTGTGCATTTTCATATGTTGTTTCAAATAACTTTTTGTAATACACCTATATGCACATATACTACACGAAAAAGGTTTTTCACTGGTGTGTCTTTTCATATGGCTTTGCAAATAACCTTTTCTACTACATCTATATTTACATATATTACACGAAAAAGGTTTTTCACCGGTGTGTATTGTTGTATGTCTTTGCAAATCACCTTTTGTATAACATCTAAATTCACAGATACTACACGAAAAAGGTTTTTCACCGGTGTGTATTTTCATATGTCTTTGCAAATAACTCTTTCTAATACATCTAAATGTACAGATATTACACGAAAAAGGTTTTTCACTGGTGTGTATTTCCATATGTCTTTGCAAATAACTCTTTCTAATACTTCTAAATGTACAGATATTACACGAAAAAGGTTTTTCTCCGGTGTGTATTTTTGTATGTTTTTGCATATCACCTTTTGTATAACATCTAAATTCACAGATACTACTCGAAAAAGGTTTTTCACCGGTGTGTATTTTCATATGCCTTAGCAACTTACTTTTTGTAATACATTTATAATCACAATTATTACAACAATACATTTGCTTAGCAGCGTGCGCTTTAAGATGTGCTAAAATGAAACGTTTTTTAAATGTTTTAAATTCGCAAATATTACAGTTATATATATCCATTAGTTGTAATACCGGACTTTGTTCAACTTGTGTCTGAACTGCATTTGAGCTCTTTTGCGTCTTATGACTGTTTGATATATGGTCGGCGAGAATATCTTTTGTTAAAAAAATTTTTCTACAATCATCACATTCAAAACTGAATTTTGTTGATGCCTCAGATGTGTTTTTCCTAAGTTTATTTACACTCTGATTCAAAATTTTCTTTTTCATCATTTTTGCAGGAAGCTTCTCTTTTTTCATAACTGGTTGAGTATCTCTTTTCAGTTTAGGCTTTGATTTAATCTTTTTCTCACACGGTTTTGAAAAATTATTTGTTTGTATGCAGGGTTGTTCTGAAATACAAATGAATGAAACATTTTATTTATTCTCAGACATTGAATCTATTGCAAGATACCTTAGACGGTTTACAGCGGGCGGAATTTATGCTTTACCAGGGAAATATAGAGAAATTATAATATTTTATATAACTACACTCATTTAATGTTGTAAGATATAAAGTATTTTAGCCAATTACTCTAGATAATGTCTCTTTGATGACTTTATTCTAACCGTGTTATAATAATGTTACGCGCCAAAGTCGACGGCACTAGCGCCATCTAGTGTCGAACCGAAGAACTAAACTTCTTGAAGTTGCAACACGAACTCTCGGTACCTTGCGCGTGTTTACTTGAATATTCTGGATATTTCGCTGCTAATTTATATAAATAGGCGCTGCAAGATGCGATCGAGGCAGTATTGGATTTGGCGAAACAAAGCGAAGCTTCGGAGCGGAATAAAGTGAATTAGTGTGTAATTATTAGTGTTTTAAGTTTTAATTTGTGTAAAGTAAATTAAAGTGTTAATTTAGGTAATTTTATCGGTAATTTTTATTGTCACGAACCTCAAGCTCGTAACAATAACATTAATCTAGGGTGAGAAACTGTAATAAAAGAGTATGATTTGCAAGATGATGCGGTGACCAGGATTAAGAAAGGAATGCTTCGGTGGTTTGGTCATGTAGAAAGAATAAATGAGGAAAGACTGACAAAGTAAATATATGTTGCAGAAGTGAAAAGTTTGTCGACCAAATAGGCGATTTACTAAAAATGGGCCAAATTAAGAGTACCCATAACCCATAACCGACGATTTGGATTTGTCCGGTTTAGTTTTTCTTTAAGACGACCTAGTCTTAGTGCGACCATGTCTGCGTACACCACGCAAGAATATGCTAACATGCACCGCGGAATGCAGATGCAACGCTAGTGCTGCAGCTAGACTTTATCTTGAGACATACCCAAATGCTGCTCGTCATTGTATCATCGATTTTTTTAATGTGCTCCAAGCACATCGTCAAGAGAGAGTTTCCTTCGCTTACGAGTACGTTTTTCTTAGGACAAGGGTGACAAACGAGCACACGGTCCACCTGATGGTAAGTGGTTGCTGTGACCCATAGAAATCTACATCTATCCTCGATTACGAACCAAATGTAGATGTCCATGGGCTACGGCATCCTTTTACCATCAGGTGGACTGTGTGCTCGTTTGTCACCCATATTCTATAAAAACAAAAACGTTATTAAAATAAAAACACTTTTTTATATTTTGACCACGATAACTTTCGAATCATCATCAATCGATTTTGATGTAATTGGTGGCAATCGACGATGTATTTTAAGAACAATAATAAAATCTAATAGATCGGGGAAAATGTTTCTTCGTATTTTGTTAGTATAAATTGAAGAAAAATCTCTTTGGTTATACTGTTTGTACCAGGTTGGTTTTAATATCAATACATATACGACATTAAGTAAAATAAGTAAAACAACACTTTTCCGCCATTTTTCAATTGCTTTTCTATTCGCCAAAATGAATGAATCTCACGAAGAATAAATGCTGTACATTCCGATTATTTATTACAAAATAGGAAAAAATGGGACTCAGGCTGCGAAAAAAATTTACGACGTTTATGGACCTAATGCAGTGTCAGTAAGCACAAAGTTGGTTCAAGCGTTTTTAGTCGGTAATTTTGATGACGTTTATGGACCTAATGCAGTGTCAGTAAGCACAAAGTTGGTTCAAGCGTTTTTAGTCGGTAATTTTCATGACGAAGATGCAGCTCGCTCTGGTCGCCCTCATACGGATAAAGTCGATGCCATTTTTGAAAAAGTGGAGCAAGATCGACATATTAGTAGTACGACATAGCCAATGAATTGAGTATTGACCACAAAACAGTTTTGACCCATTTGAAAAAGGCTGGCTAAACAAAAAAGCTCGATATTTGGGTACCACACAAGCTCACTGAAAGAAACTCATTTGCGATTCTCTATTGAAACGTTATTAAACCGAACCAGTTTAGAAAAGATTGATCACGGTGATGAAAAGTCGATTGGCTGCGATATTAACGTGCGAAAGATATCATGGTCAAGGGGTAGTCAAATTCCACAGAATGTAGTGGAACCCGGATTAACACGCAATAAGGTGATGCTGTGGATATTGTCCTGACCTTGCACCCTCATATTTTCACCCGTTTCAGTCTCTTAAGAATTCTTTTGGTAGTGTTAGGTTAACATCAAGAGGGGACTGTCCAACCTACTTGTCGCATTGTTTTGATCAAAAACCACAATATTTCTACAGCAACGGGATTATGTCAGTACCTACAAGATGGCAACAAGTTATCGAACAAATTGGCACATACGATTAAACTTTGAAATATTTTGTATTTAGCGAGCTAGAAATCAGTGAGTTGTTGCAGTTTTGTGTCATTTATTTATTGTTTATTATATATTTACGTAGTAACTTTGGACAATGACCTAAAACAGATTTTTTTTCAGTTTACTATAAGGAATATTACTATAAGGAATGGAAGAAGCAGTTAATAAAATAAGATCGGGTGCACTAAGAAACAATGGCTTTACGTGCTTTCCAAGGCACGGGGTTGAAACACTGCCAATTTCCAGGCTCCAGGCTGCTACTGAAAATTTCTTGAAGGCAAAACCCAATAACAGATTTTGGCCTAATCCAGGATCTCATGATTAGAAGATGTACTTACAACTTTCCCAGACGCTAATAGCCCTATCAACAAATCAATGAATTCCCTTTATCGTTTTATCTTAATAACACCTTGGGTCACCACCAGCGAATTCAGTTCTTGCTTAAAACAACATAATTATATGGCCTACAAATAATAATTTTGGGTCATTTGGGTCACAAACAATCATTGGGTTTGTTCACATGTAATTAAAGAACAAAATTTTGTATGTACAGTACATCTCCAACTACATGATGTACGATAAATTTCTAATGTGGTGTTATTCTTTATTTTTTGATACAGGTAATTTAAAATAAATTATTTTACCTATGTCATCGTCATCTGCTTTACTCTTTGAACCAAATGCAATTAGTGGCAAGTCGTCCTCCAAAGCCGTATGTCGATCTTCAAAAGCATCAATCTCAAAATGTTCTTGTTTTTCAGCAGTATCTGGAATGAAACAGATTCTGACTCAATATATAAATAATATCTGATATTTTTTCCAAGCCACTAGATCATTACAGTCCATCACACAGCTTATGGAACCGAGCCACCCACTTTCATTACCATACTGCATGTTTCATAAGCTATATGTAATAAGCTGAAGTGGCAATGGGCCGAAGAACTGACAACCGATGGAGAAGAAAGGTTCTTCTAACGTAACGTAATTGTGGCAGCCTCGTGTTGGTAGACGAAGTGTAGGGCGATCCCCCACTAGATGGAGTGACGATCTGGTAAGTCTTCCTGCGTGACTTGTCGATGGATGCAGGTGGCTCAGGACCGCGCTTTGTGGTGTTCCTTGGGGGAGGCCTATGTTATGCAGTGGACTTGTGAAGGGCTGTAACGGTGATGATGATTCATTCACCTCATTTAGTGAGTGTTCTGCCACAACTAGGTTTTAATAGGTAAGTGCTTGCCACTATGCCTTGAGCACATTTTCTCCATATTTTTTTAGTACGAAGTGACAAACTAACAGACCACCTTATGGTATGAGCCTATCCACCTGATGGTAAGTGGGTACTGCAGTCCATGGACCGCTTGCAGCTAACTACAAACATAAAAGGCTACAATGCGCTGTCATCTCTGACGACTAAGATGCAGCCTGTGATTATACGGACTTTATACTCTTCAGACTGACACAGAGCAGTGCACCCACTGCTATTTGATGACATAAATAGATAAGAGGAGGAAGGAGGAGTCAATCTGGGTTAAGAAATTGGCAAAGATAGGTTTAACTTACCAGTTATAAGTATATCATTAATTCCTATGAAGTTAATACATCTTAGTGTACACTGTACATACATACTGGCTGCATTTATACAGGGTCAAAATATTTATTAATATATTTATACATAAGTAAAAGAAAATGTCTAACAATGCTCATTATGAAGTCCATGTATGCTTTTCTTTCTCCATGAGAGTGCTTTTTAGATGCACTTTGAATTTAGGCAAAGGCAAATCAGTAAATCTGTAGATTGCACACAAAGCCCTCTATATTTTGTGTCCATGGGCTACAGTAACCATTTGCAATTAGGTAATTTATTTCTTAATTTAATAATATCACAAAATGTGTATATTTTACCTGTTTCATGACTCCAGTTTACTTCAAATTTGAAATTCTCATTTTCGATTTTTTCTTCCTCAACTTTAACAGATTCAAGGCTTAAAATGTCGTCCTTACAATCATTTTCTATAGCATACTCTACTGGCCAGATATCTATATGATTAATTGGTGTGAATTGAATCTCATCTCTACCCTCATGCAGTTTTGGTATTGACTGAAACCAAACTCTTTTTTTAATAAGAGAAAAAGCCAGTGTAGTAGTGGTGTAGGAGAACCCATACGACCCCATACCATCCCGCAGATGCAGCAGCATCTTCCTGACAAAAACTCCAAATAAAAATAAAAACCGGAAAAAAGTGAGTTCCCAATAAATTTAAATAAGAATGTAGATAGTTTAGAAATGTAATTAGAATCGAGACTCAATAATTTTTCCATTTAGATTCACAAATACTGTCAATTGACAAAACTTTACTAATATTAATTACCTATAGATACCTAATATTTTGTTTATATACTAGAGTAATACATAATGTATTGTACACTGTTTATTAACAACTTATCTTGGCTCGTCAACGCACCACAACACGTGTTACCGGGCCGGCTGTCGGACCGAGACTGCCACTTTTGTTACCCCCACATGTGACGTATGCGCTCGAGACATGTTGGTATATATACATACACTACATCCCTTCCTTGTTTTAATTTACTATTTTTACGTATGTCTGGTTGTTTATAAAATTATTTATAATAATCTTTTTTTTCTCTTCCCTGCTTTATTTATTGAAAATAATTCATTATAAACATAGTACCATTAAATTAAATAATTATTAATATTTAAAACGTTGATTTTCTTTTATAGCATCTAAATCATTTCCACATCATTTATATGTACGATTCTAATCTATAGCTTCCTCTACGTCTCTTTCTAACCTTTCATCATTCTTTCCAATTTTTAAATCCTTGTTCTGACCACCAAGAACTTTCTATCTTCCTCCAACTTTCTTGAAGTGTACTATATTCCTTCTATACACTTGTCCCGTTTCGTCGTTACGTACATCCACATCCCCACCAACACTCCGATGCACCGTGTGAGGGACTGGATCGTAATTTAAACTTAATTTATTATTTTTATTAAAGTTTCTTTTATATATCTTATATCTTTTATATATCGTATATACCTTATCTCCTGGTACTAAATCACATGCTTTGGCCTTGCTCTTCTTATCTGCATATTCCTTTCCCGCTTGTTTCTTTTCCTGATCCCTATCCCTGACCTCAAAGTCTTCAAGTTTACGAGTAATATCTGCAACCATTGGAATTTTATCACGGAACTGCTTTTTAAAGAACAGTTCCGCTGGAATTTTTCCGTTCACATTATGAGGTGTACTATTGTACATAATCATATAATCCAACAAACCCTCCTGCCAGTTCTTTTTCTCGACTTGGCATATTTTAAGGCGCTTTAAAATCTCTCGATTCTGATGCTCAACTTTCCCATTTTGCTGAGGCCAGTAGAGTATTTTATTATACAAGATAATATTTCTTTCAGTGCAGAATAATTTAAAATCTTCACTGCAGAACTGCCTTCCATTATGAGCAGATATTGTCATCTGGTTACCCAATCGACTGAAAATTTCTTTGAGATTTTGTATGATCTCTGCACTGATGATCTTGCGAGATATCTTCACTTCTTTATACCGACTGAAGTAGTCCACAACAACTAATATATAATCACTGCTTGGAATAGAACCCATCAGGTCGATAGCTATGTCCACCCACGGCTCATATGGTAACTCTCTTCGTTTTATTGAATTCGGAGGATTTGGTGCCGATACAAGGGTACAGCCTTTACAAGACTTCACCAAGTTCTCAGCATCTTTATAGTACCTTGGCCACCATACTTTGGTTCTTAGCCCAGCCTTCATTAACACTATCCCTGAATGTCCTTCATGGGCTGCTGTTAGGACTAGGCTGCGTAGTTTCTTAGGGATTACTATTTTAATCCCTCTCAATAAAATTCCCTCATAAAACATATCTCGTTTTGAAAAATTTTGTAAGTTTTTACTCCTTCATCCCATTTATTATTGTACAAGCCTTCTCTCATCTTCAGTATTTCCTGATCTTCTTTTGAACACTATGATATCCTTCAACGTAACAGCTACAGGTCTTGTACAATCTACAATTTGGTGTATGTGAAATTTCGGTCTATCCAATGAGAAACTTTCAAATTGGCACAGTCTTAATAAACAGTCTGCGGTGTTGTCTTTCCCAGGTTTGTAAATGACCTTAAACTTGTAAGCTTGAAGACGTAATATCCACCTCTCAATTCTAGCACACGGTTTGGACTCGGGTCCAAATATGATCGGGTCCAAATATGATCTCAAGTGGTTTATGATCCAACTCAAACTCCTTGCCGTACAGAAATATATTAAAATGTTCTACTGCCCAAACAAGGGCCAAAGCCTCCTTTTCTGTTTGGCAGTATCGCCTTTCCCAATTGGTTAACGTTTTATGACCATAAGCAATAATTCGAGGTCTTTTACTGTCTATTTGAACCAACACGCCCCCTAGCCCTACTGGGCTTGCGTCTGCTATGACCATAGTGTGATCCTTAACGTCGTAATATCCTAGAGTAGGAATTGTAGAAAGTGCAGATTTTAATTTGTTAAATGCGGTCTCCTGCTTTATTCCCCAGAGCTCTTTTAACTCTGATACTTTCCCCTGCTTATTTCTTAACAATTCTTTTAGGGTTCCGTTACAGTTGCTAAATTTGGTATCCATTTTCCAAGTTTATTAGTCCCAAAAAAGTCTGAAGCTCACCTACCTCCGTAGGGGGTCGAAATTTTTGGATAGTTGATACGTATTTTGCTAATGGCTTAATGCCTTTG
The DNA here is from genome assembly GCA_907164705.1 of Parnassius apollo. NCBI lineage: Eukaryota > Metazoa > Arthropoda > Insecta > Lepidoptera > Papilionidae > Parnassius > Parnassius apollo. Next base: position 9,559,344 of record CAJQZP010001305.1, read on the forward strand.
TCTGATAGTTCATGTCCTAGAAACTGCACTTTGCTTAATTTAAATTAGCACCTTCTCTTTCATGATTCATTTTATATTTCTTACGGTTTTTTCATTATTGTTATTTTTACTTACTTGGTGTTTCCTTTTCAATTGCTGTCTTGTTTTACAATATTGTATAAATTGTCCTCTTAATCCACATTTCAAACAATCTTTATCTTTCGCTGGGCACTTACTATCATGGGAAGCATGTCTTGAACTCCCACACCTCCCGCATTCAATTGTTTGTTTTTTGTTGTTGTCTCCCTCTTTTTGACTTGTATCCACTTGATTAAAACTACTTTTACGGATTTTATCGCGTTTATTTTTTCTTACTTTTTATTTTTATTTTTAATTCCCGACGTTTCGGGCGCTTTCCAGCACCCATGGTCACGGGGGACTGAGATGACTGACGTCCCGATGTCATTGTTAAACCCGGAGTACCTTCAGCTTTTTTAATTATTGTTTATGGTCCGATCTATGCAAAATGAACTGACTATGTCCTGAGGTCTTGCAGTGGTATGCTTGGGTTTAGTTTTAATTTTATTGATTATAGGATCCCAAGCAGGTGGTAGTACCCAGCCTCCTTCTCTATTGAAATTAGGATGTTTTTTAATTTCAATAGCCTCACGTATCATCCTTGGTAGGAATCGGTGTTCTTTCGCGAGGATTTGTGGTCTATCAAATCTGATGTAATGGTTGGGGCCGTCTAGGATATGATCACAAACTGCAGACTTCCCGGAACGTTGATGCTTCACATCAGCTATATGTTCTTTTACGCGGGTCCTAATTGATCTTTTGGTTTGTCCTATATAAGAGAGACCACATTCACAATCAAGCTTGTACACTCCTGCATCTTGTAGAGGAATATGACACTTGACGGATGGTAGGAACTGACTAATCTTCTTCGGCGGCTTGTAGAATGTTCTAATAGAAGCTCGCTTCAAGATATAGCCAATCTTGTCTGTGACACCTCTCACATATGGTAGTACAGCAGGCACACGCTCGACTGTGGCCGGCTTCACTCGGTCACTGTGACGTAGGCGCGGGACCCGAAGCTTGTTGTCGTGCAGAACTTGCTTGACGTGCTGAAGCTCGGCGGCCAGGTGTTTGCTGTCACAGATCCCTCGTGCTCTCTGTAACAAAGATTTGCCCACGGTAGCTAACTGTGAAGGATGGTGGTGAGATTCACCGTTTAAATATCGGTTTGTATGGGTCTTTTTCCTATACACAGTGTGACCAATGGTGTTATTAGGATTTCGGATGACTAACACATCTAGGAAAGGTAAGGAATTATTTGCCTCTAACTCCATAGTAAATTGAATTTTAGCGTTTATGGAATTAAGATGTTCTAAAAATGCAGTTACTTTGTCTGATGGTAAAATTGTGAAAGTATCGTCTACGTACCGCTTGTAGATCCTTGGTGTAACAGGTGCAGTAAGGAGGGCTTTCTCCTCAAAGTCTTCCATGAATATATCGGCGACAATGGGAGATACAGGTGAGCCCATCGCCACACCATCTACTTGCTTGTAAAACTCTTCCTTCCACAATAGATAGCCAGATGTAAGGCAATGTCTTAGTAATACTGCATATTCTGCTGGCATGTTATTTTCCTCTAGTTTCCTAGTTATAATTGAGATGCAGTATTCAACAGGTAGGCATGTAAATAGAGACTGAACATCAAAACTGACCATGGTTTCATTGTCAGTAAGATGTAGGTCTTTTATCTCACTGACAAAATGGTATGAATCCTTAGTGTGTGCTCTTGTGTGTCCTCTGAGTGGTGATAATATTTTAGCTAAGTATTGAGCCAATCTGTAAGTTGGCGAATCAATCTGACTCACTATTGGACGTAATGGAGCATTCGGTTTGTGTATCTTTGGTAACCCATACAACTTCGGTGGTTTGGCACAGGAAGGTATTATCGAATTAACGTCCAGATTCAATTTTTCGGAGTATTTCTTAATTAGATCGCTAGTTGTTTTAAGCGTATTAGTTGTAGGGTCTGTTTTGACCTTTCGATAAGTAGTTTCATCCGACAAAAGTTGTTGTATTTTAAAATTGTAAGTCAAGTGTCATATTCCTCTACAAGATGCAGGAGTGTACAAGCTTGATTGTGAATGTGGTCTCTCTTATATAGGACAAACCAAAAGATCAATTAGGACCCGCGTAAAAGAACATATAGCTGATGTGAAGCATCAACGTTCCGGGAAGTCTGCAGTTTGTGATCATATCCTAGACGGCCCCAACCATTACATCAGATTTGATAGACCACAAATCCTCGCGAAAGAACACCGATTCCTACCAAGGATGATACGTGAGGCTATTGAAATTAAAAAACATCCTAATTTCAATAGAGAAGGAGGCTGGGTACTACCACCTGCTTGGGATCCTATAATCAATAAAATTAAAACTAAACCCAAGCATACCACTGCAAGACCTCAGGACATAGTCAGTTCATTTTGCATAGATCGGACCATAAACAATAATTAAAAAAGCTGAAGGTACTCCGGGTTTAACAATGACATCGGGACGTCAGTCATCTCAGTCCCCCGTGACCATGGGTGCTGGAAAGCGCCCGAAACGTCGGGAATTAAAAATAAAAATAAAAAGTAAGAAAAAAAATAAACGCGATAAAATCCGTAAAAGTAGTTTTAATCATGTGCAATGTTCGCGTAAATATAAGAAATCATTATGTTAACCAGTACGGACTGGAAATAGCAAATAAAATACGCCGATTAGAAGATCTGAAGACCAAGCGCGCAAGATACATAACAGCGTTAAATTACTTGAAGAGATGCAGAGATCATAATCTCATTCCTACGTGTGTCAAGATATCCACTAAAAAAAGACATTCGAGGAAGCGCCAAGATCTTAAATCAGGCTAGTAAAAAGTTGTTAATAACGGTGATTCAGCAAAAACGTACCGATCTATATTTCATAAACAAAACCATAGACAATTCGTCCAGTGAATTAAAGACAGTTTTATCGACATTTGATTATAAAAATTGCATGGAAACTTTAGATAAACGCGAAACAACTAAATACAATGAATGCAAAAATAAACACATTGATAAATACCATAAATTAACAACTAAATCAAATGTCCAACATACGAAATCGTTGACCACAGACACGAATCATAAACAACGCGCTGTCTACAACTTATCAAAACAAACACTGGACGACGCCACAATAAAAGTTTTAGAAAAAAGGTATTAATTTCGCAATAACACCGCGAAAAATACCGTATGAGGACATTATCTGTAGTGTTGAGGACTGTCTGTATAAAAATAATATTGGTAATGAAGATTTAGAGGCCATACGTCAAGACATCTCGTCTATGTTACGTCGAAGTTCAGCGCCGAAATTAAATCTCCCCAAAAATGAATTTAACGCGTTGAAAAACTTACGCAACAGACCAGAGCTTACGATTCTCCGCGCAGATAAAGGTAATTCTACGGTTATAATGGATACGTCAGATTACAATTTTAAAATACAACAACTTTTGTCGGATGAAACTACTTATCGAAAGGTCAAAACAGACCCTACAACTAATACGCTTAAAACAACTAGCGATCTAATTAAGAAATACTCCGAAAAATTGAATCTGGACGTTAATTCGATAATACCTTCCTGTGCCAAACCACCGAAGTTGTATGGGTTACCAAAGATACACAAACCGAATGCTCCATTACGTCCAATAGTGAGTCAGATTGATTCGCCAACTTACAGATTGGCTCAATGCTTAGCTAAAATATTATCACCACTCAGAGGACACACAAGAGCACACACTAAGGATTCATACCATTTTGTCAGTGAGATAAAAGACCTACATCTTACTGACAATGAAACCATGGTCAGTTTTGATGTTCAGTCTCTATTTACATGCCTACCTGTTGAAGACTGCATCTCAATTATAACTAGGAAACTAGAGGAAAATAACATGCCAGCAGAATATGCAGTATTACTAAGACATTGCCTTACATCTGGCTATCTATTGTGGAAGGAAGAGTTTTACAAGCAAGTAGATGGTGTGGCGATGGGCTCACCTGTATCTCCCATTGTCGCCGATATATTCATGGAAGACTTTGAGGAGAAAGCCCTCCTTACTGCACCTGTTACACCAAGGATCTACAAGCGGTACGTAGACGATACTTTCACAATTTTACCATCAGACAAAGTAACTGCATTTTTAGAACATCTTAATTCCATAAACGCTAAAATTCAATTTACTATGGAGTTAGAGGCAAATAATTCCTTACCTTTCCTAGATGTGTTAGTCATCCGAAATCCTAATAACACCATTGGTCACACTGTGTATAGGAAAAAGACCCATACAAACCGATATTTAAACGGTGAATCTCACCACCATCCTTCACAGTTAACTACCGTGGGCAAATCTTTGTTACAGAGAGCACGAGGGATCTGTGACAGCAAACACCTGGCCGCCGAGCTTCAGCACGTCAAGCAAGTTCTGCACGACAACAAGCTTCGGGTCCCGCGCCTACGTCACAGTGACCGAGTGAAGCCGGCCACAGTCGAGCGTGTGCCTGCTGTACTACCATATGTCAGAGGTGTCACAGACAAGATTGGCTATATCTTGAAGCGAGCTTCTATTAGAACATTCTACAAGCCGCCGAAGAAGATTAGTCAGTTCCTACCATCCGTCAAGTGTCATATTCCTCTACAAGATGCAGGAGTGTACAAGCTTGATTGTGAATGTGGTCTCTCTTATATAGGACAAACCAAAAGATCAATTAGGACCCGCGTAAAAGAACATATAGCTGATGTGAAGCATCAACGTTCCGGGAAGTCTGCAGTTTGTGATCATATCCTAGACGGCCCCAACCATTACATCAGATTTGATAGACCACAAATCCTCGCGAAAGAACACCGATTCCTACCAAGGATGATACGTGAGGCTATTGAAATTAAAAAACATCCTAATTTCAATAGAGAAGGAGGCTGGGTACTACCACCTGCTTGGGATCCTATAATCAATAAAATTAAAACTAAACCCAAGCATACCACTGCAAGACCTCAGGACATAGTCAGTTCATTTTGCATAGATCGGACCATAAACAATAATTAAAAAAGCTGAAGGTACTCCGGGTTTAACAATGACATCGGGACGTCAGTCATCTCAGTCCCCCGTGACCATGGGTGCTGGAAAGCGCCCGAAACGTCGGGAATTAAAAATAAAAATAAAAAGTAAGAAAAAATAAACGCGATAAAATCCGTAAAAGTAGTTTTAATCATGTGCAATGTTCGCGTAAATATAAGAAATCATTGTATCCACTTTATTAATCCCTTGATTTACGCCGTTACTTTCAAATTCTTCCATCTGTCGATTAACTGCTTCGAGAGCATTTGCTTCTACCACTATAGAAGCAAATGCTCTAGAGGAACATTTCTCTGTTATTTGGTCAATAATTTGATCACCCTTATCTCTAAATTTACATTAATTTGCTTGGTGTCTTAATCGTATTAAGAATTTATCGAATTTTTCATTTTGTTCTTGTTTAATCAACCGAAATAGATGGCGTTCATACACCATACTCTGTTTTGGTGCAAAAATGCATCCAGTTTTTCTATAGCTATATGAAAAACATCAACCCGTTCAGCAGGTATTATGGTGGCATCAGGGATATTATAATAGATTTCTTGCAATTCAAGCCCGCCAAAGTGTAACAAACATGCTCTCTTTTCCTCACTATTTTCTATACCTGATGCCTCAAGGTAAATAAAGAGTGCACGTTTCCAACGCTCCCATCTAGTACCTACAGATGTAGGTTCCCCCTCACAATCAAATTTCTCCAGTACGAGTTGCGATATGTTGAAATTTTAATGTACTAAATTCTTTACTAGTAGGACTACCTGAAACCAAATGATTCTAAATTCAAGCACTTTGCTTGTACTTGTCCAGTATTCCGTTAGAATACACCAGTACAATGTCAATTAAATATTGTGATGTGTAAATTTAATGACCAGCTATGCTGCTAAAATATTATGATCATTGTCAATTTAATGACCAGCTATGCTGCTAAAATATTGTACTCAGTGTCAATTTAATAACCAGCTACGCTGCTAAAATATCATGATCATTGTCAATTTAATGACCAGCTACGCTGCTAAAATATTGTGCTCAGTGTCAATTTAATGACCAGCTACGCTGCTAAAATATCATGATCATTGTCAATTTAATGACCAGCTTACGCTGCTAAAAACATGATCAGTGTCAATTAAATGACCAGCTTACGCTGCTAAAAACATGATCAGTGTCAATTAAATGACCCTACGCTGCCATTATCTCATAAATGTCTGCTTGATTTATGCCGATTTAATGGCCAGGTGTTACCTGCTGTAATATTTTTTTAACATTTTTGCTAAATAAAGAGGAATGCCCACTCTTCATAGACATTTCGGCCATGGGTGCCCACATATAAAAGCATATAGATATGATAATATACAATTAAAGGAATGAAATGGTTAAGAAATTGGTTTAAAAAAAGTCGGGAATTTTAAGATATAAAAGTTTTTATTTTCACAAATACAGTTTTTTAACAACTAATTTTACCGATGTTATCGCATTTAATTTCTTTGATTTTTAATTCCCGACTTTCGGGTGCTTTCCAGCACACATGGTCATGGGGGGATTGAGGTGACTGGTGTACCGAAATCAGTGTTAACTTGGAGTAACTTCAGCTTTTTAATAACTATTTATGGTCCTATCTACGCAGAATGAACTTACTGTCTTGAAGTCTTGCGTGGTATGCTTGGGTTTAGTTTTAATTTTATTAATTACAGTATCCCAAGCAGGTGGAAACACCCAGCTTCATTCTCTATTGAAATTAGAATGTTTGAATATGGGTGCAATACATTACCGACTTCAGATTGCAACGAGGATGAACTAGATGATTCAGATGGTTCCCGTTCTGCAGTTGAATGTGATGCTGCTCTATCAAACCTTCGCCAACAATCATGACACACACGAGATGACGATGGCAACTGAAATAATATTAAATAAAAAAGTGAAAAAATGAACTAAATAAAAATAAAATAGATTTGTTTCCTTTAAACTCAAATACATATAAAATATTTATCAAGTTAATTGTTATTGCACAAAAGCAGACTTAATGGCCTATATTATTTAATAATTAAGCACTTAAAAACTACCAGTAGTCCAAAAACAATAAAAAATCAATTGTCTCATTACTTGGTAGTTGGTAAAAACGGTAGCAGTCTATCTGGTGGTGACAAGCTAATCTTATCGCCATGTTATAAATAAGCTTGTATGTTTGTCAGATATAGTTTGTGTGGATGTAATCAGAGTAAAAACATGTATCACTATCAGATAAGAGCCCACACACTTAATAAATTAAAAAATGTTGAATACGTACCTCACGTGGTGCAATTTGATGGGCAATTTCATTCCTTATGAGTTCCTCACGTGGAGAATCAGACCCAAACAATGTGTGTGATCTTATTCTCAAAAGTGACTTGCCACAGCTGATACATACATGTCCATGACTATTAATTGGTGAATTTTCCTGTTCGCTAGTTGGATGTCGTATTTGAAGGCTAGTTCGTTACTTCGATAACAAATTCACAAAAATAAAAACAAACACGCAAATGAATTCTACATGTGACTATTTATATAGGTATAGATATAGTTGTGAAATATGAACTGAATTGTGATTTCATTCCATGACAGGGCCTGTCAGACTCGATGTTGCCACTTAATTGACATAAAATAGATGAAAAGATATCGATTTTTATTCGATTAATAATATCGTTAAAAAACAATCTTTGAGGTGCTTTAAGTTGTGCACACTTTTTAAAATATATTTTTCTTTATTTATTTAAATGCTATTTGAAATGTATTTTTAAGAACAGTTAAATTGTGCAGTAGCGTTTTGTTTAGCTTTAACCTTTTGAGCGCCACGCTAAAAACGCATTACCGTGTCCTGTACGCCAAAGCGCCAAAACAAAATAGTGTTGCCAAGAGTTGATATATCGATAACGCTTGTTTTTGTTGGTTTTTTATGCTATAAATGACTCTTTATAAACTGTATGTTTTATTTAATCTTGTGCTGTCATCCACTCTTTTTATATATGTACTTTGTACATATAAACATAAATAAAAAACAAACAATAACAATAAAATAGTAGTAAAACCACAGCACTACTCTCCATCCTAATGACAACACTGTCACGACTAGACGACAACGGCGTAGCTGACCTTCCTTTTTTAAACATTCTTAGAATGTTGTGTATCGATTTCAAAATCGATCTAACCGAAATATACAGACATCGATTCATAATATTTTATGTGTCGGGGAAGGCGTAGACCAAGTGAAGCACAGAAGAAAAGTCTTACACTCTTATGACAATGGGGATTTGATATGATGCTGATGCTGCTAGATGATTTTGAGACTGAGAAAGAAAATGGCACAACACAAAATGAAAAATTGCTCTTCACACCTTAAGTAAAAAAACATTAATTGTAATTTTGTATTATTATTAAAAAAGGTACATAATTATTCATTAATCAACAATTGTATATAATTATTCGCACTAGGTAAATCAGCCTTATAATACTAAAATCTTGGTCATGGAATAAATAAACATTTCATCACAATTCATCAATCAAAAATCAACATTCATCATCATCGACGCTTTCCAAAATCCGAATGAGTTCTGAGGAATCGTTCATGTTGCATTGCTCTACTTTTCTCGGTAATCACTTATGACGTCATCAGGGTGTCGTCTATCCTTGATCACGGTGCCCAGTGAACTGATTTTCGATGACGCGCTAAAGATGCGCTAGAGTTGAGATATTAGATTTATTATGCGAAGATAATCTGATAACATTTTTTTATTCATGTAGCTAATTATAGTTTTATGTTTCTAACCTTTAATTTTATTCAAATATCAATAATAATAGAAAAAAAAAACACCATTGAGCTGAATTTTGGATAGTTTTCAAGAAATATATGCCTCCCGCGTTTGACACTAGCGGTCAACCATAGACGACTTTGGCGTGCTGGACATAGTATTTGCTTAGATAAAAATCCATTTTTATTAGTTCAATGTTTCTTAGTACTTGTGGCTCTAGAAAACTTGTTTTTTATACTCACATGTTGCTGGGTTATTCCTATTTTGAGGAGTGTAGAATTAAAATACCTGTAATAATTTTCCAATATCTATATTTCATATTTTTCGGAGCCGGGTTTTTTGTCAACTATAGACGTCGTTGGCGCTCAGGGCCCGCAGGTGTTGGTCAAGTATAGGCGACTTTGGCGCTCAAAAGGTTAAAGGATTCATGGTAAATCAGCTGGAAATTAACTTGTTTCGTTATCATAACATGATTCTATTTTAAATGTATTGTTATAAACAGATAAGAATAACTTAACCGATCTTCTTTAAAAACAGATAAGAATAACAGTTCTTATCTGTTTTCAAAGAAGATCGGTTAAGATTAACAGTTAAATTGTGCCGTAGCATTTGTTATTCTCTAAAGAATTCATTGGAAATCAGCTAGTAATTCGTTGTTTAATTATCGTAACATCATAATTATTTAAAAATTATATTAGCACTGTAATGATGACACCGTAAATAATCGATCGAAAAAGAGAATCGATATTTTAAATGTGTTTTGTGATTGGCAACACTTTTTTTTATTCACAAACTAATGACATAATGATTTACCCAATTTTTATTATTATGTTTCCGGTACTTTTAATTTGTGCAAAAATATTCCCATTGTTTGAGGATAAATGAATACCGCGATTAATAACCATAAATAAAGATATAATTTTTTAACAAATGCACATTGTTGGGCGTTCCATGGCCGAAAATGGGCGTCCCCCTTTGGTTGAAATTTATGACAAGCCTATCACGGATTGGAATCGAAGGAACCATTTGTTAAACATCATAAATTTAATTCGTTAAACATTTGCCAAACCGACAGGGAATCGAACCCGGCACCGCACAATACAATATTCAATCTCAATATATAATAAACTAGGCACAAATAATTTTCTAGATATTTATTGCTTGACTGAATTTGAAATTAAATTATAATTTTACGATTATATAATGTAAAAATTTTAATAAAATATGTTATGTATAATTTATATGAATTTTAATTTTAAGGGGATATAGTAAGTCAACTCAAATTCTAATTTCGCCCCCACTTCCCCGCGCGTCGTATCCTATGTACCGACATGTTTGTAATCACTAATAATGTAAGTAGATAGGTCGTTAGATACTTATTTCATTAGGTTTATCATATTTATGTCTGTTTCTTAACGCCAACCCAGTCGCTTCTTATTTTTATTACGGTTATTTGCCATTTTAATTTTACGTCATCCTGTTGCGTAATGTGTATTTTGATCGTAAGCGACACAACTTCCCCCTTCAAAGGCCGAAGCGATACAAACCGGGCGGCAGGAATCAAGCTTCAAGACGCCGATGGTTTAGGTAATTTATTTTTACAGTTAACATAGACAAAAAATCAATAAAATAAGCACTGCTTTATAGTTAGTTCAGTTAGTATGCAAAGTTTCATGATCTTATTTAAAGTATTTTAAGAATAACAGCGGTTTATTGTTCAGTTTGGAGGTAACTTTGGGATTTTTTTTTCTATCGAGAAAATTTTACGGAATCGTATTTTCGTCTAACATAGTCCTTAACATTAATCCTCAATTTTACCATATATTTATTTCAAAATTAATGCTGCAATATTTTCGGCATAACGGAGGATCTTGCTAAGTCATTTAAGGTTATATTTCCCCTTAAGGTCGGTAATGTATAGTGCGATATGCATTTACATTTTCAACATCCATTCGGGTAGTTATCACATACATAGTCTAAAATGCGTTCAACGTCGTTTGTAACTCATCTCACTTCACTTAAATACCATAATACCATATAAAGTACAAAATAAAATTAGAAGTAATTTTATTAACCATTTACCTTCATGTGTAGTACATTTAATATGAGTAATTATCTTGTTAATCCACATTACAAAGTAAATAATGCAGTAATATCATAAAATTACAGCATGAAACACCATAAAATTACACAGTGTACAAAATTTCTGATTTTTTAGAGACTTGTTTATTCCTATTTTCCTTTATTTTTAACTAAAAGTACCTACCGTTTTCCTCGTCGCCACATGTATTGTACACTGTTTATTAACAACTTATCTTGGCTCGTCAACGCACCACCACACGTGTTACCGGGCCGGCTATCGGACCGAGGACCGAGATTGCCACTTTTGTTACCCCCACATTGTGACGTATGCGCTCGAGACAAGTTGGTATATATACATATACTACACATAACTGTATACATAACAGTTTGATGATTATTTTTGTAAAAATGAGTTCATAACTTACTGTAATTCATAACATACAGAATATTGCTCTTACAATAAAGTAAGTTTCAAACTGCTCAATCAATAATATCAACTGATAAAATAACTCGTAAACTGTTTCAAACTATGTATGCGCTCCTATGTTCTACATAGGTCATGACCTCGTAGCCTTAATATGTAACGTCAACACTTGGCAGTTTGCTTTCAATTAGAAATACACCGATTCGTGTTCTTTCTGTCTCAAAGCGAACACGCAATAGACTGTCAAAATTAATGAAAGCAAGGAGTTGATTTGAGCGATTAGTCGTCTCTCTCACAAGCGTGGGCTTTTTACCGGGCTTTCGAGAAGACGATCGCTCTCTTTCTAACCTGTGACAAAATGTTTTATAATGAAATATAATATAATAACTACGAAATGTTTATACTTATAGAAAATTAGTATGCAACAAAAAGCCCGGTTTTCGAAGTTGTTGTTGAAGAAGTTGTCGAAGTTAAAGTTGTCGAGTGCGGAAGCGCGCGGGAGATACGTTTGCAAGTTCAGAAAATGGAGGATAATAGTGTTCCTTGTGATGAATTGAAGTGTGTTAAAGTGCTATTCTGCGACGAAAAGGTAAAATCTTTAAACTTTGTTGAGAAACTATACAAGGTCAAGAGCGTCTTTCGGACTTATCAATTACCGCAATTGAAAAACAGTTATTGGTACAATTAAAACGTTCACCAACATTTTACGCGGACGTAATCCAATATTTCCTTAAGAAACAGATACTATTCGATTCAGAATATAAATATATTTTTTTTTAATTTTGTACATAGTTCGTACTTTGTTCATGTATAGTTGTATAGTATTATATGTAAATATCTTTTTCTGTCGCTCAAGCACACCCAAACGGCTTTTTTCAAAGGCACCGAAGGTATGCAATTGTTGATGTGTCATACCATCTATCTAGCAGTAGTATGTCTTCTGTGTGCTTTGTTAAACACGTCCTCGATGGCACTGAATATGAAACTGAAGAGTGGTGGACAGATCAAGATTGATGCATTTTTATAAAACTGCTAAAAACAACAAAACCATATGTTAGACTTCTTCTTTTGGACGCGAAATGCGCCCGTATCAGAAGTAAACCCCTGTTCCATATCATAAAATTTACTAAAGCAAGAACAGCATATACTAAACTTAACGCTGAGTGTAACCAACATATTTTTTTTATAATTTAGAAAGTAGAAATAGTGTGTGTAGTGTGTGTGTAATAGTCTTTGTTACGTTGTCTCCTTGAGCACATCTCGAATCCCACAATTTTCTAACTTCTGCAACAGGATGGAGGTACACGATGTCAAATGCCGTTTTAAAAGCAAGAAACACCGCGGGGCAATTTGAATTTTTATAAAGACTATCAACAACGACAGATGTTAGGGCTTCTACAGCGTCTTCGATCGAATTTCCTGCTCGAAAACCAAACTGGATTAGATGTGAAACTTATTGAGGAAACTTATGAGCCTCCTGTTTATAAGTTTTTCTAAAGCTTTTGAATATCTATAGCTTTTTAGGGAAATTGGTCTGTAGTTGTTAATATCCTTCTCATCTACACTCTTGTGAACAGGTGTTACTAGGGACTCCTTGAACAAAGACAGAAATATACCGTTCTACTATATTAAAATAACGTGTAGTAGAGTATGACACATGATTTATGATAGCTGGTATAGTTTTGTGTTTACAAGCCAACATTATAGTAATCATTAAAATGCCTGCAAAGTGACGATTAAGGCAAATATTTCATTATAATGGGAATGACCCATCAAGCAGTGAACTTTTATTAATAAGAAAAGTATTATTCTGCGGACCTGGTAGTGATGGTTTTATCCACTACCCTATATACCTACCCACGGGACGGGTGTCGTAAGAGGCGACAGAGGGAAACAGAATCAGGAGTTGGGCAGTAGCATCTTCCTGATAACAGTTCAGACTAATATATACTGCGGTTCCCTACATGCCAAGCGTGGCAAATTTAGCAAAATCCCTCCTATGAAGCAATCTATGACACGAGTTTTATAGGTTTTAATGGATGGAATGGATATACCATGGATCCTCCTGCAAGCAACTGCTCTAGAACTGCATTTGACTCAATAGCCTGTTGTTGTAATGTTCTGCATCGAATGAGTCTTGCATGACAGATGAAACAGACAATTATGGGCTCCTCATCTTCATCCATCTGAAAATATGAAAGTTTGTCATAAATATGGAAAACTACTTAAATATACATTTTTGTAATAAAATATATTGGCCACCACCACTCTGTTCCTCAACATCTCATTTTTTTGGAACATTGAAGTAACAATTAAACTTACAATCCACCTGATGGCAAGCGGCTGCCGCATCTTCATGCAAATGCTACAGATGCGATGTTACCTCTGAGGACTAAGATGTAATGCTTCACAGCCTGTTATTATACTGGCTCTCGATGTCTTTCAGGCTGGGACACTAACTACGGCTTGTAGCAGGTAAGAGGATGATCACTACCCAGACAGACTCCTAGAAAGAGAAAAGTTCTACCACCTAGTGAATCATTATCACTGCAACAACACAGTCTTAAGCCACCTACATCCATCAACTTCCTGTCTTACCAGATTGCCACTATCTAATGGGGGGGGGGGGGGGCACTCTACAATTTGCTTACAAGTATGAGGCTACCACTCGAGAATTATGTTTTCCCATTTGATGATAGTTCTGCAAGCTATTAGCCGCGCGCAGTTCGCCTGTGATGAGATGGGTAGCCATCTCTCGCCTCCGCTGACCGCGTCCCGCGCTCGCCTAGTTAGTACTGTCAATAACACAGTCGTGCGCTCACGTGTGCAATGTCTTTGAATTTATTGCTCTCTCTTCAACATTATTCACCGTTTTCTTGTTAAGTTTTACTAATCATCGATAAGTAACATCATGATGTCATCAGCAAACTTTCTTCATGCGCTTAGTATATGGACATAATTCTCTAATTAATTTAAAATGTTGTGAGTGTCAAGTAAGTAGGAGTCTGCATGACAATAACAGATAAAATTTTAAAAGCAGTAGATCCAGACTCTTGTAACCCTGACAGAGGTATTTTCAAGTTGTGGCTTTCAAAATACAATCCTAATAAACCTACATTCATATTTTAACTTTAAACTACCAGCATTACTATTAACATTACAAAAACTTTACTGAAAATGCTTGCACTAGGAGTAATTACAATAGTCAAATGGCTGATTTGAACTCACTACTTTCTTGAGTTTGCAATCCTCATTTTAACTATTAGGCTACTATCACTTAATTTCAAATGAAGTGAATATACCATACACTTCCCTGAGCAGTTTTAATCCTTTTGATTTAATATCAGCTGCAGTATAAAGTAAGTTTCAGAGGAGTTTGGACATCTAACAAATTAATTTAGTAGCTGGATGACCGAGCTTTGCTCGGTGTTTTTTTTTGGAACAAATTACATACCAATGAAATATGAAGAATATTTTTTGATCTTACCAACATAATAGAAAAAACTGAACAAAAAAATCATGAGTGCAATTAGTTTTATGTGTTCATGTACAATGTGTCTATTAGTATTAGGGCTCGAAATAATAGATTTTCTCACAAAAGAAGGAAACTTGAAAAAAAAGGAAAACAACGGACCGAAGACAGGACTCGAACCAGGGTTCTACGATTTCGGGACCACCCGATATCCATTTGAGCTATTATAATCATTGACACGTTGCCAAAATTTACCTTCTTATATTGTAGCAGTTTTTCATTGCCTGAAAACACGGAAAAACGACATTTTCTAAAAATGAATCCTAGCTAGATCGATTTAACCGAAACCCCCAGGAACTAAATTTTATGAAAATCATTGGAGCCGTTTCCGAGATTCCGATTATATAAATATCTTAATATATAAATTACGTGTCACATGTTCACAGTTTACTAAGCAGCTTTACTTTTTTTTTTTACTTAAATTACTGTCATTTAATGACCGCGATGGACTCCCAAACTACTTAACCGATTTTAATCAAATTTGCACACTGTGTGCAGTTTGGTCCAACTTGAGAGATAGGATAGTTTTATTGTCCATGAGTGACCCACAATTTTTTTTTGCGAATTTAAGGAGTTTTCATAGGAAATGACAAAGGCTCGTTGAAAAGGGCAGAACAACGTCTGCCTGGCAAGGCAGTAAAAAAAATATATATATATATATATATATATATATATATATATATATATACTTCTCGAGTCCTATCCGACACTATTCCGATGATATACCGGACGTCAGGCTCAAAAATTACAGCGGAGCTTCTGAAAGCGGGTGGAACACCAGTACTTGAAGTCCTTCAGAAGCTCTTCAATTCCGTCCTCCATGGTGGCACTACTCCAGAGGCGTGGAGCAGAAGTGCGGTGGTCTTGTTCTTTAAGAAAGGCGACAACGCTCTCTTGAAGAACTACAGACCGATTTCCCTTCTGAGCCGCGTCTACGTGCTGTTTTCGAGAGTCATTACGAATCGTCTCGCACGCAGACTCGACGACTTCCAGCCTCCCGAACAAGCCGGTTTCCGAAAAGGCTTCAGTACCATAGACCACATACATACCCTGCGGCAGATTGTACAGAAGACTGAAGAGTACAATTTGCCACTTTGCTTGGCGTATGTGGACTATGAGAAAGCCTTTGATTCCGTCGAAATTTGGTCGGTACTGCAGTCCCTTCAGCGGTGCCAAGTTGACTGTCGGTATATCGAAGTGCTGAAGTGTTTGTACAGTAGGGCTACGATGGCCATCCGAGTACATAACCAGAGCTCGAGGCCTATCCAACTGCGAGAGGTGTAAGACAGGGTGACGTTATATCCCCGAAACTCTTCACCGCTGCTTTGGAAGACGTTTTCAAGCTACTGGACTGGAAAGGATACGGTATTAACATCAATGGCGAGTACATCACACATCTTCGATTTGCCGACGATATAGTCCTTATGGCAGAATCGCTGGAGGACTTAAGCACTATGCTCAATGACCTCAATAGTGCCTCCCAACGGATAGGTCTTAAGATGAACATGGACAAAACAAAGATCATGTTTAATGTCCATGTCACACCTATGCCGGTAGTTGTTGGGAGCACTATGCTCGAAGTTGTTGACGAGTACGTTTACCTGGGACAAATAGTCCGACTAGGTAAGTCCAACTTCGACCGAGAGGTCAATCGACGGATTCAACTCGGCTGGGCAGCGTTCGGGAAATTACGACATATCTTCTCGTCAGGTATACCTCAATCTCTAAAAACTAGATTGTACAACCAGTGCGTGTTGCCAGTGATGACTTACGGATCTCAGACGTGGTCCTTCACTGCTGGTCGTATGAGGACGCTCAAGGTCGCTCAGCGAGCTATGGAGAGGGCTATGCTCGGAGTTTCTCTGCGTGATAGACTCAGAAATGAGGATATCCGCAGTAAAACCAGAGTGACCGACATAGCCCAACGGATTAGTAAGCTGAAGTGGCAATGGGCCGGCCATATAGCTCGAAGAACCGATAACCGATGTGGAAGAAAGGTTCTCGAGTGGCAGCCTCGTACCGGTAGGCGTAGTGTAGGGCGACCCCCCACTAGATGGAGTGACGCAGGTCGTCAGATAAGTAAGATATGCAGGAAGTAGATGGATGCAGGTGGCTCAGGACCGTGCTTTGTGGCATTACTTGGGGGAGGCCTATGTTCAGCAGTGGACTTGTGAAGGGCTGTAATGATGATGATGATATATATATATATATATATATATATAATACACAAGAGTTGCTCCTTTAACCTTTTGAGCGCAACGCCAAAAACTCACTAGTGTCCTGTACGCCAAAGCGAAAAGTAAACAAAAATACCTACGAAAAAAACAGTGCTGCCAAGAGTTGATATATCGATAACACAAAATAACTTGTTTTTGTTGGTTTTTTTATACAATAAATGACTCTTTTTAATCGGGTATGTTTTATTTAATCTTGTGCTGTCTTCCACTCTTTTTATATATGTACTTTGTACATAAATAAAAAACAAACAATAACAATAAAATAGTAGTAACACAACACTACTCTCAATCGTGATGACGTCACTGTCACGGCTGGACGACAACGGCGTAGCTGACCTTTCTTTTTGAAACTTTCTTAGAGATGTAGCCGTATCGCACGTTGTGTATCGATTTCAAAATCGATCTAACCAAAATATACAGACATCGATTCAAAATATTTTATGGCGAGGCGTAGGCCAAGTGAATCACAGAAGAAAAGTCTTACGCTCTTATGACAAAGGGGGTTTCATATGATGCTGATGTTGCTAAATGATTTTGAGATTGAGAAAGAAAATCGCACAACACAAAATGAAAAATTGCTCTTCATACCTTAAGTAAAGAATACACAAATATTATTTGTAATTTTATATTATTAAAATAGAAAAGGTACATAATTATTCACTAATCAACAATTGTATATAGGTAATTATTCGCACTAGGAAAATCAGTCTTATAATATTAAAATCTTGGTCATGGAATAAAAAATCAGTAATTATTATAAAAATCAACAAATGGTACATAATTATCCACCAATCAACAAATGTATATAATTATTCGCACTAGAAAAATCATTCTTATAATATTAAAATCTTGGTCATGGAATAAAAAAATCAGTATTTATTACAGAAATCAACAAATGGTACATAATTATTCACTAATCAACAATTGTAAATAATTATTTGCACTAGGTCTAGTCTTAAAATATTAAAATCTTGGTCTTTAACTCAATCAGTACTTAATATAGAAAACAACAATTAAAAATAATTAATAAATTATAGGTAATATTAGTCTTAAAATAATAAAAATCTTATGGAATAATAAAACATAAATGTTTAGCTGTCCAAAGCAAATTTTCTAACGTGGTAGAGTCATGCTGCAGTTATATTACGGAAGAGTAGTTGTAGCACGAATGGGTCGGCTCAACCGGGGAAGAACCACGCTCTCACGGAATACCGGCGTCAAATAGTAGCTTAATGCTGCTGTGTTTCGTATGGTAAGTGTAGAGAACCGGAGACCCTCTTTACTGGAAACGAGGCATTCCATCTAAGTCCTCACGGGTGAGAGCGCATCTGCATTTTGATTCGTAATCGAGGATAGATGTAAATGTCTACGGGCCAAAGCAACCACTTACCATCAGGTGGACTGTGTGCTCGTTTATTACACTATGCTATAAAAAAAAATTAACCGTAAAAAGACTATAAAGTGTATTCCTACCTCATTGAGGTAGAGTTAATCGAAAATAAAAAACTTTGGTTTCACGATAATTTTAAATTTCCGAAAATTCATCATCGTCGACGCTTTCCAAAATCCGAATGAGTTCTGAGGAATCGTTCATGTTGCACTGCACTAATTTTCCCGCTTATCGCTTATGACGTCATCAGCGTGTCGTCTATACTTGACCCCGGCGCCCAGTGAACTGATTTTCGATGTCGAGCTAAGGATGCGCCAGAGTTGAGATATTAGATTTATTATGCGAAGATAAATTGATATTTTTTTAATTCATGTAGCTAATTATAGTTTTATATTTCTAACCTTTTGTTTTATTTAAATATCAATAATAATAGAAAAAATAACACGTTTGAGCTTAATTTTGAATAGTTTACAATAAATTTATGCCTAACGCATTACAACACTAGCGGTCTTACATAGACGACTTTGGTGTGCTGGACATAGTATTTGCTTAGATAAAAATTCATTTTTTTTAGTTCAATGTTTCTTAGTACTTGTGGCTCTAGGAGACTTGTTTTTTATACTCACATGTTGCTGGGTTATTCTTTTTTGAGGGGTGTAGAATTAAAATACCAGTAATAATTTTCCAATGTCTATATTTCATATTTTTGTGGGCCGGGTTTTTTGTCAACTATAGACGTCGTTGGCGCTCAGGGCCCGCGGGTGCTGGTCACATATAGACGACTTTGGCGCTCAAAAGGTTAAAGGTATTCAATTTCATAAAGATATAGGCAGCAGCATTTTACAGTTTACATTTAACAGCACATAACAGGTCAGAATAATTTAAAAAAAGTGCAGTTGCCAGCCTAACCCGCCTAGCCTAGGTGTTATAGAAGCGCGTTATAGAGGTGCATTATAGAACTATGGGAAATAATAATAATACCAAAAATCATCCTTAAAATATATAAAACATATATCCAACCTAATTTGCAATATGCCTCCAAAATTATACTGAGTTACTGTAGAGGTTCAACACAGATATTCAAAAGTTCCTATAGCATTGAAAACATACCATATGGGGAAAGTCTGAAAACACTTAAACTTACAACTCTGAAAGATCACAGAAAATAAGGAGACTTGATGGAAACATAATACATGGACACTATGATCTAGAAATTTTTGACAAACTATTATTCCAGTACCCAATTTAGACACATCTTAGAGGCATCACTTCAAATTGACTAAAGCCGTGTCACAAAATTACCAAAGAGTGGTTGAAGTTTGGAACTATGTCAAAAGTGATATTATTACAAATCATTAACCAATTTTAGAACAGACTGGATAAACAAATAAAATAGTTTATTAAAAATTCAAAATCCAAATGCTTGGTTATTTTTTTCAATTAAATAATTTAAAAATTTAAAATGCAAAATATGTTTTCAAAATAGATTTTTTAAATAAAATACCATATTTCATTGATTTTGACACTAGTACCTATTTCTTCTTGATCTTTCATATTCCGTCTATATGGCCTCATAATCATTCCACCAAACAAAAACAGTCATTCAAGAGGTGCAGAACTTGGTAAGCAAGTATTATATTGTTGCATGAATAAGTCAACGTCATACACTATTATTATATGATATTTAAGGAAGAATTTTTGAATATGTATGTGTAATGAGTATGACTTTTTTATATCAAGGATCCCTTAATTTTATCATTGGTTATTTTGTTTGACACTGACAAATACACAGAAACCGTTCCAAGCTTCCAAGCCAATCTTCAGTTCCAAGAGTTTGTTTGACTTGCAATGTTGGCATTATTCTTGTTGTCTCCAATGTTTAGAATGGCTGGCTTTTATAAAGAAAGTAATTTTCAATGAAATATTGAAAATATTAAAAAATCAACAAAACCATGTTGCATTTTACTATATACTAAATATTAATATAAAGTATTTTAAATATAATACAAAATAGATTTTTAAGAAAAAAGGATATCAAATGCAATTTATGAAAATAGGTATTTTGCGGTTGGTATTTGCATTTTAAATACACTCACCGGCACGGAAACTTGGCCAAGCGGTTATCTCGCGATAGCAAAAGCTTTAAGTGTTTCTGATGAATGTTTGTTATGCAAGTATGTCAAAAAATGTTTACCCTCAAGTTCAAGAGGGTAATTCATTATGTTTAAGTGCACCATGATGAATTCTTTAAATTTTTAGTTGAATCGGGTCATTTGAGCGACTAAGTTCACATTTTAAATTTGTGTGTTGTGAAAAGTTTACTGTAAGGTTATTCAATTATTGTGATCTTGTGTCTTAATTAAATAACTAAAGGTGCTTTAAAGCCAATAAAAATGCCATTAACACCAGCACAAGTTGCACAAGCAGTAGCATTAATTGACCAAGGGCTGACACAGCGTGAAGTTGCTATTGTGCTTAACGTACCACGGTCCTCAATGCAGTATTCACTGAAACAATACTAGGAGACAGGCCGCTACACCCGCAGGCCAGGCAGTGGGGGCGTAAGGTGCACATCGGCCCGGGACGATCGTTTTATTGTTATGGAGATTTTGAGAAACCGCTACCTGACCGCTGTTGAGATACGCCAGCGGCTCCAAATCGCAAGAGGCGTTAATGTTAGTGAGCGTACGGTGAGAAGACGAATGGAGGAAGTGAATTTAAAAGCTCGTAGACCAGCACGAGGTCCAGAACTTCTCAGACAGCACCGAGTAGCCCGACTTCAGTTCGCAAGAGAACATGTCAATTGGACCCACGAGCAATGGGCTAGAGTGTTGTTCACAGATGAGTGTCGAATAGCTTTACGTGCTCCAGACGGTCGAGAACGAGTGTGGAGAAAAAGAGGAGAGAGGTTTCTACCCATTACCACCACCCAAACTGTGAGTTTCCATGGAGGCTCAATAATGGTATGGGGAGGTGTAAGTTCCGACGCACGTACAGAGTTGGTCATCGTCGATAATCGGCTTACAGCTACTCGATACATCGAGGAAGTTCTTCAGGAGCACGTAATGCCTTATTCGGGATTCATTGGACACGACCAAATTCCTCCTCATGCACGATAATGCACGCCCGCACGTCGCACATTGTGTAGAGGAATATCTGGAAGAGGTTGGAATACAAAAATTACAGTGGCCAGCTCGTAGCCCGGACTTAAATCCAATTGAGCATGTATGGGGTATGCTCAAAAGAAAGATAAAGTCCAGCTCCAAACCGCCACAAACTCTAAATGAGCTCCGAAATGCAGCGCTGGCCGCTTGGGACAGCATACCGCAAGTTGATGTCAGAAACATCATTCAAAGCATGCCAGATCGAATGCAAGCGGTTATCAGGGCTAGAGGAGGAAACACCCGATATTAAAACTGATAGACAATAAAGAAACAGACTTAATTTTTAAC
Source organism: Parnassius apollo (assembly GCA_907164705.1). Lineage (NCBI taxonomy): Eukaryota > Metazoa > Arthropoda > Insecta > Lepidoptera > Papilionidae > Parnassius > Parnassius apollo. The sequence continues at coordinate 9,581,380 of CAJQZP010001305.1, forward strand.
TTTGTAGTGTTTTTAAAGTGACAATGGAAAGATGTTAATTTTAGTGAAAACATGTTATCTTGAAAAGAAAAATTTCGGTGAAGTAAACATTAAATTTCTATGTTCTAAAACCATTAGAGACACTTATTGAATGCATCTACCCTTAATTTACTGTTAAAAAAACGTTTCAGTGCAAATAATCAGCAAATTCACGAGTGGCCAAGTTTCCGTGCCGGTGAGTGTATATGTAATTCAAATATTTCACAAGCACACAGTCCACCTGATAGTAAGTGAATACTGTGGCCCATAGACATCTACATTTATCCTCAACTAATTGTCACCCCTGAGGACCAAGATGGAACGCCTCACCACCCCTACCAGTATATAGGATCTCCCGTTCTCTACACTCACCATGAAACAGCATTAAGCTGCTATTTAACGTTGGTATTCTGTGAGGACATGGTAACACCCCCAATAATAATAATAATCTCCTACAGACAGCATTTGGTCACAACAGAGACTATACATCATTGCAGGACAGGATTAGGTTAAAATTTAGACATGCGGTATTCACGTACGGGGGTAGATAGGGGGTGAAGGGTGGAGGGTTCAGGGGACGCTCATTACCCTTCCCCCCTTACGGAAATGTATAGTTTATGAGTAATGATTTTTTTTGTAAAATCATAACCTCATTTTTTATACAGGAATATTGACCCAGTTACTTCTGCAACAGTTTCGGTGCTTCGGGAAGTGCAGCCCTTTGCCCTTGCGTAGTAAATTGCAGGCACCCATGCTTACCACCACAGCTTTGGTTTATTGATCGCCTTCGGCGACCAGCCTTAGCCCCTACAGCCCACACGGCTGCCTGCAATTTGCTATGGAGGGCTGCTCTCCCTCCGCCCCTAAGGCTTTACACAAACACTTTAGGGGTAGGGCAGATAAGACAATGTTGAGTCGGTCGGTTTAGTCTGTTTCGGTTTTAGAACAGATTTGACCAATCTTATCTATAAAGTCAGGTTGCCTTAGAGTCTGCTATGATAGTGTTAAATGAAATAATTTAATGTGAATTGTTATAATTTTGTTTTCTGAAAACCTCTTGACTGCTCTCCACTGGGACTCAATTTGTTGTATATAAGTCTCGTCTTCAGCCACAAATGGATTGCCTAGGCCCGAGTGATTAACTTTTTTATGAGTGAATCTATGTAAAAAAACAAATTGACATATGTATTTGCGTTTTGTTATATACATTTTTGGTAATTTCCAAGTGGGGATGACCTAAGTCCCAAGCTCGCTTCGTTCGATCTTACACTCAATAAAACACCAAGATATTAACTTTTATAATTATTTTGACTTTATAGAGTGCTTATGGTAACATTTAAAGTCAGAAAACCCTATAAAAACTTTAACTGAGATAAAAAATTAATAAACAAGCCTTTCTTAATGTTTTTTTAAATGTTCTTTTTTTTGTGTAGATTAACAAAAAAATATATAAACTTCGTTTAATACTTTGCAAAACAGTTATGAGCAATTATATTCAAAAAGTGCATTTATGATCAAATTTAAAGTCACAAAACTATATGAAATCTTAAGGTGAGATATTTTCCATATTTTTTTTCATATCTCTGCCATAAAAATGAAGATTTAAAAAAAAGTTCATCGAAAGCAGATGATTTTTACCGTTTTTCTAGAGCCAAAAAACGAGGGGACAGTGAAATTATAAAATTACCACATTTTTAGGTGAAATTATTTTTATCATAATTAATTCAATGGGCATTTCTGAAATCCAAAAACAGTGTAAAAGATTTAAGCTTAACCCAGACAAAACTCTTAAATTAAAAAATCAAGTACCGGACGTCTACTTCATAATATGAGAACAAATTGACATATTTGCTTTTCATTGTAAGCAATTTTTACTGAAATTTATTTTGATCAAAACGCTTTTCCGACATCTAAAAACAGTATAATAGGTTCAAACTTAACCCTAACAAGCCTCCTAGACTAAAAATAATACCAAGTATAGGATATCTACAGCCAACCCCAGGATTATATTGCATGTGTGTGTAAGCAAACAAATGTGCAGATTTCCTATATTTATTTATTTAAATGTGCAGATCCCTCTTCTGATTTCTGTCTGATAGGAATATGAGAAATATGAGAGTGAGGGAATTTCTGTGCACTGTAATCTCCCAGTTTAATAGTCCGATAGAACTGCTTAAAAATTCGCAATAATACTCATTGAAGTAACATGTACTAGAACAAACACCGCAAACAAAATCTATGCAGCAGTGCGGGTCGCTTGGAAGTTGGAAGGAGGCACAGACTCGGTAAGTTTGAGCCGCGGGGCCTATCGCGTGTAGCAATCACTACATGTCGTCGTCACATTTAGTACTAGTAGATTTTACTTCAATGATAGTAGGTACAGATTTTGTGCGACCCAGGATTCCAGGCTAATTATTGTTTTTCAGATTCTGGTTGTATTTGTCTCTTTATTGAATGCTGCACCTTAGCCTAGCCTTGATCTACAGCATTTAATATCAGGCAAGTAATAATGCATTTCTCACGCGATAACAACACATTACCCCAACTTCAATTTGCAATATAAGAAATATTAACAAACTTACAAAACTGTTCGTCAATGCTTTATACATATTTTGGAGTCCAGTCTTCTTTAGTACACACATACGCACATTTACTCTTAAACAAATTCTACAAATTTGACTAAAGGCCATTGCTGTTTCCTTTAGATTTAATCACAGAACACTATGTATCACAGATACGAATAAATATTAAAGCACTATGGATGCTATGGATTTGATGTAATTGAAGTAATCAACAGTCAATAAAAATAAAATATTTTTTTTAATATGGCAACCTTACAATTACTGCCAGCCTCCAGTCAATAAAAATAATTGTAACTTGAAACGAAACGACGGACAATCTAAAGAGAAACTACGATTCTGATTAAAAACCAAAATCATAATGTTAAGAACCATAGAATACTATAATAATGAATCATGAAATGACTTGTACTGAAGTATATTAAATAAATGATGGATATTAGGTTGAATTAAAATAATACTAAACTCAATACCACATTAAAAATAAATAAGTATTACTAAATAAAGACGATTGATAGCTAAATAATGAATAAAATTTTATAATCTGATATTATTTAAATCTAAAAATTCCATAAGACAATTGAAAACATTTTTACTTTTTTAGAAAAAATTTAAAGAGAACAAATTTCTGTAGGAAGAGGAATTTTAAGATTTACCAAAGTGTTAAATAATGAAGTATGATCATATAACGGACACGAGAAGAAAATATGGTTGAGGTCACCAATATTCAAACCACATTTACATATTAAAGAATTTTTAATATGAAGCCTAGCAAGGTGAACCGAATTACAGCAGTGACCCAAGCGCATTCTACATAACATTGATGTATGTTTCTCATTTAAGGATAATTTATAAAACCAAGGCTTAGAAGGAATGATGGGTTGAATTTTGGCATATAGTGACAGCCTTTTGTCGTTTTGGTTTTGTTCCAATGTTTTGACCATCTATCTCTATATACTAATTTCGTAGTTCTTATAAGGTCATAGCAATAATTTTTAAATAAGAAAGTATCCCCACAGACTATAGCTTGTTTAGCAAGTTTGTCAGTATATTCATTACCAGATATACCAATATGACTCGGAATCCAAACGAGAGAAATGTTGATGTTTTGGAATTGGTATAAGAATAGAAGTTTCTTAACCTCTCGAGCGCCCAAACGTCAAACGTCATAAAGTCGACAAGCGCCCCAGCCAAATTTTGCGTATGAATTTAAGTTGGCGGTCAACGTTTAAATGCTGATTTCGACGTAAATTCATTTATGAACACTAATCAATATATATATATTCAGAATCTGCATGAAATTTGCTTTATTATGTATATAAAATTAACTAATTCTAATAGCAAGTGAAAATATTTCAAGCGGTCTAATCACACAAATGTGTAAATGTATACACATATTTGTAGAAAAATGCATTTAAAAATCAATATGAATCATTAATACCATTATAAAAGGTCTTATAATGTTATTTATTAGTTATTTTATTAATATAAATAGGTAAAATCATCCTCTTCTCACAAAATTAGTCAAAGAAATAGATTTGAAAGCGAAGTTGCGAAAGCAAAATAATATCCTTGCAACAGATGTGAGTTCAAAGCCATTTTTGGCCTTGATTAGCCACTTAAAATATTTTTTGTGGTCCCCTATTATGCTCAACTTGTTAACGAGTTTCTTTTATAATACATCGCGTGTTTTAAGTAGTCAGATTTTCTATAATCTCACGAAACAAAAAAAAATCCACAAAAAATAACACTGCTCAAGATAAGGCTGTAAAAAATAAACTGTTTGATAATTTTATAAATGAATTGTTTTGTCAATAACTATACTGAATATGAAATGAATAAATATAAACACATATTTCTAATGATTTGCTAGAGTTATTAAAATCAACTAAAAACATTGACGAAATTTCGAACCAAACTGAGAATTAAGGACATAAAATGTATAGAGTCGTCTTTCGTCGAATATTTTATATTTATTTGTAAAGGCATATATTAATATATTAAATTCATCGGTGTTTTTATTTTTACATTTTTATAAAAAGTAAAGTAAGGTAAAGTTACAGCCTATATACGTCTCACTGCTGGGCTCAGGCCTCCTCTCATTTCTGAGAGGGTTTAGGGCAAGGAAATGTCCGCCGCGCTGCCCAAATGCGTGTTGACGAACTTCACATGTCTTCGAAATATTTTTTTCTCTTATTCCTCAGACATGCAGGTTTCCTCACGATGTTTTCCTTCACCGTTGAGCACGTGGTAAATGAGCACTTAAAATTACAATTAACAATTTCATTGGTGCCGGCGGGGATCGAACCCGGGTTACTCGCGTTCTGTTATATTTAAAGCGAGCGTTAACCACTGAGCTACCACGGCATACACACACACTTACATTTTATGTTTAGTTTAATTTGTTAATGGTGAAAAATATTTTTTAATTTTTTTTAAATGGTTTTTATGGGTCAACTTGACGAAAATGAAAGAGTGGCAAAGTTGGATAAATTGTAATATAATAACAAAACAAAAATTAGAAAAAAATTATAAAAAAAGACAAAAACATACGGGTCGAATTGAGAACGTCCTACTTTTAAGAAGTCGGTTAAAAGGCTTAAAATTATTATTTAGTGGCGTGATGTTGCGCAAAGCAAGTAAACGGGCACAAAGTCACGTTGCAATCAGGGCAATAAATGCGGGTGCGTTTACGGCATTCAAATCCTGAGAAACATGGTAAAATTTTAATTTCAAATATATTTACTTTATAAACGCAAGTACAACTTGTTAAAATATCACAGTGAAGTACTTACGACATATTGAAGTACTGTCACACTATATGTCTTATCCCGCTATATAGCTAAATCTGAAAACAATTTAAAACACTAAGCATCCTTACAGTTATATATATATATATATATATATATATATATATATATATATATATATATATATATATATATATATAGCGTCTCCACGACTTCGATGTTCATTTGTAAATTTATACTTCGCCGCCATTATGAATTCAGAATTCGGGGCGTCCCGCTACCGTATCACGGTTATTCGAGACATCCTCTTATAATTTTGTTATTTAGATTTATTTTAAGCACTGTGTATATCTTTTTTTAAGGTATAACAATAGTTCATGATAATTTCTCCCATTAGGAGAAACATTTTAGCAGAAATATTTCATATATCTTAAAATCTAAAACGATTTTTGCAAGGGTTTTGTTTGGCTAGGCAGATGGTCTAATTTAAATACTGTAAAACAAGTTCGTGGTAGCAAAACTATAATGAAAATAATATTACGATATATTATGAATAACCCTAGCTATTTACCAAAAACTTTCTTCCTGTGGTACTCAAATTACAACACAATAAATTTAGAGCTCGAAGTTAACTAAGCGTCCAAAGCGATATGACATCACCTACTGACAAGTTTAGCTGATTGTTTGTTTTAACAATCGTCGAAACTATGCGTGCTTGTGTATTAAATCTGTTAAACGTTTCATTAGCTTCAATATAGTATACGTTAGAAAGAGCCAAACATTGTTTCGGCTTTTCATTTTAATATTATTTGAGACAACTACGTCACCACCGTATAACGGTCGATGGGCGCTTATCGGGGGTAAAACAGTCCACCGTAAAACGGTGGCCGGGCGCTCGAGAGGTTATTTTCAAATATCAAAGGATTGCGGGAAATGTCATAGAAAGGATTACATAACAATGCTTGTAAAGAACTAAGAGAATCTGAAAATATCACGCTTTATTTTAATTTAAAAAGATAGCAATATTTTATTGATTGTAAAATGGCTAACATTTCTCCAGTAAAAACTGAAGATTCGGGAGGACTTTTAATTTTTTGAACTATTCTCCAATTTTGATGGTATATTGCATATCCAGTACAACCTTTTGAGTTAATCTTAGAAGCATCTGTAAAAATATAATGACAATCTGGGAAATTCTTGTCCAACGTAAATACAAATCTTTTATTTGATTCAATAGAAAATTTATTTAATCCTATATCTAATATAACATTGGGTTTGAAAAGTGCAACTTCAAACGAATTGGAGAAAAGAGGCAGAGTCGCCGACCTATAAATAGGATCTAGTAAGGAATTATAATGTTGACAGCTTTTAACTAGGTTAGGAGTTTCTTTATTACGCCAGTATTTTCCTGAATTAATTGAAATGTACTGAGAAAGCAAATGAATTTTAGGGAGTAATGGATGGTTTGAAAATTGAAGAACCCGATAAAAAAACGAATCCGATAAATATTGTCGTCTAATAAAAAGTGGAGGATCACCGTATTCAATCTGCAAGGCATTGATAGGCGACGATTTCATAGCGCCTATAATTGATCTTAAAGACTTGTGTTGAATGATATCTAATATTTTTAATCCTTTTTTACTAGCTGGTTCAAGAAGAAATGAGGCATAATCTAATCGGCTTCTTATAATTGCATTATAAATTAATTTTAAGTAATATGGATGAGCGCTCCACCATACCCTGCACAAAGCTCTAAGAATGTTTATATTTTGGATGGTAAGAATAGAATTTCTTAATTTCAAATATCAAAGGAGCGGGAAATGTCATAGAAAGGATTACATAACAATCTTGTAAAAACTAAAATCTGAAAATATAATAAAAAAGATAGCAATATTTTATTGATTGTAAAATGGCTAACATTTCTCCAGTAAAAACTAAATCGAACTTTTAATTTTTTGAACTATTCTCCAATTTTTCGCATTTTTTTGGGTATAAATTATATGAGGCATGTCGGATAATTTATTATCAAGAATTACACCAAGGAATTTAACTTGTTGAATATTTACGAGCGGATAATCAAAAAGGCGAACTTGGATTTCAGGTAAAACTCTTTTGCGCGAAAAAATTACTGTATTACTTTTATTTGGGGAAAGATCTAGTCCATGATCATCTAACCAAGAGGCCATAGAGAGGAGATCTTGTTCTATCGCATTAGCACAAGATTCTATACATTTTTATCATTAACATATACTAAGATACAATCAGCATATTGCAAAATTCTACACTTTGAAATAGACTGGTCCAAATCTGACGTATAAATATTGTATAATAAAGGACTTAAAACAGAGCCTTGTGGAAGGCCTTTCAAAGCCTTTCGAGTATATTTTAGATCATCATCAATTTTAATATGTATATATCGATCTAGAAATAAATTGATAATCAAATTTGTAAGTTTTTTGGATATATTAAGCTTAAACATCTTTTCTCTAAGGATGTTGAGTCTGACATTATCGTAAGCAGAAGAAATGTCAAGGAAAGCAGCTAGGACCGATTCATTTCTCGAAAATGCTAGTCTAATATCTGTGGTGAAGATAGAAAGACTGTCATATGTGCTTTTACCTTTTCTGAATCCATATTGGGAATTTGATAACAATCCATGACTTTCTACATACCATTCAAGACGGTTCTTGATCATATGTTCAAAGGTTTTAATTAGAGTTGAGGATAGAGCAATCGGTCTATAAGAAGAGCCGTCGTTAGGATTTTTGTCAGGTTTCAAGATAGGAATAATTACTTGAATCCGCCAACAGTCAGGAACAAAGCCTATGTCAAAGAAAACGTTAACGATATTTAAATAGTAGGATAAAATTTGATCATTACATTTGGCAAGAAGTGAATATGGAATACCGTCTAAACCAGGAGCTGAATCTCGAACGTGAGAAAGGACGAGCTTTAATTCATATAAAGAAAGTGGACGTTCTAAGGGATCAAAAAATGAATCACATGGAATACTTTGAGTTAGCTCCTCTCTCAAAGGAGCAGAAGAGGGGGCAAGTTTATCTAAAAAAGTGTTTATAGATTGAGAGGGAATGGCACCACTGTAAGAACAAGATGAAAAACAACAGCGAAATTTTCTAATATTACGCCAAACAACTGATGAAGGTATTGAAGGAGAAATTGAGGAACAAAAGGCATGCCGACGTGTTTGTTTTTTTGTGCGAAGAGTATTTTTAGTCACTTCTTGTACACGTTGAAGGTATGAATAGTTTTCCGAACTCATGTCTAATTTATATTGTTTTTCAGCTTTTTTCCTATTACGAATGGCCTTAGTACATTCAGAATCCCACCATGGAGGGGAGGGCCTACATTTATTATTTAGAGTTTTAACAGGAATTGTTTGATCTGCTGCATTTATAACTGCGTTTGTAAATGCTTCAACAATAGAAGTTATATTATTTTCAGAAATAGGAGCGATTTTTAGAATTTCATTGTAAAGAAAAATATTGTACAGGTTCCAGTCTGCTCTATCTAATTTGTATCTAATACATGGTTTTTTGTTAATTTCTTCCAATTCTTTGTTTGGGAAGGAAATCAGAATGGGAAAATGGTCACTGCCGTGAGAGCTATCTAGGACTGACCAATTTAGAAGAGTGGTTAAATCAGGAGTACAAATTGATAAATCTACAGCACTTCTAGACTCATTAGGACGAGAGCGTTTGGTAATTTTACCAGTATTAAGGACACAAATATTAAGTTCATCAATTATTTCAACTAATAAACTATCGTATTTATCAGTATTATCACCCCATAAATAATGATGACAATTAAAGTCACCAAGAAATATAAATGGGTAAGGAGGCTATTAAAGATTTTATTCTGCGAAACGTATGGACAGAAGGGGAGGAAACATAAATAGAAACGAATGTTATATTTTGAATTCTTACTGCTACAATATTAAAGTCAAATATTTCATCATAAACATCTATAATGGAATAAGTTATATTATTTTTTATAAGCAAAGCACATCCGGCATAACCATCAGATCTGTCACTTCGAACAAGACAAAAACCAGGTACTCTGATATTCGAATCCGGTTTTAGCCATGTCTCTGAAATAGCAGCGATACACACATTGCATTTTTTTAATGAATAGATTATTTCAGTACGTTTATCTAAAATGCTTTTACAATTCCATTGAAGGATCTTTGTGAGAGTGAATATCTTGGAGAATTTTAGGTATATAAGCGAGCAACGTGGGACGGTAGCTTCGGCGAATATGAAGATATGATTATGTTAATAAGGAAACAAAAAAATCAAAATTACCCTGAGAAGTAACTGGTGAAACCCGAAGAGCACAACCATCCTCAGTTTGCGGAATTGAAAAATCTTCAATAATTTTTTGATGACTTTTTTTGTCGTATCCTGTTTGTGAATGGTGACGTAATGGTTTAGGAATATGTAATGATTTCTTATAAGAAGTTTTATTAGACGTAGCGGGGTTGGAAGGAAAATTATTCACTGTAGGATTAGTAGAAAGCGAAGAATTTTCAGGGAATTTAGAAATCAAAACATCAGCATATGATTTGAAGAAACTTGTGGATATTTTTGAGATAGACTTTTGTGCCATTTCAATTTTAATATTATTTTGTCTTGTGTGTTCAGAACATCTTGAATCTGTGGCTTTGTGGTTACCTGAGCAAAATAAGCAACGAAAAGATCCATTATCTTTGTCGCAAGAAGAAGAGGAGTGATCACCTCCACATTTTGAGCATCTTGGCTTGGAACGACATAAATCTTTAGTACGTCCAAATCTGCAGCACTGAAAGCATTGGATCGTTGGAAGCTTATAAATTTCAACAGGAATGGAAGAATAGCATAAATAAACCCTCGAGGGAAGAATTTGACCGTCAAATGTGATTACGACACTTTCAGAGCTTTCATATCTGACTTTGTCCTCGTTGCGAACTTGGTAATTTAATCTTCTTACTTTTAATACAGAAATGGTATTTGGATACGAAGATAATTCGGAAAAAATCTCTTCTGGTGTCCAATCTTTTGGTACACCTTTTATAACTCCCATACGAGATACGTGAAATGATGGAATAAAGGTTTTATATTTATCATTTACGGATGGATTTTCTAAAAATAGATATGCATCAATAAATTTAGAAAATTCAACCGTTATTCTATTTCTCCCGATACGTTTTAGGCTTCCATTAACTATATTTTGTACATTTAATTTTTTCAAAAAGTGACCAAATGAAATGGCATTTAAAGTTTTACCAGAATTAGGAGAGTCTTCTTTTACTTGAACATGAACGATAAAAGGACCTGAATCTGTAGAATTATAAGAACGAAGAGATTGAAATCTTTGTGACTCTATTTTTTTATTATCGATATCAATATGCGTGTTAAGAGATTTAGAAGAGATATAACTATTGGCAGAATTTAATGTGTGGACGATAAATCCAACACCTCCTTGGGACAGATGGTCGCCCTCCCGGTGATAGAACAAGTTGCCGGATTCGAGAATCACCATGTCCTCCCCCTCTCTCGGATAATCCTATAATACTCCAGCGCAACTTGTCTATCTCTTCTTCCAGCTCCAGGATCTTCTCGTCAGTCTTCAGTGTGCGTGCGTTAAATGTTGCCAGGTCGAGTCGTCGTAGGTGGCAACCGAACCTCCACCGGAGATTCTTAGCACCCCCTGCCCCGCCGTTACCATGGTCGCCACCGTAGCCAGGAATAGCGGGGCCGCCGGGGACTGGGGGCCGTCTATTTGTGTAATTGTTCATGGGGGTATATTGCCATAGTTGCCACGCTTGGCGAGCGGGTTGGCAACCGCAGTTTTTTTTTGTCGTGCAGTTGCTATTATCAGGAAGATGCTGCTGCCCATCTCCTGCCTGCTTCCCTCTGTCGCCTTTTACGACACCCACGGGAAGATATGGGGTAGTGGATATTCTTAACCGCCACTACACGGCATACAAGCAATATTGGATGATAAAGACATGGAAGATTCATAAGCACGTTGTCCTGACATATTGCTTTTGATAGAGTTAGAGCCTACAATTTTAATTTTAGATGATGAAGTATTACCAGTATCGCAGTCCGATTCTGAGAATGAGGAATTGGTGGAAAAAGCTGAAATTCTTCTATTTATGTCAACCCGATTAGCATGCTCTTCCTTCTTCCTTTCCTTCGTTTTATGTTTTCTTTTCTTTTTGTTTGAAATAATTTTGAAGTTGTCATCAAAAATTTCTTGCGATAATGACTGCCGTGGTTTTTTAAATGAACCTTCTAAATCATTTTCAATTTCCACATAAGCAGCTGGTGAGGAAATAATGTTAGTGTCAGAATAATTCGGATCCGGTGGCTTAGGCGGAATTGGATTAGACATGGCGACCGAGAGACTAAGGCTACGTTAAACTATTTTGTGATAGTATGAAATTGTCGCTAAATGAGATACAATATGAAAATGCAAATAAATATTATTAAAATATATAAGGAATGTACAATCAGAATATTACAAGAAAACTTAAAATAATTAAAATGACACCAAAAACGCGTAAAACCGTTATTGCCGTTCAGTTGACAATCAAATAAAATAAAATCTATATTATTATTATAGTCAAAGGTATTATACTATGGTTACTTAAGGTAGATATGGTTTTGATTTGATTGATTTGACAATGACAACTATGTATAACTTTTTTTAGCCTTTTTTAGACAAAGGACACATGTATCATACAGCCAACGTCGATCTTATACTTTGCTTTAATCGATTTTCTCTTGGTAAACATTCTCCTGTAATATTTTGTGTGACATCTACTTAGGAACTTTATTATTAGTCAAGATTATTTTTGCCACTTTAGATATTATAGATCATAAGTTTGTATATAAAATTTATTTATATTAAGTTTACTCTGTAATGGGTTGGTGATGTTTATGTTTAGTAATTGTTAGTTAATAGTTATAGTTTACATAACTTACTTTGTTTATTATATTTTTTATTATTTTTCTATATATTTACTTAATTTATTTATTATTTTAGTATATGTAATATGTCTGATGTTGAGTCGTTCAGCTCTGCAAATGATTCTTCTACTTTGTCATTTCACTCTTGTAATGATTCTCTCAACGATAGCGTGCTTAATTTACACGAACTACTCAAAGGAGTTTTTACGTCTTTTAACAACTCTGTGAACATATGTCATATTAACGCTCAAAGTATCCCGAGCCACTATTCCGAACTTGACGCTTCATTTTTATTCCGAGTATATTCATGCTATATTAGTGTCGGAAAGTTGGCTGAAACCTTCTTTACCGTCAACTTTATATCCCTTACCCGGCTTTGTACTTGTTAGGAATGATCGTGTTGGAAAAGGTGGAGGTGGTGTAGCAATCTACCTACACGCATCAATTCCTTATAAAATTGTCTTAGCATCTCCCTCCTGCTATTCCGCTTCTTCCGAGTTTTTATTTGTGGAACTCGATGTCAAGGGCATCAGGATGCTTCTAGGGGTAGTGTATTGCCCTCCATCTACCGACTACTTCGCCACTTTAGATATGGCTCTTGTTGATATTTGTTCTGAGTACACTCACTGTATAATCATGGGTGATTTCAATACTAATCTGTTGAAAAGCTGGCCTTGTTCCAAAAGGTCTCTTTCAATTATTGAGTCGGTTAATCTTTCTATTCACCCTTTAAAGGCTACTCATCATAATATCGGAACCGATGACTCATTGATTGATCTAATCCTTGCTGCTTCTCCTGTACATGTGATGATGCATGGACACGCCACGACTTAATTTATGTATCGTATATGCTTAAACCTCCTAAATATTCCCCTACTGTTATGCATCTTCGCAGTTTTTCTAAAATAGACTTTGACAAGCTTAGGAATGACGCTCCTAATCTTGATCTAGCCTCCTTAATAGCAGCATCTACTGTTGACGATAAAGTCACTATCCTTAACCACAATATTCTTAGCCTTTATGATGCTCATGCTCCTGTTCACAAGGTTAGATTTAAGCGTCCCCCTGCCCCTTGGATGACAGAGGGCGTAAAGATGGCAATGGCTAGACGAAATCGTGCTTTTCTTCGTTTCAAGAGAGATCGAATTGAAGAAAATTGGACATCTTTTAAAGCAGCCAGAAATAGGTGTAATCAGATGGTACGTGCAGCTAAACGCCGATATTTCCATAACTGTATTAATAATTCTTCTCCAGTTTTAGTGTGGAAATTCCTAAAATCTTTCGGTCTTTGTAGACTAGCTACGTTGGATTGTGGTCCTTCTGTGTCACTTGATGAAATCAACCAAAATTTCGCTTCTGTAAAAGCACTGGACCTACAATTCGTTCCCAAACTATGGCTTCCATTGCTTCTATGCAAATTCCTAACATTCCTACCTTTAATTTTTCTCCTGTTTCTCAGGATGATGTCAAAAAGTCGATTTTAGCAATCCAGTCCAAAGCCGTGGGTTACGACGAGATTAGTAGACATATTGTTGTATTTATACTAGAGCACCTTCTCTCGGCAATTTCCCATATAATCAATTTTTCCCTTGGTTCAGGTCAGTATCCTATTCTCTGGAAGAGGGCCTTTGTAAAGCCTCTCCCAAAAGTTCCTACTCCCATTCATCCCAATCATTTTCGCCCAATATCCATTCTACCCTTTCTTTCCAAAATTTTAGAATCCTGTGTTTACAAGCAAATTTCTACTTTTATTTCGAAACATAACCTACTGAGTATATATCAGTCTGGGTTTCGTCCTGGTCATAGTACCACTACTGCATTAATTAATGTTATTGATAATATTAAACAAGGCATGGAAGAAAAAAAAAATAACAGTACTGGTACTAGTTGATTTGTCAAAAAACTTTCAACACAGTTGATCATGAAATCCTTCTTTCCATACTGTCTCATCTGAATTTTGGCCCTACTGAATTGGATTGGTTTGCATCTTATCTTCGCGGTCGACAGCAATCAGTCAGTGTGGGGCAACTGTCCTCAGCTTGGGCTGATGTGGATGCTGGTGTGCCGCAAGGCGGTATTCTTTCTCCTATAATGTTTTCAATTTTTATAAACTTTATTACCTCCATCATCGACTGCTCGTACCATTTATATGCCGATGATGTTCAGTTTTATGTGCAAACTGAGATTGGGGATATCCATAATGGGATCAAAAACCTTAACGGCAACTTAGCAGCTATTAAGGATTAGTCTACTCGTTATGGAGTTTTGGTCAATCCTTTGAAATGCCATAAAATGGTGGGTAGCTCAAGGATGCTGGCTAAGATTAATCTGACAGACTTACCTGCCATGTACGTATGATAATACTACAATTCCATTCAGTAATTCTGTTAGAAATCTTGGCCTTCACATCGACATCACGCTGAATTGGAGAACTCAGGTTTCAGATGTGAGTCGTAAAGTCACTGCCACGTTATGCTCTCTGTATCGTTTAAAACATTTTCTTCCCACAAAATCTAAGATCATGCTTGTCCAATCACTTATATTACCCATAATTGATTATGCAGATGTGTGTTACCCAGACCTGTCCCAAGATCTTCTGAACATGTTGGAACACCTCCTCAATAACTGTATAAGATTTATCTTTGGGCTTCGTAAGTGTGATCATATTTCTCAATACAGATCTAAGCTAAATTGGCTTACAATCCGACAGAGGCGCAACTCCAGAATATTACTTGTACTTTTTTCCATATTAAATGATCCATCTTCGCCTTCTTATCTTAAGAGTAAATTTCATTATCTTTCTTCATCTCATGATAGGGTCCTACGCTCTTCTTCTAACAACAAAATCTGTACTCCAGTTCACTTCACCGAGTTACAAAATCTGTACTCCAGTTCACTTCACCGAGTTCTATGGTAACTCCTTCACAGTTCAGGCTACACGCCTTTGGAACTCCTTGCCCGATGACATCAGAAAAGCTCCCAATAAGTACGCTTTTAAAAAGTTGGTCCGTGATCATTTCTTAAAGACAACGCATTTAACATGACTCATCTATTTAATATCTATTGCCAAACAGACGTATATATTCATAGTCATTTGTATATACTAATTATGTATATATTTAAATATATATATATACTTGTATGTATATCCATTTATTTATATATTTGTATATATGTAAGGATAGATCATATATGTTTAGTTTATTTATTAGTAGTTTGTATATATTTTGTAGTTAATTATCGTTTGTATTGTGTTCTCTTATTCTATATTGCCACACCTACATCAAATTCTCACCACTCCATTGACTGGCTTGACTGGTAAAGAATGCCTCAAGGCATTAGGTCCGCCATTTGTATTCTTTTGTTTAAGGATGCAATAAAGAATAAAATAAATAAATAAATAAATAAGCAGGCAACCGCACAGACACACGCACACTGCTGCACACATACGTACTCAAAAAACACAACAGTGCACATACACACACACACACACACACACACACACACACACACACACATACACTCACACACACACGCACGCACACACACACGCACGCACATGCATTCACACGAACACACATGAACGCACATACACTCACACACATGCGCACACACAGGCGCATAAAAACACACACACACGCATAAAAACACACACACGCGCGCGCACTAAATGTCACCCCCCACCCTTACACACACACACACACATACTCGAGTGATAAATTAATTTGTAATAAAGTACTATCCATAATCTTCTAATTGATCATGACAAATGAACAAAATAACACAAATTCACTCACACGATAACATAAACTCGAACAAACGTCTTTCCACAATAAAACCTGCCAAAGTTTGATCCACAAAATCAGCAGATAACGTATTTTCTTACCTTATTACTATAACGAAGTAGCCTACTGGGTTCTCTGTCACACACAGAACGCGACGTTGCCGCTTCGTGTTTGAGTACCTATTCGTCAATTATGGCTCCGGATCCATTTAGTCTAAGTAAATGTCGCATATAAATTAAATATGTTCTGGATCTAAAAATCTTATTCAGTATGATTTTTTCGACCGTTGATAGATCAACAAATGTTGGTCAAATCGTTGACGAATATATTGAAAACCTGTTAGTACAGCTCCACCGACGTCACACCCGCATTAAGGATGGACCAAAGTATATCAGTTTGTGCGACGAGGAGCTGAGCAACACGTCAAATAGGTGGATTAACAATTGTTCTAACTTCTCGCTGGATCAATATTTACCGTGAAAGGATATATTAGAGATAAATGTATATAAGTATATAATATATAGAAGTATAATAAATATAAAGAAGTATATAATATAAAGTATTGTATTATATACTTCTATATATTTTTACTTCTATCCGACCGTCCATCCGTCTGTCTGTTTGTATGTCTGTCTGTCTGTCCGTCCAGTCTGTTGGGTCGGTCCGGTCTGTCTGTCCAGTCTGTCTGGTCTATCCGGTCTGTCGGGTCGGTTCGGTAATCGGTTAAGTATATAATATATAGGAGTATAATATATAAGAAGCATAAAATATATAAAAGTATATAATACAAAAAGTATATAGTATTGTATTATATACTTCTTATATTTTATGTACCTTTATATATATATATATATATATATATATATATATATATATATATATATATATATCTCTTTACGGTAAATGTTGATCAGACGCGACTTCACGCGAGCACTTTGTTGATCCGAAAACGCATGTTGATCCGGCGCCTTTTGTTGATCCAATATGCATCTCTGGTAACTAATGTGGCTCCGACCGGATCAACATCTGCACTCAAGAGACTGTTTGCTAGCCTTGGTCGAAGTTGATCCGATATACAAATCCACCTTGCGATGGTTACGGAAAATGTTGATCCGATTTAAATGAGCCAATCAGAGTATAGCAAACGATAAGATAAACGATCAGATTGGCTGTATGCAGCCGCGACGTTGCCCTTTCGTGTCTTTGGCGGTACAAGCTACAGATTAAATGCGTGTTATGTAATGCATTCAGGGTGCTGTTTGATCTACCTCGTTATTGTAATGCGCCGGGTATGTTCGCGGATGCGCGTGTGGATTGTTGCTAGACCACCATGTGTAAACGATGCACATCCCTGGTGCGCAGGGTGCGGGCCAGTTCCAATGGTATCCTGAGGGCATTTTCTGACAGGTTTGAGGTCAGTACCTGAACCATTGTCATATGGTGCACGCGCTGACTAATCGGGCCTGTCTTATATATAGTTTTAAAATTAGGTAAATAGTTTTAAGTTTTACGAAAATTAGTTTTAAGGTTTGTATTATTACTAACATCTATGATCCTTGTGGTCGAAATAAACGACTTTTTTTAACGAATTACTCGACAACGTAATTATTACCCTTCTTGTAGCGGAAGTGGTGGCAACGGCGACATAAGGTATTCGTCTGAGTGCATGTTTGCGTGCGTGTGTGTGTCTGTGTATATGTACGTGTGTATATGTACGTGTGTGTGTGTGTGTGTGTGTGTGTATGTGTGTGTGTGTGTGTGTGTGTGTGTGTGTGTGTGTGTGTGTGTGTGTGGTGTGTGTGTGTGTGTGTGTGTGAATGGGTGGGCGTGTGTGCATGTGTGCACTGTGGTGTTTGTGTGTGTGTGCGGCAGTGTGCGTGTGTGTGTTTATGCATTTGTGCGTGTGCGCATATGTGCATGTTTGCGCGCGCGCTTGCGTGTTAGTGTGTGTTTACCATAAACCACTTATCATGTTTTCTACATCTTCAAAATCAAGTTTTTTAAGGACGCGTTTACAAAATTGATAGGTATAGAATTGAACTATTACATGAGATATTATCATGAAACCTTACCTCCGGTCTTGATGGAGTGACCGCAAAATGTAATTCGGGATTACTAGTAGAACTCTTGGACTAGTTGAACTGGGTGTGCTGAGTTTGGGCTCGTTTATTTAGTTATGATGAGTCCTTACCTCTGGACTTGCTGAAGTGACCAGAAGGTTTACTTCGGTAACTAACACTGTAACACCTGGACTAGTAGAACTAGGTATGCCGAGTTTGGGTTTGTTTTGTTAGTTATGATGAAACCGTCACAAAACAAAAGTTCTTTTCATTTTGTCTCTAGTACCAATAGGTATCCAAGCTGATATTCGGAAAAATGGATAACTTCGTAGTAACATCTTTAGGTGCAGTATCGATATCCACTTACCAGCCACACTGTTTTTCGCTGTAACCAACTGTCCTTTATATGAGCCTCACTTGCCCTCACGCGGTACCCACTTTACTGCACTCCAGTGCATCCACCACCACCTCTGCCACCTACGCCTCCACATCTACCACCGTACCCCTCTCTAAACCTTCGTTCTCCACCTTCGCTACCTCCGCCTCCACCATAAACTCTGTTCCATCAGCCTCAACAATAAACTCCGCTCCCTCCACCGCCACCACCACGTGCCGTCACTATTCTTTTCGCCTCCAACACAATTCGCTGTTTCCACTACACACACACACACCCCCACACACACACATACACACACAAACACGCACTCAGACGAACACACACGCACGCACACACACCCGCACGCACGCACACGCACGCGCATACACATACGCGCGCTCTTGCACTCTCACATAAATACAGACACACACACACACGCACACCTACACACACACACATACAAACACACGCGCGTGCACTCATACATACACGCGCGCGCACACACATACACATACGCGCGCGCGCTCGCGCACACACACACACACACACACACACACACACACACACGACCCACACACACACACACACACACACACACACACACACACACACACACACACACCCGCACATACACTCACACACAGCCGCGCGCACGAACGAACACACATACACGCACAAGCACATACACAAACACAAAACAACAGTCGACACACGCACGCACACACGCACACACTCTTACCCACACACAAAATCAAACACACGCACAACCGCACACACACACACACACATACACAAACGCGCTCGCGCACACACATACTAACACCCACACACACGTGCTAAAAAAACACAACAGTGCACACACGCACACATACACTCACACACACGCGCACGAACATGCGTTCACATGAACACACATGAACGCACATACACCCACACCCACACGCACGCGCACACACAAACTCGCATTACACACACACACACACACACACACACACTGTAGTGTGGCTCCACGAAATTATATATATTTGTGTTAAGTGTAGAATATGTGACAGTAGAGAAACACGTCTGCCTTTCATTTACCAACCGTACAACATTACATGGCGACCCTGCCAGGCGGTGCGCGTCCATTGTCGCAGCGCACGGCCGCGGCCTGCAAAATTTATTGAAAAAAATAATAATGAAGCAATAATATAATTCAATTACTGAATCGAGACACTCACGGATATAATGAAAAATTCACTGAAATCAAGAAAACTATAATATCTCAAATACGAGAAGAGGCCACAGTAACTATTTTATGGAAGATAACTGAAAAATTAAATAGTATGTTAGTACTACGAAGAAAACTAACAAAGAACAATAATAAAATTTTTTTGATTGAAAATACCGAATGTTTGAAGATAAAAGTATTTCATCCAATTACAAAGAATAGAAGAATTTGTAGTCCAGCGAGTGGTCCCAGCAACCAGCAGCAGCGTAGCCGAGACGCGTGAGCCCAAATAATACAGAACAAAGTTATGAGGTAACTTCGCACCTATGTGATTTTAATTCTATTTAAAACCTTATTTATAAATTTGAGATTCCTTTTTGCTATTATGTTTTAAAGTTAAATATTAAATATTTTGTATTTAACGTAAGACTAAAATTAAATTATTTATCAAATAATTCACGATACAATTGATTATTCAATATTTTTATTACCTACAATTTTTTAAAAAACTGCAATCACATTTATAATACAATATTAAAAATTAAGTTACATTTTAAGCATTATTAAGGTGCAAGACGATTTAAAATATTCCTTTTACCGTTACAGCTTTATATTATTTTATCACTGTGTCTTGCCAAAAATTAATGAAATAATAAAATAATAGATTCCAATTTTACGTACTTCATTTGAAATAACACTGTGAAACATTTCGTTGATTTTTTTTTTCAATATACAAGACTGTGACCTCGACATTAATATGGGACAGGGAGATCTGCCCACCCGATCTGCCCAAATAATACCACCTATTTTATTTTTGTTATTTATCTTTAGAAAATAATAGGTATATAATAAGATTGTATTTTTATAATTTATATTTGTATTAGAATTAAATTTTATATTTAGTTTTATAAGTTAAAAAAAAAAACAAATGTATTAATTTATTTTTTTATTTTTTTGTCGGTGGGAGGTGTAGTGTGGCTCCACGAAATTATATATATTTGTGTTAAGTGTAGAATATGTGACAGTATAATTAAAGTCTTGAGTAGAGAAACACGTCTCCCTTTCATTTACCAACCGTACAACATTACACGCACAAACACACGCAAACACACGCGTGCGAACTATATGGCACCCCCCACCCTTACACGCACACACACACCCCCCCACACACACACACACACACATACACACTCGAGTGACAAATTAATTTGTAATAAAGTACTATCCATCATCTTTTAAGTGATCTATGACAAATGAATAAAATAACACAAATTCACTCACACGATTACAAAAACTCGAACAAACGTCTTTCCACAATAAAACCTGCCAAAGTTTGATTCACAAAATCAGCAGATAACGTATTTATCTTACCTTATTACTATAACGAAGTAGCCTACTGGGTTCTCTGTCACACACAGAACGCGACGTTGCCGCTTCGTGTTCGAGTACCTATTCGTCAATTATGGCTCCGGATCCACTTAGTCTAAGTAAATGTCGCATATAAATTAAATATACTCTGGATCTAAAAAATCATATTCAGTATGATTTTTTTCGACCGTTGATAGATCAACAAATGTTGGTCAAATCGCTGACGAGTATATTGAAATCCTGCTAGTGCAGATCCACCGACGTCACACGCGCATCAAGAATGGATCAAAGTATATCAGTTTGTGCGACGAGGAGCTGAGCAAACACGTCAAATAGGTGGTAGGTAACAATCAACAATTGTTCTAACTTCTCACTGGATCAACATTTACCGTGAAAGGATGATATAATATAAAATGTCCGAAGTGCGTTATCAGAATCAGTATTCAAACGTATAGAAATAACTTTACTTCAGAAAACTCGACATAAAAATAATCAAATTAAATTTTAATTAAATAATATTTGTAAATTTTATGTGGATTGATTACCTCTGCCTGGAATTATCGACAGCGGCGGGTGGTGGCCGGCGGTGACGTACATCAAAGACGGGGCGCGCGCGCGCGCCTTACCTACACTAACTGCACACTGAGGTCGTGACCTCGTCACATCACAGCTGTTATAGTCAAACACTAATTTATCACTACGTCTACTTGACGACCACGAAGATGTTGTTCAATATGTCCACCTTGTACCTCTATACATTTGTGACACCGACTTGTAATGTCTAAACGCACGCGTTGCATAACAGACATTTCGGACTTTATTTTTTCAAAGGCTGCGACTATACGCATACGCATTTCTGCCTCGGTATCGCATGTTTTTTGGAATACAGTCTGCTTAATCGTACCCCAGAGATAAAAATCTAAAGGTGTGAGATCAGGTGATCGTGCCGGCCAGTTGACCGGTCCACCGCGGCCAATCCATCTTTCACCGAACTCAGTATCCAAAAAACTTCTTACACAACGGGAGAAATGCGGTGGAGCACCATCGTGTTGAAACCACATGCGACGAACGAGGTCTAAATTTATTTCGTCAAGTTCATTGCTTAGTTCTTCTCGCAAAAAACGTCCGTAGTTTCACCGCTCGTTGTGTGGTCTAGGAAATACGGACCAATAATTTTGTCACCTATAATTCCCACCCACACATTGATTTTCCATCGGTGTTGAAAGTGGCTTGGTTTATACGAATGCGGATTTGTCGTTGACCATACGTGTTCATTATGAGCATTAAATACACCTGTGTACCTCACAAAAGAGCATTCATCCGTAAAAATACGCGGTTCAAAAACTCAGAATCTCCTTCAACCTTATCAAGTAACCATCTACAGTAATCCATTCTCGGCTCGTAGTCGTTAGGAAGAAGACACTTAACTCGACGATAATGATATGGGTGCTGGCCATCATCTTTGAGGGCTCTCCAAACGCGCATGTGGTTCAAACCTAGTTCACGTGCCACCGAGCGCGTGCTCCGCGTCGCATCTTCCTCAAACATGTCGAGAATGTGCTCCTCGATGTCGTCGTCGTACATACAGCGTCGTACGTACAGCGTAAAATAGTAGCTTAATGTTGCTGTGTTTCGTATGGCGACTGTAGAGAATCGGAGACCCTTTTTACTGGAAACAAGGTATTCCCTCTTAGTCGTCACAGGTGACAACGCATCTGCATTTTGATTTGTAATCGGAGATAGATGTAGATGTCCGTGGGCCGCAGCAACCACTTATCACCAGGTGGACTGTGTGCTAGTTTGTCACCCTATCCTATAAAAAAAAACTGCTTAGAGTCTAAAAATATATAATTATATTCATATTGGACAGTTTTTTCTCAATGACAAGTACTCTTTCTCTTTTTTTAATATCCATTGTTCCCACCATGGCTAAGGCAAGTCCTATTTTCTGCTGTTTTGATAAATACGGCGCCATCGATCAAACGTGCAACCCCGTCGAAATTCTTTACGAATGCGGTTCGTCACGATTTAGAATTCAATTTAGTGTAGTGTGATCACCAGCTTCCAATTTAGGTTCCTTATTAGATTTCCTAAAAATTGTATAGTGTAATAAGCGCTTTTATTATATTTTAGCAATAAACGACAATATGAATTTATTTAAAAAAATAATTACTACCTACTACATAAATTCTTTATCGAATAATATTTCATATAAAAAATACATACTAAATTTCTCCTACAAATAGTTGCTAATTTGGAATCAATCACGATATTTTATGCATGAAATAACCTTTTTAAATATTTTCGTAGATCTATTTAGCAAAAAAAGTGGAAATTTATAACATAAGTATTCAAATGATACTTATAATATACATAATGATACTAGATGTATAGTTGTAGCACGAATGGGTCGGCTCGACCGGGGAAGGACCACGCTCTCACACAATGTTGCTAAGTATTTCGTATGGTGAGTGTAGAGAATCAGAGAACCTTTTTACTGGAAATGAGGCATTCTATCTTAGTCCTCACGGGTGACAACGCATCTGCATTTTGATTCGTAATCGAGGATAGATGTAGATGTCTATGGGCCACAGCAACCACTTACCATCAGGTGGACTGTTTGCTCGTTTGTCTCCTTATACTATAAAAAATACTATGTGTATTGGGGTTGAAATAATAACCATTTCATTATAATTTCTATTATTTTGAAATTAAAATTTTCTGAGAATAACTGAGTCTAGATAGGTATAAAGATTTACACAAAAACCTTGGGGAAGCACGCGCCGCTTAGCGGCTTGCTTTGAGTCGGCCATGTCAGTGACCTCATATCGGCCGTAGATTAGTGTTGCGTGGCTAAGTTGACATCTGGCACTAGCGCCATCTAGTGTCGGGTAACAGAGCGAAGAGAGAGCTTTCAAGAAAATGACATCACTAATCTTTCAACCGACAGCGCCATCTAGTATCGAATTGAAGAACTAAGCTTTCTGGAAGCCCCAAACTCGAACTTTCTGCGCTTGGTCGGTTGGCGCGCGTATTTACTCGGAATATTCTGGATGTTTTCGTGGAAGAGCCCTATATAAAGGCGCTGCAATACGCGATCGGGGAAGTATTGAATTTGGCGAAACAAGTGAAGCTTATTGGTGTTTTAAGTTTTAATTTGTGTAAAGAAAATTAAAGTGTTAATTAAGTTAATTCTATCGGCAATTTTTATTGTCACGAACCTCAAGCTCGTAACAATTGGTGTCAGAAGTGGGATTAAATCATGCCGATTTTACCTAAAGAGGAAACGGAGGGTGTCCGTACCCGAAGTCAACGCCAGCAGGAGACGGACCAGAGAAGATTTGGTGGTGCAACGCCGCAGACATCGGAGGGCCAGGCGCAGGCCACGCAGGTCGGCCCGTCAGTAGCTCCTGCATCTGCAGCACCTGACTTAGGTGCTCTGATGGTGATGCTGCAGCAGCTGCAGAGCGGACAGGATGAACAGGCCCGCCAGCAGGCGGAACAGGCTCGTCGATCGGAAGAGCAGATGCTCCTCATGAAGGACCTTCACGCTACCTTTGGGAAAGAGATAAGGGAGGTGAAGGATAGGGTTGCTCAACATGACAACCGCTTGTCGGTAGCTGAAACCCAAATCAAGGAAGCTAAAACCCAAATCGACCAAGTGAACAACGTAATGGCTGACATGAAGAAATCGCTGGAAGAACTCAAACTGGGGGATGGATCTACAGCTCCCGTAGTAGCTACTACACATTCACGTCTTGGTCAGCATACAAAATCCAGTTCGAGGCTGTTATGAAGACGAACGGCTGGAATAAAAGTCAGGCCATGACTGCTCTCACACTAGGCCTGCGCGACCAGACCTTAACAGTTCTGGAAGCTCTCGGTGAGGAAGTGACTTATGAGCAACTCCTTGAGACATTGGAGGCGAGCGAGGCGATATGGCGACGCTCACCTGGAACACGTCTTTCGTGCGCAGCTTAAAGATCGAGTGCAGCGCATCAACGAAAACCTGCAGCAGTGGGCTCTAGAGGTGGAGAAGCTGGTGCGAAAAGCATACCGGTCTGTACCTGCGCTCATTGAAGGGAACCTGGTACAGACATTCATCGACGGCATCCGCGACCTGGAAGTCAGAGCTGCTGTGAGGCTCGGGCACCACGAGACGCTTAAGGACGCCTTGGCCCATGCACTGGAGGTAGAAGCTGTGCGGCGGGATCGTCGTTCCCATCGCGTCAGGGAGTTGCAACAGCTACAGTTCGCGACCGCAACAAAGGATACAGCCCTAGATGCTATGGCTGTGGGGAAAAGGGCCATCTTCGATCCAGCTGCCCTAAGCGAACCCCAGAAAGGGAAGGTGAACGATCTCAGGAGGGTAGTGCGGCCAACAGTGCCGCCCAGCAGCAGCAGGGAAACGAGTAAAAGCCAGAACTGCGGGGCGGGTGCTGGCTGATGTTAAAAGAGCCCCAAGGATCTCGATCTCACAAACCCATGATGGGAACAGTCTAATCATCAAGGGCGAGGTCAACGGAATGCCGTGTAAACTGACCATAGACACTGGAGCCTCTCGTACGGTTGTTAGTTCCCAACTTATAAGTCAGTTCCTTGGGGACTCCGCATACAACCGAGAACGCATTAATATGGTAAAGCCACCGGTCTGCGTATACCCGTCCGTGGAGAGAAGGAGATGGAGTTAAAGCTAGGCAACGTGATCTACCTGCATAATGTCATCGTGGCTGATATAATGGACGACTGCATCCTGGGCCTAGACTTTATGAGGAATAATTGTTGTGAGATCGACGTTAAGCGAGGTGTTTTGAAATGTGGACAGGAGGAACTTTTTATGGAAGGTGCGTTACCAGGGAAAGTGTACAGCATTAAGAAGATTGTTCTTCCGCCGAGATCGGAAACGATTGTTCCGGTTAGTCTTCCCCGAAACTATGGGCAAGCTCACCGTTGTGTACTTGTGGAAAGGGTAAACAATGACCTTCCATGGAAAGTAGCTCGAACCTTGGTCAGAACCACTGACATCTCAGGAGTACGTGTGTTGAACCTTTGTGACCGGGAACAGATTATAGGAAAAGGTACGCTGGTTGGTACTTGTGAGGAAGTGGATTGGTTACGGCGGTGCCAATATCTATCGAGTGAGACCCCCAGCAAAGATGCACTAACGAGAGTGACCACACTTTTGGAAGACTGTCGCAGCGTTCTCTCCCCGACCGAATTGGTCAAGGCGAAGAAGTTGTTACTCAAGTACGCCGATGTATTTTCTCATCAAACGATGCTGACATAGGAAAGACTGGCTTAGTTCAACACAAAATAAACACAGGAGAAGAATTGCCTATCCGTCAGCGGCCAAGAAGATTGCCGGTAGCACGTGAAAAGGAAGTGGAAACCATGATTGAAGGAATGGTGAAGGATGGTGTTATTGAACCTTCCACTAGTCATGGTGTTCACCAGTGGTGCTGGTGAAGAAGAAGGATGGCAGCATGCGGTTTTGTGTTGACTACCGCCGTCTGAACGACGTTATGAAGAAGGACAGCTATCCCTTGCCAAGAATTGATGACATGCTGGACATGCTTACAGAAGTAAAGTGGTTTAGCACGCTGGATCTAAAAAGTGGCTACTGGCAAGTTGAAATTGACCCTAAGGACAAGGAGAAAACTGCGTTCTCGACGGGAAAGGGTCCGTGGCAATTTAAAGTAATGCCGTTTCGGTTGTGCAATGCTCCAGCAACGTTTGAAAGGCTGATGGAACTTGTACTTACCGGGCTAATTGGCGATGCCTGTCTGGTCTACTTGGATGACATCATCATCGTAGGCCGTACGTTTGAGGAACACCTTCAAAACCTGGAACGCGTGCTCATGAAGATTCAGAGTGCCAACCTCAAGTTGAGTCCGAAGAAATGTTCACTATTCAAACGACAAGTTAACTTTTTGGGGTATGTAGTATCGGAAGAAGGTATCCACACGGATCCAGAGAAAATCGCCGCCGTCAAGGATTGGCCGGTTCGAAAAGACAAGACGCAGGTTAGAGCATTTTTGGGTTTGTGCTCCTATTACCGGCGATTTGTGAAGAACTTTGCAGATATAGCCAAACCTAACACACAAGCTAACAAGCTAACCGAGGAGAAGCGATATTTC
The DNA here is from genome assembly GCA_907164705.1 of Parnassius apollo. Taxonomy (NCBI): domain Eukaryota; kingdom Metazoa; phylum Arthropoda; class Insecta; order Lepidoptera; family Papilionidae; genus Parnassius; species Parnassius apollo. Next base: position 9,608,637 of record CAJQZP010001305.1, read on the forward strand.
TGCTGGGATGAAAGTTGCAATATCGCATTCCAGGAGCTCAAGGACCATCTGTGCAAAACACCTATAATGGGATACCCCGATGCAAGCAAAGAATTTATAGTTGACACAGACGGAAGTGATATAGGACTTGGAATGGTGACCAAGAGGTCGTGATAACGTACTTTAGCAAGTCGTTGTCAAAACCGGAAAGGAACCATTGTGTTACAAGATGCGAATTGCTAGCTGTGGTAAAGTCGTTGCAGCATTTTAGCAAATATATTCTGGGACGAAAACTTAAGAACTGACCATGCTGCACTAAAATGGCTATTGCAGTTTAAAAATCCAGAAGGACAAGTTGCGAGGTGGATTGAACTACTGCAAGAACACGACTTTGAGATCGAACATCGCAGCAGGAAATCTCATGGCAACGCAGATGCATTGTCACGAAGACCTTGTCCTGAAGATTGCAAACATTGTACTAGGCAGGAGAGTAAGGAAGTGGTACCCGTGAAGATGCTCAGGACAGACCACCTCAGCAACGAGTGGAAGGACGGCTTACAACATGCACAGCAGGAAGATCCGGACATCAAGCCGATTCTGGAATGGATGAAGGCCAGTGCTCCCAAGCCCAAGTAGAGCGACGTCTCGGCGATGAGTTCGACCACTAAAAGTTATTGGGCCCAATAGGACAGCTTGCTGCTTCAGGATGGAGTTCTGTGCCGTAAATGGGATAATGTTCGGGGAGACAGCTGTCATTTGCAAATGGTTGTCTTAAAGCTAAAGTACCGAATGTTCTACAGCTGTACCATAATGATTATTCAGGAGGCCATCTGGGAGTTAAAAGAACTCTACTGAAGATCCGAGAACGGTTTTATTGGGTCCACTGTCGAAAAGATGTTGAGGACTGGTATCGCAAATGTACAAGTTGTGCGGCTGTAAAGGGAGGTCCTTAGCAGACTCGTAGTAGAGGTGCATTGAAGTTGTACAATGTTGGTGCACCATGGGAGAGAATATCCATCGACGTGTCGGGGCCGTTTCCGAAGAGTGAATGCGGTAACAAGTATTTCATGGTTGTGATGGATTACTTCACTAAGTGGCCAGAAGTCTTCACCATTCCAAATCAAGAAGCTTCAACAGTTGCAGATAAACTAGTTCATGAAGTCTTCTGTCGTTTTGGAGTACCTTTAGAGATTCACAGCGATCAAGGAAGGAATTTTGAGTCTCAAATATTCCAGGAGACTTGCCGAGTTATGGTTACTCACAAAACAAGAACGACTTCTTATCACCCGCAATCTAATGGAATGGTAGAACGATTTAATCAGACATTGGAGAGGTACCTAGCAAAAGTTGTAGACAATCGGCAACGAGATTGGGACAAGCACATACAACCGTTTTTGTTGTCATATCGAAGCACTGTTCACGAAAGTACAGCAGTGACACCAGCTTTCGCAAACTTTGGAAGAGAATTACGGCTGCCTGCAGACCTGATCACCGGGATACCACCTGATACCCCACACAGTATAACCGATTATGCAAATGCAAAAAGACTTGCGGAACAAAATGAATGACATTTATGAGCACGTCAGACAATCGGGCCAGCAAATGTCTGAGAAGATGAAAACCCTGTACGACCGCAAAATGAACAATAAAGGCTTCGACGAAGGTTCACTAGTGTGGTTGCATAATCCAGTCTGCAGCAAAGGGAAATCTCCTAAGCTTCAAGCTAAATGGGACGGCTCGTACCGGATTGTAACCAGGATCAACGATGTAACCTACCGGATACAGAAAGGCGCAAGAGGGACTCCTAAGATCGTCCATGTGGATCGCCTGGCGCGTTATTATGGGGTCGATAATGCTCGGGACGAGCATGTCTTAGGAGGCATGTCTTGTTGCGCGGCTAAGTTAACATCTGGCACTAGCGCCATCTAGTGTCGGGTAACAGAGCGAAGAGAGAGCTTTCCAGAAAATGACATCACTAATCTTTCAACTGACAGCGCCATCTAGTATCGAATAGAAGAACTAAGCTTTCTGGAAGCCCCAAACTCGATCTTGCGTGGCCATTGAGATAAAGGCGCTGCAATACGCGATCGGGGAAGTATTGAATTTGGCGAGACAAGCGAAGCTTCGGAGCGGAATAAAGTGAATCAGTGTGATTAATTATTGGTGTTTTAAATTTTAATTTGTGTAAAGAAAATTAAAGTGTTAATTAAGTTAATTCTATCGGCAATTTTTATTGTCACGAACCTCAAGCTCGTAACACTATTATTTATTCTGTGATGTAGATAATATTATGTTGGCACGTGTCGGTAAGTTCAGAAGCAAATAACATTTTTAGAAATTTAATATTTCTTAAGTTATCTTATTAGAAACCTAAAAACCCCATTTAAAGCTACCAAAAAAAAATTTATTATAGTAATTACCATGCCTATGTGTACACCTATACGTCCCTGAAACGACCAACAGGGTTTTTGTTACATACTGTATATATATATATATATATATATATATATATATATATATATATATATACTAGTTATTGCTAACACGCTCTAGAAAATTTAGTTCTTAAATTCGATACTAGATGGCACTGTCGGTTGAAAGATTAGTCATGTCGTTTTCTGGAAAACTCTTCTCGCTCTGTTATCCGACACTAGATGGCGCGCAACACCGCCTCCTCCTAAGACACGGTCGTCCCGAGCATTATCGGACCCATAATAACGCACCAGGCGATCCACATGGACGATCTTATGAGTCCTTCTTGCACCTTTCTGTAACGGCTCCGCAATGTCAAGGGCTGTCCTATCCCGTGGTGCACCAACATTGTACAATTTCGATGCTCCTCTACTACGTGTCTGAGGTCCCCTCACAGCCGCACAACTTGTACATGTGTGACACCAATCCTCGACATCGTCCCGATAATGGACCCAGTAAAACTGTTCTCGAAACTTCAGTAGAGTTCGTCTAACTCCCAGATGGACTCCTGAACAATCATTATGGTGCAGCTGTAAAACATTCGGCACTTTAGCTTTAGGGACAACCATTTGCAAACGACAGCTGTCTCCTCAACCATTGTCCCATTTACGGCACAGGACTCCATCCTGAATCAGCAAGCTGTCCCATTGGGCCCAATAGCTTCTAGTGGTCGAACTCATCGCTGAGACGTCGCTCCACTTAGGCTTGGTAGCACGGGCCTTCATCCATTCCAGAATCGGCTTGATATCCGGATCTTCCTGCTGTGCATGTCGTAGGCTGTCCTTCCACTCGTTGCTGAGGTGGTCTGTCCTGAGCATCCTCACGGATACCACTTCCTTACTCTCTTACAATGTTTGCAATCTTCAGGATAAGGTCTTCCTGACAATGCATCTGTGTTTCCTCGTCATTTCCCGCTGCAGTGTCCGATAGTAAAGTCGTATTCCTGCTGCTGCTGGATGGTGCTGCAAGCCACACTACCCTCTCGAGATCGATCACCTTCCCTTTTTTCAGATCCCTTAGGGCATCTGGATCGAAGATGGCCCCTTTCCCCACAGCCATAGCACCTAGGGCTGTAATTTTTATTGTGGTCGCGAACGGTAACTGCTGCAAACTCCCCAACGTGAGGGAAACGATGATCCTGCTGTCGCCAGGCGGCGCCGTTAGCTGCACTACCCTCTCGAGATCGATCACCTTCCCTTTCTACAGTTCGCTTAGGGCAGCTGGATCGAAGATGGCCCCTTTCCCCACAGCCATAGTACCTAGGGCTGTATCCATTATTGCGGTCGTGAACTGTAGCTGCTGCAACCTCCCTGATGCGATGGGAACGATGATCCTGCGCAACCTCCAATGCATGGGCCAAGGCTTTCCTGACGACGTCACGTGGTGCCCGAGCCTCACAGCAGCTCTGACTTCCAGGTCGCGGATGCTGTCGATACATGTCTGCACCAGGTTTCCTTCAATGAGCGCAGGTACGGACCGGTATGCTTTTCGCACCAGCTTCTCCACCTCTAGAGCCCACTGCTGCAGGTTTTCGTTGCTGCATTGCACGCGATCATTAAGCTGCGCGCGAAAGACGTGTTCCAGGTGAGCGTCACCATATCTCGCCTCCAATGCCTCAAGGAGCTGCTCGTAAGTCACTTTCTTACCAAGAGCTTCCAACACAGTTAAGGCTTGCTCGCGCAGGCCTAAGGTGAGTGCAGTCATGACCTGGCTTTTATTCCAGCCGTTTGCCTCCATGACGGCCTCGAACTGGATTTTGTAGGCTGACCAAAAAGAAGTCCCGTCGAACGGTGGCACCTTGAACCCATGTAGCGAAGATGTGGTAGCTACTACGGGAGCTGTAGTTCCATCTCCAAGTTTGAGTTCGTCCAGTGATTTCTTCATGTCAGCCATTACCTTGTCAACCCGATTGTTTACTTGGTCGATTCGGGTTTCAGCTTCCAACAGGCGGTTGTCATGTTGAGCAACCTTATCCTTCACCTCCCGTATCTCTTTTCCGAAGGTAGCGTGAAGGTCCTTCATGGTGAGCATCTGTTCTTCCAACCGACGGGCCTGTTCCTCTTGTCGGCGGGCCTGTTCATCCTGTCCGCCCCGCAGCTACTCTTCCAACCTGTGGACCTGTTCCTCCTGTCGGCGGGCCTGTTCATCCTGTCCACCCCGCAGCTGCTCTCCCAACCGACAGACCTGTTCTTCCTGTCGGCGAGCCTGTTCTTCCTGTCGGCGAGCCTGTTCCTCCTGTCGGTGAGCCTGTTCCTGCAGCATCACTATCAGAGCACCTAAGTCGGGTGCTGCAGATGTAGGAGCTACTGACGGGCCTGCAGCCGGTGGATGACCCTCCGACGTCTGCGGCGTTGCACCACCAAATCTTCTTTGGTCCGTCTCCTGCTGGCGTTGACTCCGGGTACGGGCATCCTCCGTTTCCTCCTTAGGTAAAATTTTATCCCACTTCTGACACCAATTGTTACGAGCTTGAGGTTCGTGACAATAAAAACTGCCGATAGAATTACCTAAATTAAGACGACACCTTGATAAAATGCACCTCCTTTCATCGAATAGTATGGGTCTATGACACGACTAAAGAAACTGAAATTTTGATATAAGTAAATTCATGTCTTTATCTTGAATTTGCTTGCTCAAAAACACGATTGTATAATTTTGACTCGATCGTAATTATTTGCGAAAACACCTCTAAAAAATCACTATAGTTGAAATTACAACAAAGTTACTTAATCTATATGCTTGGGAATCAAATGTATTCGTAACGTCAATATTTATAATATGGTTGCGCATTATTATGATTACCTTATTCATGAATTTTTTAAAAATATTTTAAGATTCTGACAATTTCTAAGCGTGTCATTGTCGCGGATGCTACGCAATTTTAGACCTTATGACAGCGTTTTAAAGTTTTATAGAAATTATATACTCACGCGGGCCAGTCCGGCGAGAGGCCGCTACAACGTAGGTAACTGTCCGGTTTTATCTATGTAAATAAATAAAGTAAAAATGAATCAATGTTTATCTTACCTCTGTGTTAATAGTAACTGTATCTGATTTATCATAAATCGGAGCAAGAAACCATATAATAATATATAAGCTCAAAGCGAACCAATTTGGTTTAAAAATATCATCTGTGGATGATCCAGATCGAGTAGAGTCACTAATTTTCTTTCTGTAAAGGCGATATGTGCTCATTAATGATTCTCGCTTTTTTTTAAATCCTCACTTGAGAAATTCATTCCCATATTCTGTTGAATGGTGCGCCATGCATCAGCTAATACATTTTTATTCTTATGATCCTTTGCGTCCCATATTATTGGATGTGCTTGATAAAGTTCAATAAATTCTATGACTTTTTTAATCGTCCATGCCGGTGGCGATTTTGTGGATGAGGAAGCCATTCTCGCTCGACGTACGCACTTGCTGCGTGTTGCAACAGAACTGAGCAAAGTGCCAACGTGTGGACAGATCGCGAGCGTAGGCGCAGATTCCTTTGATGAAACCGACACGAGCCGGCCAACTACCAACGCTCGCCACAACGTTGGGACCAATGCCATTTTCTAGATCCACACGTTGGATGAGTAGCGTTGGGACCTATATTGGGGCCAACGTGTGGAGCCGGCGTATTGCCAAATCAAATGGAAAAATTGTTCAGTCTATGTGTGAGTGCGCTGCTGTGTCTATGTGTGAGTGTAATGAACATAGATGTTTGTTCTGTGTTTGTATGTATTTACATTTTAATTTCAGAAAATTAGTTTTAAATTATCTCTAGTATGTACCCACTCAAACTAGACAATGCTAATTTAGATGATTCTAATACGAGTATGTATAAAGATGTAACTGTTAATAATCTTGTATTGTATGAAATATTTGCTAGAACTATTATACATTGTTTTGAGCGATAAATAATTTTGGATTTCTGTGCAGTTCCCCACAACGGTATACGGTTAACGCTTGCCATGCAAAGGGCATTACTCTTAAATGTTGCCGAACCTGGGACACTCATGAGGTGGGTTCTACTAACAACAAGGAGCCCTTTACCTCTACAACTTATTCACACAACGGATATACCATATAGCTATTTGGAAAAAGTTTTCTGTAAGGTGGAGGCAACCAATTATTGTGTCTCAAGAACCATTCTCCAGCTTGGGTAGCTCAAATTCAATCAGGAATCTTGCTGTATCCTACCCATTATCTTGTTTGTGTTTCTTTCATGCTTGAAAATGTTGGGCACAACTTATGTCTATCGATCTGAGTGTTTAATTTGTATTTCATCAATACTAATTTTATATCTATGGCCATCTCATGAAATAAATTATTTACAGATGTCATCCATGAATGAAGTTTGTGAAGTTTGCTGAGACAAAGCTCGAGATTTGAGCTTACATGTACCAGAAGGACCACAAGAAAGATCCCAGCATATTGTGTTGCCCAATATAGGAATTTTTGCTTTCATGCAATATATACACTAGAAGTACTTATCTAGAGAGAGAATAGATGCTTTGGAGAGAATAAACCCAATCTTGCTTCATGCTAAAATTAAGTCCCGCCATTTTTCCACTAAAACTTTGTATTTATAGTTGCAGAACCAATCATGATTGGGCGGGACGTAATCAGAAGTTATTGCTGTAACTGCATTGTAGGCGTGGAATGCTACTCACATGTTATGAGTATTATTTGGTACCTAAGCCATGCTCGCCATGAAGATATTACCCGGCCTGCCCCCATCTTAGATGAAGTTTTATTAAGAATTAATTAATTATAAGTACAATAAAATAAATGAACTTAAAAAACATAGTATTTTATATTTACCTACACTCAAAACCCCATCAGAACTTTATCATTATCAAATGTTGCAGTCCGCTGCTGAATATAGGTATCTCCTAATTCAAAACGCTGAGTAGATACCGATCCTCATCTCAATCTACCTACTTAATGGTAGAACCACGCTGTAGCTATAATATAGTTGTAGCACGAATGACTGCTCGACCGGGGAAGAACCACGCTCTCACAGAATACCAGTGTAAAATACAGTTTAATACTGCTGTGTATCGTATGGTGAGTGTAGAGATCCGGAGACCCTTTTTACTGGAAACAAGGCATTCGATCCTAGTCTTCAGAGGTGACAACGCATCTGAATTTTGATTCTAAAACGAGGATAAATGTAGATGTCCATGGGCCACAACATCCACTAACCATCAGGTGGACTCTGTTCGATTGCCATTTTTTCAAGTTTCCTTAGTACTCGTAGTACGGGGATAGAGACCGTATCGAATGCTTTCGCAAAGTCCAGAAAAATCCCTACCGTTTTATTGCCTTTGTCTAGATTTTTGATGATTTTATCGGATAATTCGTGTACTGCATCATTGGTAGATTTTCCAGATCTAAACCCGAATTGACAGTTTGATAGAATATTAAAATTCTTTAGGTATTTTACAAGTCTGATGTCAATTAGGTGTTCCAATACTTTTGATATAGACGGAAGTATAGAAATAGACCTATAATTATCCACACGGTCTCTATCTACAGCTTTATATTATATGGGGTGAATTATGGATTTTTTTAAATAATTAGGGAATATTCCGTTCGCGAAACATAAATTAAAGATATAAGTTAATGGTGGGATTAGGATATGTCGAAAAGTTTTTAGAAAGTTATTAGAGATTTTATCCCAACCAACACAACTGTACCTACATTTTGTTTTTAAATTTATTATAATACGTTCTACTTCGTCCACATCAGTAGATAATAATACAAACGATTCGATTCAAATAAATGACTTAGAAATTGATTATTGAAGTTTACGTATTTTAGTACGGAACGTCTGTGATTTCTGATTCGCCTATGACGTCATTTGACCTATCCGAGATCGCCGCACCATGAATCATTCAAGTCATTTTTTTATAGAAGAGGGGGCAAATGAGCATGCGGCTCACCTGATATTAAGTGACTACCGCCGCCCGTGATCAACCGCAACACGAGGGAATTGAAGGTGCGTTGCCGGCCCTTTAGAAAGAAGGAAGCTCTCTTCTTGAAGGTCCCCAGGTCGCATCGGTCCGGAAAAATCGCTGGTGGTAAACTATTCCACAGAGAGGTCGTACGTGGAAGAAAACTCTTTGTGAAACCTACAGTGGTGAACCGCCAAGCATCCAGATGGTGTGGATGGTATCGGGATGTTGGCCGCGTAGTGCGTTCGTGAAATTTGGCGGCTGGGATTAATCCGAACAATTCCTCTGAGCACTCCCCGTGGCATATGCGAAAGAAAATGCAAACAGATGAAACATCTCTTCGCAGCGCCAGTGAATCGAACCGATCGGAAAGCACTCGGTCGTCGACGATTCGAGCCGCTCTGCGCTGGATGCGGTTAAGTGGAAGGAGCTGGTACTGGGAAGCTTCAGCTCAGAGATGGGAACAGTATTCCATGTGCGGCCGAACCTGTGCCTTGTAAAGTTGCAGGCGGTGTGCCGGCAAAAAATACTGTCCTGCCCTGCTGAGCACGCCAAGCTTTTTAGATGCTAATTTGGCCTTCTCTCCCCGAGTGACCACGAAAATGCACGTCACTCGATATGTCGACGCCAAGGATTCCGATACTGGCTGAGGCAACGAGGGGAGTGCCTTGAAACTGGGTAAATACGACAAAGGGGTTCTTTTTAGCGGTTAACGCGCAAACTTGTGTCATCTGAGAGCTAAACTGAACTAGATTTAGTAGCCTCGCCCCCAATCCGAGACTCTGTTCAGCAAAGACTCGACTTCAGACACAAGTTTGTCTCGGTACTCGGAGATAATTTCCTGGAGAAACATTGGCACGGTCGGTGTACAGAGCATCACCAGTGCTGTCATCTGCATAGCAATGAATGTTACGGGTTTGCAACATATCATTGATATGCAGAAGACAGCGTTGGCGATAGCACGCAGCCTTGTAGAACACCAGCATACATAGGCTTGTGATCGGAGCTCGCACCGTCTACAACGCTTTGTGCCAAACCCGATCGAAGGCCTTCGCAATGTCCAAAATAACGGCCAATGCCTCCCCCTTGGACTCTACTGCCTCCGCCCATCTATGAGTTAGGCAGACCAGAAGATCACCAGCTGATCCACTACGGCGAAAACCGTATTGGCGATCACTTATCAGCTGGTGATCCTCAGGGTACCTCATGAGCTAGCAGTTTACAATGGACTCCATTGTTTTGGAAAACAAGGAGGTGATGGCGATAGGCCCTGTATTTGGACGGGTCTGAGCGGTCACCCTTTTTAGGGATCAGGTGGTCGAAAGCCGTCTTCCATGATTTTAGGACTACGCCTAGGGAGTAGGAGTACCGAAACAGACGCGAAAACCGGTGCCAACTCTGGAACACACGTCCTCAGCACAATTGGGGGGATTCCGTCAGGCTCACTCGACTTGTGTATGTCCAGGGAGAGGTGTGCTTTGTGAACCGAGCGCTGTGTTAACTGCACTTCCGGCATGGAGCACTCACACCGCGGGATGGTCGGCGGTGTACTCCCCCCGTCATTGAGAGTCGAGTTGGACGCAAAGAAAGAGCCTATCAGATCGGCTTTCTGCTTTGCGACGATGTTGACCAAAGAATACTTGATTATCTCAAAGAGAACAAATATCCTAATCCAATAAAAAGAGCTAAGAACACCAAAGTAACTGTGCCAAGTGGTAAATCAGTAAGCAGCGTTGATATATCTAGTACCATCAATCAAAAAGCCACCATAAACAGGAGGACAACTGTAAAAAAATCTCTAGCAACTGTAACTGAACGAATACAAGATCAAAGCTCTGAAACAAAACAAAGTAAAATAGAACTCCAACCAACCAAACTTTGAGCAAGAAAGTATACAATAAACAGAAGCCACTTCGGAAAAAAAACGTGTTGTAAGTATTTCAGACTCAGAATCAAGTTTCGTAATACCTTCTAGTGATATGTCAGAGTATGATCCTAAATGTGACAAAGATGAAGACACAGAAAATGAAACAAATGGAAGTGTCAAGAGTTACGAAAACTTAAAAACTAAAGTGACCATATTATCTGATATAAAAAATACAGCTGACAATCAGGCATATTTCGATTTGAGCAAATATGGTCCATTTGAACTTAAACCTATAAATACTCTATGTAAAGTGAAAACCAAAGCTGATAGGGTTGGAAGAATAAAAAAAGAAAGCTCAAAAATGATGACACTAAACCAAGAATGCCAAAATTGACATCTCAAAAAATGACAACCAACAATGAAACAGGTGCAGGTTGTAGCAATCTCTAGTATATAGGCAGTCTCTAGTATAAATATAGTAATCTATGATAGTAATCTATTTGTAGCAAGGAGCCTGAGAAAAATACTTCGATGTCATATAATATTAATGATTATATATTAGTGCGATACATGCTGGAAAAGAAAGTTCAATATTTTGTTGGCAAAATTTATGCAAAACTAGAAAATAGAAACCAAGTTTCTTATTTAAAGCAACCACTGGAAGAAGCGATAATACAAAATTTATTCAACCAAAGAAAGAAGACATTGATACTATAAATGAAGAAATGATTGTGAAAGAAGTGCAGCTGATGAGTACAAAAATGAACAAGAGACTGAATTTGTATTTTTAGAGAATGATGATTATGTGTGATTATTTTCTTTCAAACTAATTAACTTGTGCCATTCCAAAGAATTAAGTTTCGTTAAATAAGTTAGCTTTTTCTTAGTGTTTTCTTTTATAATAATTAACTTGTGCGAATCCAAAGAATTAAGTTTCGTTAGTAAGTGAGTATAAATGAACAAAAGACTGAATTCGCATTTTTAGAGGATGATTATGTGTATTTTGATTACTGATTCTGGTAGGTAGGTAGTTCGTAAGACATTTACCTAAGTGTTTTCGTTCATACTTATTAGGTTGTGCCATTCGAAAGAATTAAGTTTCGATAATAAGTAAGTATAAATGAAGAAGAGACTGAATTTGTAAGACGTTTAAGTGTTTTTTTTTCATACTAAATAATTTGTACCATTCCAAAGAATTAAGTTTCGTTAAATAAGTTAGCAACTATAATGCCATACTAGGTATTACTTTAATGTTAACATTTCAGAAAAGTTTTATTCTATTTTTGGTAGGTAGATAATTGATGAATGCTTGAATTTGCACGTTTCGAAACAATTTTATGTTTTACAGAGTTTATATAATTTTTGTTACTTAAATACTATTTTGATTGATCTTTAATGAATAACATATCCATTAATTATATTTCTTTGATTTTATAACTTAAGTAAATTGACAAACCTGGCGACTTCTGCTTGCTTCTATGACAATTTCAAAAATCTAAGGGAAACTTTAACGTAATGTTACTAGATGCAAAAATGAACAGTAAAAATCTTCTATGTCAGCAATATCGTTATTTTTGCTCAAGAAATTACGGTAACATTACGTTGCCTAACCTCTTTTATGGATTATTCTATGTTAACTATTGATTAGGTAAAGTTGCAAAAAACGAGTCAACTTTACCTAGATCACAAAAAATTATATTTTAATGAGTATATGTCCTATTTAGATGAGTTCGACGGGTTAACTAATATAGACGCGTTTGCTTTACAGATTGAATCAATATAAATCAAAGTAACGTGTTCTATGTATCTATTGTTTGCTAAAATGTCGAAAATATGGTAATGTTGCCACAGTTGACGGTATGTTACTATATTCTTTTCATTTGTTTCAGAATCGCGCCAGGGCTCCTATATATTAAGAGCTCTTGCTTCGTTCGTGTTTATTTACGTACAGTCGTTTGTTTCCTTTTTATTTATGAGTGTTTAGTTTTTATTTCACTATGATGGTAGAAGATTTGTCAAAGGACAAAGTGATAATTTGCCGAATGTTGATACACAATTTACACAGACAGTCATGGACTTTTTTCTTTAAATCCGTCTTATGTTAGTGTTGAAACAAAAGTGGCTAAACTTATTGGGTAAGTGTATACTTTTGATTTCATCACGCACATTTTTGTTTTAAATAAAAATGTAATTTTTTTAATCGCCGTAGCAAATTAGTATTATAAAAAACTTTATTTATTTTTATAAAACTATTGATTTCAATTAAAATTGAAAAGATCTTATAACATCTAATTATTAAAAACCGGTGTTGCCACCTTTTATATTAATTACACATCGACATCGATTGTTCATACTTAAGGCGCTACCCTGACCAAAACCTGGCAAAAGTGCGTTTTTCAGAGACTATTATCTCATTAGTTATGAGAAATAAGCTACATCTAAAAGCACATTATTAATGTTCGATATCCTATCATCACATTCCACGTTCTAATTTGTTTTTATGTGTTATGAATACATTTAAAATCTACTTTTAAAAAATGACTAAAATTATTGATTACATGCATCTGTTGCCAAAGGAAATGCTCTAATCATTTGAGAATTACACTAATGGATAGATAATTTAAAAAATCTATATTCTACACGTTTTATTTAATTTCTTAAGTTCGCTTATCTCTTTTAATTGAAATAATTCCAAATATTCGGGCGTATTTTTCCGTGATATATTGTGGCGAGAGCGCGTGGATTGTATGGGACCGAACGCTCAAGCTCTCTCGCTAGGGGAACCGTCTTAAGATTAAATTGTCGATGTCTTGCTGCGGTAAGAGGTCCCATATTCTTTGCAAGTGGTCGTAAAGTTGTTGTTCCGTAGACAAATTTGGTGGGAAATCTTTCAAAGCTTTTATAGTTCATAAAAGATAACTTGATCTCCGCGACAGCTGTCAGTGAAAGCAAAAAATACTAAATTAAAAATGAAGTCTGCCCTATACCAATATTTGTGGGTTCGTGATGGTAAAATATTCGTCAGGAAAAACGATACCACTCACTCTTTACGTATTAAAGACAGCTCGGATATTTTAAAAATTGTTTGACTATTTGTAAGTTTTAATCTAATCGTAATTTGCATCTACCAGTACTTATATATTATATGTAAACATACTGTGTTGTGCACAAAGTTAGGCTATATTTATCTAGGTAAGCATTATTATTTAGTTGTTATCAATAATATCAATATGTATGTATGTATAACAATAAGATTATATGTTTATTTATACGTATTATTGTGTAAAGTATTTTTTTCCTTTATTTATATAAAGTCCTTAATACGTTTGTATAAAACATGCCTCATAACGTTATTGTGTGTATTGCTACCTATATATAGGTGTATACAAAACATATTTTGTAAAACTCTTTTAACCAAGTATTATAATTTACCGCATCGTAGGAATCATATTGTCACTGCCGCCATATGTGTCCTCCGTATCCACCGTATCCATTCATATCCACGATTTGGCCGTCTTTAAGGTAATACGCTACTGTAATTGTTGTGAGGCTGTTACTTATTTATGCTGTATGCAAAAACTCACTCTTGGGTTTACTTTCACTGCTCACTATCTTTATTTACTGTTTGCGCCGTGCTGGTTGTACGGGAAGTTATTAAAAAAACTTTATAGATTCATATTCATTCCTTAATGGTGTCTATAGATAGGAAATTAAATACATTTTATCAGAACGTACGTGGTCTCCGTACAAAATGCCTTGACTTATATAATAATATACTATCGTGTAATTATAATGTTATACTCCTCACTGAAACTTGGTTGCAAGATGATATATTTGATAACGAATTATGTGATGGAAGGTTTGATATATTCCGTTGTGACAGGGACTTGGTGGCTACGGATAAGAGTTCAGGTGGAGGTGTAATGATTTGTACCCGTCGTGAACTAGGTGCGACTAAGCGTGTAGATTGGAGTTGTAATTATATTGAATCTATATGTGTCAGCTTACCAGCCCGATCTCTCAGCTCACAATACAACTTAAATATTATACTAGTTTACATTGTTTGTAAAGGAGCTTGGCAGGTATACTCGTATCTCAAACTACGACACTAATAAAAACCTCTTATTAATCGGCGATTCCAACATTGACCTAAAAACCATTTCATCTTACAGGGACACTTATTTGCAAACACTCAGCGAGCGCGGATTAATGTGCGGAATCTCAAACTATACTAGAATTGAAACAAGAAAAAATAAAGTCACTAAATCTTGCATTGATCACATATTTGCGAGGTTCCCCACATGAGATCCGTACTCAGCTGTGTTGGACGTTGCATTGGCTGACCATCGGGGCATAGTATTTACGTGTCTTGACGACTCGCCACCTACAAGATGCGTGCAGAATGTAACACAAAAAACTACTTTTGATCATACCATTTTTAGTAATGCGGTGAGTATTACAGATTGGAAACAGACAAATAACATGAGTTCGTCAAATGATATACTTTCATTTATAAAAAAAATCGTTCCTAACAGCTATAAAGACTGCGATTATTAGTAGGTCTGTTAGGTATTCTAAAAATCGTAGGAATCTGCCTATAGCCCCTTGGATCAATGGTAATGTTACCCGATTATGTGAAAAAAGGGACTATTTATTTAAGCTTTGGAAAAATAGCTCTTTTGATCCTAAAATAAGACTAGAATATAATAAAACTAGAAATAAACTCAATAAACTAATAGAATCAAAACGAAATACATACTAAGTTAATAAAGTATTAAAAATCTAAGTAAAGTAATCTTAATGAAATACATAATAAGTTTAAAGATACAAAAAAAGTTTATAAAATCATTAACCAGATGTTAGGACGAGTAACATTATCCATTGACGAGGCGATACTGAAGGCTTTTGACGGACAGGGCCTTACCACGAAAGCGATAGCTAACAACTTCGCAAACAGCTTTGAAAAGGCAGTTAAAGACATTGTTCCTCAATGCAGCTTAAAATTAACCAAACCACTAACTTATCAGAGACCGGTGGATTCAAGTATTTTGTTCAAAAAAGTTTCTCAGAACAATTTTAACGAAATTATTAAGAGACTGAACTCACATAAGGCTCCTGGACCTGATGGTATTAGAGTAGCTGATCTAAAAATTGTTGATAAACATATATCCTTACCCATTGCCAATTTAATTAACTGCAGTATTGCGTCTGGAGAATATCCCGACGACCTCAAAATAGGCTGTGTGAGACCTGTTTTCAAAAAGGGCAAACACGATGATTACTCTAACTATCGACCAATCACTCTGCTTTCTAATATTGATAAAATAGTTGAAAAAGCTATCTGTGAGCAGATTCATAATTTTTACCGCAAGCACGAAGTAATAAACAAAAAACCAGTACGGATTTCAAGCAGGTAAAAGTACTACGGACCTTCTATGTAAGTTTACAGATGAGGTAAACGAGCATTTGAACCTTAAAAAATGTGTTCTGGCCTTGTTTATTGATTTTTCTCGTGCCTTCGACACGCTGCAACATCAACTTTTAGTCCATAAACTGGATGATTGTGGTATCCGGGGTCCGTTACTTAATTGGTGTAGAAATTACCTCCAAAATCGTACATTTACGGTTAAATTAAATAACGTGTTCAGTGACCCTAAGAATGTGGCAGAAGGCACGGCCCAAGGATCAGTACTTGGCCCGTTGCACTTTTTATCTTATGTCAACGAGATGAATAACTGTCTGAAACACAGTTCTTGTTACCAATTCGCAGATGATACGTGTCTTCTCGTTTCGGGTAAGGATATCTCAAATGCGTGTAATGCTCTCCAGGCCGATTTAGACATGATGATACGATATGGTGCAATGACGTTGGTCTAGTGTTAAATGCCAATAAAACCAAACTCATGATTATCAAATCTCCGTATATAAGGTATCCTACTCCAAAACCATTAATTGCTCATAATCACGACTGCCTCCATCAACTAGGAACTTGCGAATGCCCTACAATCGAAGTTGTGACCACACAAAAATACCTTGGCCTTATAATTGACTCAAAGTTTAACTGGAACTACCACATTGAACAAGTGTGTAATAAGTTGCGTCAGTTTCTAGCCAATATAAAAATCCTAAAAAATCGCATAGTAAGACTTATGCATGATTGCAAAGTCACTATGCATGAATCTTATATTCAGTATGGCTTGTCGAGCTATGGTCGGACGTACAAATCATATTTAAAACAGATCTATGATCTTCAATTTAGTATTCTCAAAAATATTATATCCCCTAATATACGTATCCTAATTGGTGATGATGAAAATGCGATTTTTAAACATTGTAAAATCTTACCAGTTTATGACCAAATTAAATTCATGTTATTAAAAAAAATATTTCTTTTGCGACAGTTTAAAATCATATATAGAACATCCAGTACGTACGCGCGCTATGACACAAAACCGACTCCGGCATATCACTGCTAACAATGTGTACGGACAACGGACGGCTGCTTATCAGGTACCGCATTTAATAAATAACTTACCTTTCGATGTACGCGAAAAAGTATCACAACAAAACATTAAAACTAAACTGAAAAGCTTTTTCCTATCTAAATTATAAATACATACTATATCTACTTAATAATAATATACTACCTGCCTAGCTCTTACTCTTACTTTTACCTTGCTACTTCTGACTTTAACTAAGTTGTTAACTTACCTTTTTAGTCTTTATATTCTTGTTTCACCTTCTACCTACTCATATACCTAACTATTGAATTAGACTGTGTTTTGTACATAATTCGCTTACCTGAATTTAATTATTTAGCATCAAGGTAAACCTCTGTGGTTTTTAGATGTTAATTAAGCCTATATTGGAATGTAATTTTTGTTTGATCTGATAAATAAATAAAAAAAAACATACCACCAGATGAAGGTAAATTAGCTGAGTATATTAATGAATTTAGAATCAGTTTTTATCAAACGTCACATTCGGACTTCTTTATGATTATTGGTGATTTTAATTTGCCTTGTTTAACATGTAATGCTGATGGTTGGTCTTTAATACCGATTGGCAAATATGGGGTTCAGGTAGCTGCTAATACCTTGGCCGAGGATCTGAGTTTTTTAGGTTTGAATCAATTTAATTTTATTCAAAATCGTTATAATAATGTCCTTTACTTGTGTTTTTCAAATTTACACTTAGAAATAAATAAATCGGATCCTCTTTCCAGATTGGATGATTTTCATCCTCCATTCACGGTTGAAGTCCCTGATCTCTCCATTAAACCTTTAAAAGAGAAATCTCAACCGAAGTATAATTTCCGGAAATGTAATTATACAATCATCAATGATTTTTTGAATAATGTTGATTGGAATGAGTTGCTTATGAATACCGCGTCAGTAGATCATGCTGTAGAAATTTTTTTATAAAAAACTAAACGAATGCTTTGCTCTATTTGTTCCCCTTGTGTCTTCTTGTAATAATTGTTATCCATGTTGGTACAGCCCTGCATTGATAAAAACTTTGCGGGAGAAATCAAAAGCCCATAAAAAATGGAAAAAATGGAAGAATCCTCGTGATTATGAAGAGTTTAAACTGCTTAGAGATAGACAACATCGTATACAAAATAAATGTTTCGAATACTTCACGTATAATACTGAAAAAAATTGAAAACGTCGCCAAAGTTCTTTTGGAAATATGTTAAGTCAAAAAGAGGGACATCCACTTATCCTCAAAATTTCTCTCTTGACAATAAATATTACTGTAATGGGCAGGACATTTGCTCAGCATTTAATAGCTATTTCAAAAGCGTATTTTCTGCTTCTACTTTACCATCAAGTGAGTTTCAAAATCATACCAATATGAATGTAGATCAGATTTCTAGCATAAATGTATCCCGCGTAGCTGTCCTTAAGTATCTTAAAAGCCTGGATTCAAACAAAGGCGCTGGTTATGATGGAGTGCCTCCTGTGTTCTTGAAGTCTTGCGCCGACAGTTTAAGTTACCCAATCTCTGTACTTTTTAAACTTTCTTTACAACATTCTGATTTTTAAATTTTCATGGAAAAGGGCGCATATAATTCCTGTTCATAAAAAAGGAACCAAAACTAAAATAGATAATTACCGCCCAATTTCGATTCTTAGCACCGTTGCGAAAATTTTTAAAAAACTAGTTTTTGATAAAATTTATCCAATTATTATAAAAGGTATACCTAATTCACAACATGGTTTTTTGAAAAGACGCTCTACAATATCTAATTTTGCCTGCTTTACTGAGTACGTTCTTAATAATATGGAAAATGGTGGTCAGGTTGACGTTATATACAAAGATTTCGAAAAAGCTTTTGACCGTGTAAATCATGTTGTATTGCTACAAAAGCTCCAGGCGCTCGGAATTCATGGGGATCTGCTTAGATGGATCAATCTGACTAATCGATCTCAGGCAGTTGTTCTTGGAGGTTACTGGTCAGATTTTATTACTATCCCATCTGGCGTGCCTCAAGGCTCTCATCTTGGCCCTCTTTTCTACAACGCATACATATTTGATATACATAAATTTATAAGTAACTACCATCACTTACTTTACGCCGATGATAAAAAGATATTTCGCAAAGTTCGTACTATTGAAGACTGCGAATCAATTCAAAAAAGATCTTACCTCTTTATACAACTATTACGTAGCTAACGGCATTAATATAAGTATATCCAAAAGTCAATGTATATCTTTCACCATAAAACTAAATCCAATAGTATTTCCCTATAATTTTAATGGAATTTTAATTAAGAGGGTCACAGTTGTTCGGGATTTAGGCGTACTCTTTGATGTCGGTATGACCATGCGAGATCATATCAATAGTATATGTAGTAAATCATTTCATAATCTTGGATTTGTCATGCGTACATGTCTTCCACTTACGGAATTACTAAGTTTTAAAATAGTTTATTTCTCGTATATAAGATCCACTCTTGAGTATGCATGCCAGGTTTGGTCACCATTTTTTAAAATTTACATTAAAAATATTGAAAGAATTCAACGTAAATTTATCTCACACCTGAACTATAAATTTAAGTATAAAAGCTTATCATATTTGGATGACTGTCGACACTATAACCTTCTTACGCTCGAAGAAAGACGTAAACTGTTAGATATGGGATTTCTATACGATATCTTACGCGATGGTATTGACTGTCCGGATTTACTGAATACTGTTACTTTTAATGTGCAAAGAAAACGTACAAGAATCACCAAGAAAACTTTGTTTAGTATACCTCGTCATTCCACACTTTATGGTAAAAATAGTATCTCAACACGTTTGCTATCAAGTAATAACAAAACATTTAATACCATCGATCCCTTTATAGGCAGTAAAAGTGATTTTAGAAACAAGGTACGTACATGCATATTGAACACAGCTTCTGTTGTTTAATTTACCTTAGTAAATTATATGTATATATATATATATATATATATATATATATATATATATATATATATGTGTGTATTTATATATATATATATATATATATATGTGTGTATATGTGTATGTGTATGTATGTGTCGTATGCTTGTATGTATATATGTAATGATATATAGAATATATTTTTCCATGATATAAATAAATGAATTACAAAATTAACTCGAAAAGTAAATCACATATGAATTTGTCAGAAAGACCTAATATCCTAGTGTTAGTAAACCTAAAATTACTTAATTTTATTACTGTTATTTTATTAAGTTGTTTTAATTTGTTTAATTTCTTATTTTAATAATAGCTTAACTTTATATTTAATATGTGGATAACTGTTATTGGCATACTTGAAGTAAATTTGAAATTGTATTTAGTGATATACGCTGTTGTTATCCTTATTAAAATAAAATAAAAATAAAAAATAAAATGAAAATACGCCTATGAAGTCCTGAATTTCTTAGTAGTACAGACAGTACCTGTCAATGTCACACTTTATGGGCATGCACTAATTAGGTCGGCATGCTCATAAAGTATGACATTGACACGTACTGTCTGTACTACTAAGAAATTTAGGACTTCATAGGCGTGATTTTTACTGACAGCAGTCGCAGAGATCAAGCTATCTTTTATGAACCATAGTTCATAAAAGATAGCTTGATGTTTTAGTAACCATAGTTGTAACATGAGTAGAAATTTCTTGCCCATTTGGATTCTGTGTAGAACAATAACAGGCTCTACTACTTCCTTGTGGTATTTTTGTATAGTCATGCTGCCTTGGATCCAATCGAACTGGGTTCGTCCGCCAAGACGAATTCCTGTCCACACCATGTTGTAAGTAATTAAAAAAAGTAAAAGCCTTGGTATGAGTGGACCTCCTAAGCGTGCCGTACAAAGACGGCTAACTCTCCCTGGAGTTTGTGATGATAACGAAGGAATGGTGGAAAGTGTAGTCTGTCATGATTGTGGTAATCAAGGAGGTTGAAACACACTTGCATTTCTGATATCAGACATATCTGACACGCAAACACACTGTTGCATTTCTGATGTGGCTTTTTAAAAGAAGTGAGGAACCTGCCATTACGTCAATAAAACGTTACTGGACAAAACCAGCACTTTCTAAAGTTAGTAGTCATATTAAATTTATAAAAGCTAAAGATTTTATTAATTTTAAATTAATTTGATTAGTTTGCACCACTTCTTCCTTATTATATTATTTGGTACACGAAAAAAATTTATTGGGATTTAAACTATTGTGCTTTGACACATAGAAACAATACAATATTTGTGGGCATTTTTTAAACTTCTGCCATCGGGTAATTATCCGATTATTAATAAATTATTGATTTATTAATAAACAAAATACGAATTGAACGGTGCAAGCAACTACACAACAATTTTCTACGTACTCGGCGAATAGGTACATGCTGCGTCGTCTAAGTCAAATGACGTCACACAATGGAGCGCCGCATGTAACAAAATTATTCTTGAAAGCGCAACTTCAAAGTCCCATAACTTTTTTATTTCTAGAGATATTTTATTGATTGATTGATTTTGTACTATCCCGCCTACATTTTCATAATTTATCCATTAAAAAAGTGGACACTTCTTCATTGACTTGCCTGACGTAAACATTAATTCCGAGAATTATTCTGACCATGATTATATTTTTTGTGCCTCAAATTTAACAGAATACGTACAACACCTAGTAGCTTATATAGCCGGTTATGTAGTCAGTTAAAAATGGCTCCAAAAATTTATAGAAAATACGGTGCTGAGAATTTGTTTTCTTTGATATCTATTAAAAAGAGAGGCCTGACTAAACCTTCGGAAAGTATAAAAAAGGTGTGTAAAACTGCATAAAAAATACGGCGCGAGTTCGGAATTACAATAGGCTCCACTTTCATAGGACAGCCTAAATATTTTTTAACAATGATCAATAAAATATCACAAATATATTTTATACGTGGTAGAGCCATGCTGCAGTTATATTAGACGTAAGTATAGTTGTAGCACGAATATCTCGGCTCGACCGGGGAAGGACCACGGTCTCACAGAATACCAGCGTGAAATAGTAGCTTAATGCTGCTGTATTTCGTATGGTGAGTGTAGAGAACCGGAGACCTTTTTACTGGAGACGAGGCATTCCATCTTTGTTCGCACGGGTGACAACGCATCTGCATTTTGATTCGTAATCGAGGATAGATGTAGATGTCTATGGGCCACTGCAACCACTTACCGTCAGGTGGACTGTGTGCTCGTTTGTCACCCTATCCTATAAATAAAATAATAATATTGCCACCATCTATATACAGTGATTTAGACAAACATTAGTTTGACAAGGATTTACTGGACGATCATAAAAACTTGTTAATAAAGTTGATCAGCAAAGAGTTTTTTAAAAATTAGGATTTTTAAAGATTAGGAACTTTTGGTAATGTAGTGAACATTACCAAAAGTTTTCTGCTACTAAAGAAAAAAATAGGACATTTTTAAATAAAAGAATTTTTTTTAAAGGACAATAATTTATTTCGTTTTATAATGTGTTGTACATAGAATTTGTGTGAACTTTAAAAAACATATATTTTTTAATTTTATTGTCGTATTGATTAATCTCACCATTTTCAATTTGTATAAAAGTACACCGATTTTATTAAAGTTGCGGGGCGCAAGATTTACTAGCGCTCGATATTTTTTCAGTAGATTGGTTAAAATTTAAAACCTCGACCGCTACTTAAATAACGGCCCCACCCGCCGCGCCGCCTTAGTATAATGATGATAGTCATGTAGAGATGATAAACTCTGAAGATCACAGACACCATATCATAAATTTGAGGATATGATTCCACGCTTTCATGATTTTACCACAGACAAAAGTACCAGTACCGATATCGGCATTAATTATTTGTACGGCTACATCATTAGTGAATACTCTTTTGTCTATGACAATGTACGTTTTAATTATCTAGTACTACTTCTATGTTTTAGTTATTATTCTGAGCTCTGAACAGATGTATTGGCGTTTAGAGTGATTGAATTGCAGTAGGACGGGCAGATTATGCTTGGATAAAAATATCGATATATCGAAATATTTTCGATATTTCAAATTGCGATATATCGATAATCAATATTTATATTAGAATATTGAATTCGTTTCAATTTCAATATACAACATGAAACATAATTAACCTTTTGAGCGCCACGCCAAAAACTCACTACCGTGTCCTGTACGCCAAAGCGAAAAGTAAACAAAAATACCTACGAAAAAGACAGTGCTGCCAAGAGTTGATATATCGATAACACAAAATAACTTGTTTTTGTTGGTTTTTTATACAATAAATGACTCTTTTTAATCGGGTATGTTTTATTTAATCTTGTGCTGTCTTCCACTCTTTTTATATATGTACTTTGTACATAAATAAAAAACAAACAATAACAATAAAATAGTAGTAAACCACAACACTACTCTCAATCGTGATGACGTCACTGTCACGACTGGACGACAACGGCGTAGCTGATCTTTCTTTTTGAAACTTTCTTAGAGATGTAGCCGTGTCGCACGTTGTGTATCGATTTCAAAATCGATCTAACCAAAATATACAGACATCGATTCAAAATATTTTATGGCAAGGCGTAGGCCAAGTGAATCACAGAAGAAAAGTCTTACGCTCTTATGATAAAGGGGGTTTCATATGATGCTGATGTTGCTAAATGATTTTGAGATTGAGAAAGAAAATCGCACAACACAAAATGGAAAATTGCTCTTCATACCTTAAGTAAAGAAAACACATTTATTATTTGTAATTTTATATTATTAAAATAGAAAAGTTACATAATTATTCACTAATCAACAATTGTATATAGGTAATTATTCGCACTAGGAAAATCAGTCTTATAATATTAAAATCTTGGTCATGGAATAAAAAATTAGTAATTATTATAAAAATCAACAAATGGTACATAATTATGCACCAATCAACAAATGTATATAATTATTCGCACTAGAAAAATCAGTCTTATAATATTAAAATCTTGGTCATGGAATAAAAAAATCAGTACTTAATATAGAAAACAACAATTAAAAATAATTAATAAATTATAGGTAATATTAGTCTTAAAATAATAAAAATCTTATGGAATAATAAAACATAAGTGTTTAGCTATCCAAAGCAAATTTTCTAACGTGGAAGAGCCATGCTTCAGTTATATTACGGGAGAGTAGTAGAGAGAGAGTAGCACGAATGGGTCGGCTCAACCGGGGAAGAACCACGCTCTCACGGAATATCGGCGTCAAATAGTAGCTTAATGCTGCTGTGTTTCATACGGTAAGTGTAGAGAACCGGAGACCCTCTTTACTGGAAACGAGGCATTCCATCTAAGTCCTCACGGGTGAGAGCGCATCTGCATTTTGATTCGTAATCGAGGATAGATGTAAATGTCTATGGGCCACAGCAACCACTTACCATCAGGTGGACTGTGTGCTCGTTTATTACGCTATGCTATAAAAAAGAAATTAACCGTAAAAAGACTATAAAGTGTACTCCTACCTCATTGAGGTAGAGTTAATCGAAAAAGAAAAACTTTGGTTTCACGATAATTTTAAATTTCCGAAAATTCATCATCGTCGATGCTTTCCAAAATCCGAATGAGTTCTGAGGAATCGTTCATGTTGCACTGCACTAATTTTCCCGCTAATCGCTTATGACGTCATCAGCGTGTCGTCTATACTTGACCACGGCGCCCAGTGAACTGATTTTCGATGTCGCGCTAGGGATGCGCCAGAGTTGAGATGTTAGATTTATTATGCGAAGATAATTTGTTAATTTTTTTTTAAATTCATGTAGCTAATTATAGTTTTATATTTCTAACCTTTTGTTTTATTTAAATATCAATAATAATAGAAAAAAATAACACGTTTGAGCTTAATTTTGAATAGTTTTCAATAAATTTATGCCTAACGCATTACAACACTAGCGGTCTAACATAGACGACTTTGGCGTGCTGGACATAGTATTTGCTTAGATAAAAATCCATTTTTTTTTTAATTTAATGTTTCTTAGTACTTGTGGCTCTAGGAGACTTGTTTTTTATACTCACATGTTGCTCTTTTTTATGTTATTCTTTTTTGAGGGGTGTAGAATTAAAATACCAGTAATAATTTTCCAATGTCTATATTTCATATTTTTGTGGGCCGGGTTTTTTGTCAACTATAGACGTCGTTGGCGCTCAGGGCACGCGGGTGCTGGTCACGTATAGACGACTTTGGCGCTCAAAAGGTTAACACACATCCTGAGTTTGTTCAGAATCGTTTACTGAATCGATTTCTATCATTTTTAATGTAGGTAATTTTTTATCCCAAAAATAATAAAACTATACGTATAACACGGTCACAATATCTCTGTACCTCGCTGAAATGCGATGCCCCTCGCGCGTCCCCCTCACCACGCCTCGCTAGCCCCGATCGCCTCAGTATGGTTAGCATCTTGTCGTTTATAGTGATAATGACTAGTATATTACTAGAAATTATCACCATATTTAATTGGTAATTAATAGTTGCACTTTTATTATCATCATCATCCCGTCACTTATGTTGCTAAATAATTAATAATTTAGTAATAATGTAGGAAAATGATTAATAAAAATGATATTTTTTGAATTCAATACTCTTTTATTAAGTTTCTATCTCTAAAACCAAAACCATACATAGGATCTAATCTTGTATTATTTAATATTATTCATTTATTAATTAATTAATTAATATATAGTCAATCACAAAATCCTTCAATCTAAACTTCATATTTTTACACCCGGTAGTCGGGTAAAAATATCATATTTTTACCCGACATTATATACAATAAAGTCTTTACAAGTACAGTAAGCTTAGCAATTTAACCGCACGCGCATGCAGGCACTGAACAAAGAACACAGTAGATGAGCCAACAAAATACGAAATTGTCATGCTTGTTTCCTAACCTTTCTCCTGCAAACTAAAAACCTGGGATAGGGCGAGATCATATGATACCGGAGCGGGCGCTCCGCGCTCCGCGCTAGTGCGGCTACGATATATTAGTCACGCATGGACATCATAAGTGGAAAGTACTTACGATATTGTTTGCATAATATTTCGCGCGCGATTGCTTTCCAATACGGCCACGTTCAGTACGATAACGTGGCTCCAGCTAGCAGAAGACGACTAAATCACTCAACCATAGGTATTGTACAAGAGAAGAACGCAGGACTATGTTAGCTGCTAATCAACGGCTTCGCGACCACGAAACCTACTCGTTTTCAAAACGAAATACTGGACTATTTCAATGAGAATCCCCATGCCAGTATCCGAGAAGCAACGCCACGCTTTTAATGTAGGCATATACATGTATGGAGAAAACTTCGTGGTGAGAAAGAAATTTATTCCATCTCAGAAGATGCCAGAGTTTGACTCCAAACGGTTACGGACCACGCTTACAGTCAATGGCGATCCTAGGGCGGTGCGAGCGGTGCGACCGCACAGTGCCGTCATCGGGGGGCGCCGAAATCAACCGAAACGCTACCACCGGCCACGGGTCACTCACTATTATTACTAACATTCCGTTTTGTTAACGCCAATTAGGAAGTCAAAGCACGAGTATTTTGTTGCTTAAAAGCGAGTAAGTGACTCTTCGGAAATAGGACTTACTGACCTTTTTCTTGGTGCCATTGTACAAATGTTTGACTTAGCCACGAATGATTATCGAGGTCAAGGTTACAATAATAGTGCGAACATGGCAGGAAAATTAAAGGTGTTTAAACCATAATTTGACTTAATAATATTATCGGGCATTTTTCAATCTATGTGTTTGAAGTTATTAGAACTTAATTTGCTCATAATCGCGTAATAAAATAAAATAGTGTATTCTACCCAGTCCGGAGAGCACCTCCTAACCCCCCTCAATTGCATGCACTATCTCCGTATCCACCATTCCCAGTATCACCACCACACTCGGAACAACACACTACTCTCGATAATACGATACGGGTTTCGCCTCTACACGAGGCATCCACAGGTGAAGTAGTCTGAACGAGTTCTCTAAATAGCAGCGGGTGGAGAGCGAATAGCGTGCTAGGAGTGGTGGTGATAGGATTAGTGGTGACGAAGATAGTGTCAGCTTCCGCAGAGTCTACTTCATCTGAGGATGTCTCGTGTAGAGGCGAAACAAATATCATTTTTTTATATAGAATAGGGTGCCAAACGAGCACACAGTCCACCTGATGGTAAGTGGTTGCTGTGGCCCATAGACATCTACATCTATCCTCGATTACGAATCAAAATGCAGGTGCGCTGTCACCTGTGAGGACTAAGACGGAATGCCTCGTTTCGAGTAAAAAGGGTCGCCGGTTCTCTGCACTCATCATACGAAACACAGCAGCATTAAGCTACTATTTGACGCTGGTATTCTGTGAGAGCGACCTTTCCCGATCGAGCCGACCCATTCGTGCTACAACTATACTTCTAATATTATAACTGCAGCATGGCTCTACCACGTAGACTTCTTGAGGAAGACTTGAAGAAATCTCATCTGGCAGAAGATATCGTAATTCATGTCGATGACGATGACTCTGATGATTCTGATGTAGAATTTCAATGTAAATAATTTTAGATGTAAGTTATTATCTATATATTTATTTTTAATTTAAAACTAAATAAATTAAATTTTTTATGTGGGGGATAAGTCGCTCGCGTCCGTAGGCTTTGACCACCTAATCCTAGGCCCACCCTACACGTGTCCCCCGGGCGGTGCTAAATGAGCGACAAGCCGATAGCACAGACTCGGCTCCTCGCCGTGTTAGCGGCGTTAAATATACCACCCCATTTCGCACCATGAGGAATCGAATTAAAGAAAGGACCCCGAGTTACCGGCGCCCCTTTAATGGGGCAGGGGTGTGAAGAATCTCCGGGAGGAAAACCGGCGACGAGGTTCGCCACCCGTCACGTTCTGTCTCCCGGAGGGGCGAAAAGTGGATTGCAGAGGCCCGTATGGCTACGTTGAATGTATGTGGAGCAATGAATGATAAAATGGATGAAGTATGCGAGGTGATGTTGTCGTGAAGCGACAGTTAAAAACTAAAGAACCTAACCTAACAACAAAACAACCAAAAAGAAAATAATTTATTTAAAATTTGTAAAGATATTTACAGTTTCTTTTATAAAATGTAAAGCCACAATTAAAAACTATAGAACTTAACCTAACAACGAAACAACCAAAAAGAAAATAATTTATTTAAAATTTGTAAAGATATTTACAGCTTTTTTTTATATAAAAAAAGGTATGAGGGTGATGATGGGCTGTAGTGATGATAGTGAATTACAATTTTTTTTAAAAAAAAATAAAAGTTAATAAGGATAAATGAGTACGGAAACAATGTATGTACAGGCTATGCCTGTGGTAGATGCACAGCTCCTAATCTAGGTACACGCAGCGCTTGAAGTAGGCACACACAGCGACCAGAATGAGCACACACAACACCCGGAGTAGACATACACAGCGCCTGGAGTAGACACGCAGCGTCTGGAGTAGGTCCACGCAGCGCCTGGAGTAGGTACACACAGCGTATTGAGCAGGTACACGCAGCACTTAGAGTAGACACACACACACCGGAGTAGACACACACAGCGCCCGGAGTAGACACACACAGCGCCCGGAGCGCCGGAGACACGCAGCGTCTGGAGTAGGAACACGCAGCGCTTGAGACAAGCACGCACAGCGGCCGAAGATAGCGTGGGCACTAATAGGTGGAGGCGTAGGCGTGGCTAGGCGACGACTTGAGGAGAAGGCAGAGGCTTGCAAGATCACGAGGCAGTGCGGATAAAGCCTTTAAGAGGTGCTTCTCGTATCAAAGCTGAAGTGAGAACCTCTATTGGCCGATTCCTCGGCTTTTATACTTTTTGACGGATCTGGGATAAGAACGAGAAATTATTTGAAATTATTTAAATTAAAAGCAAATTTTTGTAAATGGCCAAGAAGAAAAGATTATTTTTGAAGTAAAAACATCAGGCCGGTAACGATATTTGAATAAAAATTGCCATGACAACCAGATAAACAACGATGTCAAAACATGTCAAATTTTGGTTTTGGGCTCGTAATAGAGAAACGGCAAGATTAAAGTGAAAAATAAGATATTATTGGTATAGGAAAAAAGGTAGCGCAAGAGTGCGCACGAAGCCCGAAATTGCAGAGTTACGGAGAACTAAATAAAAGACCGAAAAAGGTAGACTCCATTGACATCGATTTAAAAAGTGCTGAAAGCGTAAAAAAACGAAGTGAAAATGATTTGTTATTGTGTTCTTATGGTTTAAAAAACGTTACAGGATCCTATGGAAATAAAGGTGATGCAAAATATCCAGTTTTGAGGCGAATGCAGAAAATCAAAAACAATGGAAAAATAAATTGTAAGTAGCATAACACTACAATGTATGATAGAGGAATAGATGTGTTATGTGTAAATGAGACGAAACGGAAGGGGAAGGATGTCACTACACATGGCATGTATACCGCATACTGGTCTGGTGTAGACGAGCTCGAGCGGGCATGCCAGGGAGTATCATCCTATCAGAAAGAATGGTCCAATGTGTGAAAGAGTATGAATGTGTAAGCCCAAGACGGCTATGGATACGATGGAAAGTGGGCTTAAAGAAGTTGTTTGTGCTAGGGGTCTACGCCCCAGACATGTCTAAGCCCACTCATATCCGAGAGCAGTTTTGGGAAATGGTAAGGATGGTATTAATGAAATGTAAGGGAAATGAAAATGTCGTTATGCTAGGAGATTTTAATGGAAGAGTTGGGGTGAGGAGGCTTGGTTATGAAAGGATATTGGGAACGTTTGGTGATGAAAGTATAAATGAGAATGGTGAAAGCCTCCTCACTGTATGTATGGAAAAGAATCTTTTTGTGACGAACACTTTCTTTCGCCACAAGAGGATTCACATGTATACTTGGGAAAGAGGTGATGATAGAAGCATGATAGATTTCATAATTGTGGATGAAAGATTGAGGGGCGCAGTGGTAGATACAAGGGTTTACCGGGGGTCAAACGTAGGAACGGATCATTTTTTGGTTTTATGCCGAATTAATGGTCAATGAAAAGCATGAAAGCAGGTAAGGCTGCCGAATATGATAGAGTTTCACTCGAAATGCTAAGGGCTGGAGAGGAAGTGGTGGCAGGCCTGCTGCACATCTTGTTTAATTTATGCTGGGAACTGAAGCGGGTATCGGGAGACTGGTGCAAAGCCGTGATAGTCCCAGTATATAAGGGAAAAGGGTCGCAGCAGGACTGCAAAAACTACCGCGGTATCAGCCTTCTTAGCATCGTGGGAAAACTGTATTTGGGATGTGCAAGCGGCATTTAGAAAGGGAATGGGATGTACAGGTCAAGTCTTTTCCACGCGCATGATCGCGGAGAAGTTTTTGGCCAAAAACCAAAAGGTTTTTTGTGCGTTCATGGACTTGGAAAAAGCCTATGATAGAGTGGATAGGGATGTGCTATGGCAAACACTGAACTCATTTCGTTGAGCGCTGGCTTGATACTTTTTTTTTTTTTTTTTTTTTGCGCCCGAAGCAATTAAAGGGCTACCCTGTACGTAGGGAGGCGGAAAATGCATTACGCATACCACGATAGCCGGTCTATCGTGGTTATGGGGGACTCACTGTCCTACCGGGGACCCTAAGTGATACCCCTAAAAACCGCCTTTAGGGACAGGCAACCGGCTGATTAAGCTCTATTGTGCCTTATCATGAGCGACCCTCTTTTGGGAAAAGAGGGCGCAGGCGGCTAAGTGCCGCTGAGGGAGTGCCTACGAAGGCAAATTAATGTCAGATATTACAATAATTTTATTTAATTAGAGTTGGCCTGAGCCGCCAGGAGACAGTTCAGGTCGTTTGAGAGTTTATTAGGCGGGTCCGAGATAGAGTTTCTCGGCCTGCGGACACGATAGCGAGAGGGGGGTGGGGCTGCATAAGAAGCTGCCTCACGAATTAAATGGTTTGGGTGCGACTCTGAGGCTTTGAAGAAGTTCTCAGAGAGTTTTTTAAGAAATTGTTGAATTGTTGGGAGCTCTAAGTCCCGATGAAGGTCGGCATTACGAACGTACCACGGTGCGTTCGCAGCTCGACGACAGAATAGGTTCTGAACTATTTGGAGTTCATTTAAAATGTTAGGGTTTGCGTGGGCAAAGACGGGGCCCGCGTAGGAAAGACGGGGCCCGCGTAGGAGGGCTTGATACAGGCATTGGAGTCTCTTTATAGGGACTCTAGTGCTTGTGTTAGGATCAACGGGGTCTACTCGGACTGGTTTGACATCCATAAAGGTGTCAGACAAGGCTGTGTGGCTTCCCCGTGGCTGTTCAACCTATTTATGGACAGTTGTTTGCAAAATTTGAAAGTTGAAGAATGCGGATTATGAATGGGTGAGTTAACCGTCAAATGCCTTTTGTACGCCGATGATCAAGTTATACTTTTTTTATCTATAATATTAACGTATTTAGAAATATATAGGTATGTTTATCAGTTGTCTAGTACCCGACAACGGTGTTTACACTAACAACCTGTATATTTATATACAACGTGTCCCAAAATTCAACGATAAGCTGACACCGGAGGATAGACCTGCCCCGGAATAATCGGGGAAAAAAAGAAAAAAAATATATCCCAATTATATTTTGAGTTATATAAAAATAATGAAATTCTTCAGAAATTGAGACCGTTTATGATATTTTTCACTACCATGACCACAAGTTTTTTTTAATATTTGTTTCTTTTTTTTATAGGCAACCTGAATAGCACTGCTATCTACCACAATTCTTAAAAAAATCCAGAATAACTCTTGTTTTATCACGAAAATTAATGAAACTTTTTTTATTCCCTAAATTTTTTGAAGACTTTTACTTTTAACCAAATTTAACTTACCGTGGTGTAAAAAAAAAGTATGAACACTAGTATGGCAAGTTTTTTTAAAAATTGACGCAACTAACCAACATTCCAAAATGGTATAATACTCTAGGAAAACAAGTTATAAAAAAATATGGGTCTATTATTTCTTAACAAGGGCCGAATTCCTTAAATTGTAATTGTCAGTAATCACTTTTACTACATGCCCAAAATGGGTTCTTGTTACAATTTCTAGGAATTTTAATGAGGCATGCATACTTTAGATGTTAGAGAGAGATAGATAGATAGAGATATTTACGTTAAAAAGAGACAACAACAGGGCAGGTAGAGAAGCTGTTATTATTCTCAGCAAGTCAGTTCAGTACGCTCTGCTCCTTTGTTTACTGCGCACCGTTCCCAATTCAACTTACGTGGCTCTCGTGCATACTATTTGACTATACTATAGACTTTTGGCTTGGCTTTTTGGACTGGAATCTACCTGCAGACATAACTGGCCTGGCATTATTTGGACTTTTCAGGATTCCTGTAGCTTCTTCTATGGCACGTACCGAAGTAGTCGATTCATTTTCTATCTCATTGAGAACTTCTTCATCACGATCCAATCTAGGTCTTCCAGCGCTTCTCCTATTGGATGGCATACGAACCTCCGAAAACACTTGATGCATATTAATAAACACTCGATAATCAGGATATCTTTGAGCATTTGGGTATATAGCAGCGTTAGCATTACATCGGCATTCTCCATAGATTAAATGCATATTAGCGTATTCCTGTGGTGTGTACGGTTGCGGCATGTTAAACGCCAAACAGTCCAAAATGCGCCAGAACTCTAAATCACAAAACACACAATCGTAGTCCAAGATAATGCCAGGTCAGTTCAGTTTGCAGATCACTTCCAGTCCAAATAATGCCAGGCCAGTTAAGTTTGCAGGTCGATTCCAGTCCAAAAAGCCAAGCCAAAAGTCGATAGTATGTATGAGAGCCACGTAAGATGAATTGGGAACGATGCGTAGTAAACAAAGGAGCAGAGCGTACTGAACTGACTTGCTGAGAATAATAACAGCTTCTCTACCTGCCCTGTGGTTGTCTCTTTTTAACGTAAATATCTCTATCTATCTATCTCTCTCTAAAATCTAAGGTATGTATGCCCCATTACAATTCCTAGAAATTGTAACAAGAACCCATTTTGGGCATGTAGTAAAAGTGATTACTGACAATTACAATTTAAGAAATTTTGCCCCTGTTAAGAAATCATAGACCCATATTTTTTTGTAACTTGTATGCCTAGAGTATTATACCATTTTGGAATGTTGGTTAGTTGCGTCAATTTTTAAAAAAACTTGCCATACTAGCGTTCATACTTTTTTTTTACACCACGATAAGTTAAATTTGGTTAAAAGTAAAATTCTTCGGGAATAAAATAAGTTTCGTTAATTTTCGTTATAAAACAAGAGTTATTCTGGATATTTTAAGAATTGTGGTAGATAGCAGTGCTATTCAGGTTGCCTTTAAAAAAAAAAGAAACTAATATTAAAAAAATTGTGGTCATACCATGACCGTGAAAAATATCATAAACAGTCTCAATTTCTGAAGAATTTCATTTTTTTATATAACTTAAAATATAATTGGGATATATTTTTTTTTTCTTTTTTTCCCTGATTAGTCCGGGGCAGGTCTGTCCTCCGGTGTCGGCTTATCGTTGAATTTTGGGACACGTTGTATATATATATATATATATCCCACACAGCCTATATACGTCCCACTGCTGGGCACAGGCCTCCCCTCATTTCTGAGAGGGTTTTAGGGCAAGGAAGTGTCCGCCACGCTGCCCCAATGCATGTTGGCGAACTTCACATGTCTTCGAAATTACTCCTCAGACATGCAAGTTTCCTCACGATGTTTTCCTTCATCGCCGAGCTTGTGGTAAATCAGCACTTAAAATTGACAACAAAACTGATAAATCAGCACTTAAAATTGAATGACAAAAGTCATAAACTTTTACACATTCCACAATACGTTCTGGTACGGTCTATATTGAACCTTCAGGTGTTAAAAATCAGCTCTGGTCTAGTCTACATCGACCCTTCAGGCAATTAGTATTGGGCCGGTTCCTTCGAACCCTGCAACACGAAACAGTTTAGGTCCGGCAACATGCCCTTCAAAACTCTCTTATTGTTTCTGCTAGTCCGGAATCACTATTCAATGAAAGCAAGAACCACTTTTTTCTTACTTACTTTTTTTTCTTAATATTTTTTTCGACTTTTTTTTCGATTAAGTTTGATGATAAGAAAGGTTTACTAATCGTTCTATAATTACATGAGAAATTTACAAAAAATAGATTTTTATCTGGTACACTTTTATATTTATATAAAACACGTTTACATAATATTGTACAGATAGCTCACGAAAATGGTTTTGCTCCAGTGGGTATTTTCAAATGCTTTTGTAAATTGCTTTTATTACATCTAAATTCACACATACATATAACACGAAAAAGTTTTTTGTATTACATCTATATTCACAGATATTACACGAAAAAGGTTTTTTTCCGATGTGACTTTTCATACGTTTGCAAGTTACTTTGAAAATTAAATCTAAATTCACAGATATTATCCGAAAAAGGTTCTTCACCAGTGTGTATTTTCATATGCATTTGCAAATTACATTTTCTACTACATCTATATTCACAGATATTACACGAAAAAGGTTTTTCAGCGGTGTGTATTTTCATATGTTTTTTCAAATAACTTTTTGTAATACACCTATATGCACATATACTACACGAAAAAGGTTTTTCACCGGTGTGTATTTTCATATGCATTTGCAAATTACATTTTCTACTACATCTATATTCACAGATATTACACGAAAAAGGTTTTTCACCGGTGTGTATTTTCATATGTTCTTTCAAATAACCTTTTGTAATACACCTATATGCACATATACTACACGAAAAAGGTTTTTCACCGGTGTGTATTTTCATATGTCTTTGCAAATAACTCTTTCTAATACTTCTAAATGTACAGATATTACACGAAAAAGGTTTTTCTCCGGTGTGTATTTTTGTATGTCTTTGCATATCACCTTTTGTATAACATCTAAATTCACAGATACTACACGAAAAAGGTTTTTCACCGGTGTGTATTTTCATATGCCTTTGCAACTTACTTTTTGTAATACATTTATAATCACAATTATTACAACAATACATTTGCTTAGCAACGTGCGCTTTAAGATGTGCTAAAATGAAACGTTTTTTAAATGTTTTAAATTCGCAAATATTACAGTTATATATATCCATTAGTTGTAATACCGGACTTTGTTCAACTTGTGTCTGAACTGCATTTGAGCTCTTTTGCGTCTTATGACTGTTTGATATATGGTCGGCGAGAATATCTTTTGTTAAAAAAATTTTTCTACAATCATCACATTCAAAACTGAATTTTGTTGATGCCTCAGATGTGTTTTTCCTAAGTTTATTTACACTCTGATTCAAAATTTTCTTTTTCATCATTTTTGCAGGAAGCTTCTCTTTTTTCATAACTGGTTCAGTATCTCTTTTCAGTTTAGGCTTTGATTTAATCTTTTTCTCACACGGTTTTGAAAAATTATTTGTTTGTATGCAGGGTTGTTCTGAAATACAAATGAATGAAACATTTTAGTTATTCTCAGACATTGTATCTATTGTAAGATACCTTAGACGATTTACAGCGGGCGGAATTTATGCCTTACCAGGGAAATATAGAGAAATTATAATATTTTATATAATTACACTCATTTCATGTTGTAAGATATAAAGTATTTTAGCCAATTACTCTGGATAATGTCTCTTTGATGACTTTCTTCTAACCGTGTTATAATAACATTAATCTAGGGTGAGAAACTGTAAGATGGTTTGCAAGATGATGCGGTGACCAGGATTAAGAAAGGAATGCTTCGGTGGTTTGGTCATGTAGAAAGAATAAATGAGGAAAGACTGACAAAGCAAATATATGTTGCAGAAGTGAATGAAAGAGTCGGAAAGGGACGTCCTAGGCGAAAGTTTGTCGACCGAATTGGCGATTTACAAAAAATGGGCCAAATTAAGAGTACCCTTAACCGACGAGCATGTATGCGTATGGATGTGGAAGAGGCGAGAGAGGTATGCCAGGATAGTGCTATATGGAAGTCTGTAGTCTCTGCCTACCCCTCTGGGTGAGAGGCGTGAGTGTTTATATATTTATATAATCAAATAATAGCTGGTTCGAATCCTACACAGAAAGAGTGTTTGTTATACATACATGCATTTGACCAGTATTTTTTGTAGATATCAATAATATAGTCTAAGTTACTACCTAGTTAAAGAATAATCTATTCTAGTCTCATAATCTATTCTAATAATCACTGTTACACACATAGTACATTTGAAGATTGCGTTTAAGTCATAGGAGCATTCATCATCACATTTAATCCCGTGGGTTTTAATACACATTTAATACTTTCATGATGGGACCAAAAGAAAATCGAACCCGATGAAAAAAAATTCATTTTTTTTACAACATTTAATTAGCTTCATTCACGCTCTATCATTATAGTAGACCTAAATGAAACGATAATTTCATAAAAAAATCATGAAAATACTTAAAAATAAAACCAGCAGTGAAATTTCAAATACCTAACATCAGCTGATAAGGGGTCAATGATGAATTAAATTTAAAAATAACATCGCTAGATATTAGAAAGAATAACGGTACGTCCCACAGAGCCGTGGTAGCTCAGATGGTTAACGCTCGTATAAATATATAAGACGCGAGTAACCCGCGTTCGATCCCCGCCGGCACCAATGGAATTGTTAATTGCAATTTTAGGTGCTGATTTACCACGTGCTCGGCGGTGAAGGACAACATCGTGAGAAAACCTGCATGTCTGAGGAATAAGAAAAAATATATTTCGAAGACATGTGAAGTTCGCCAACACGCATGCGGCACCAATTGCCCTAAAACCCTCTCAGAAATTAGGGGAGGCCTGTGCCTAGCAGTGGGATTTATATTGGCTGTAACTTATTTTTACACGCGCGACGCCGAACACGCGCGACGTCGAATACGCGCGGCCCGCAGTCATAAAATATAGGCAGTAGATAAAAGAGTTCAGCGTCCGCGCGTTTATTGACCCTATAATCAGCTGGTACCATTTTAATTTTCACTACTGGTTTTATTTTTCAGTATTTTCATGAATTTTTTATGACATTATTGTTTCATTTGATTGTGAAATCAATGTGATTTGTTTGAGATTGCGAATGCGAAAATGCGTCCATCATCCATTTTCTTTTGGTCCCAAGTCCAAAGGTATGGTTGGTACTATCGCCTGTCTTCGTTTTCGGGAGCGTTTCAAAAATACCCTTAAGGATGTCCCAGAAATCGACGTAATTCGGAGTCGGATGATAGGTTGTCACAATAATTAACAGAAAAATTTAAAAAAAATCTATATATTTTAAAACTTACAGTCATTTATAAAAAGTCGAGAAAATCTACATCCTGTGACGGTCTTTTAACTCCTGTTGCTACAATTTTTTTTTTTATTTTTTTTTTATTTTGTAATCCTGGATAATGCTTCTGCCAGTGTTCGAATCAAAATTGTGAAAGTGCAATCGGTCTTGGTCTTGCAGTCTTGGCCTTGTTCTTGCATTTTTGCAAGACCAAGGCCAAAAACAAGACCGCCTAATTTTAGCAAGACCAAGACCAAGACGGACCGTGCAAGATTTGAGCAAGAACAAGACTAAGCCTGCGAGACTCTTGCGTCTTGCAGTTAGGAATGAGTGTCGTTTCAGGGAGTATAGGAGTTCGGGTATACGCTTAGGGACTCTATGAGACGCAAAAAATATATAAAAAAAAATTTGGAAAATTGGACTTATGCGCATTACGAACAATACCATAAACATACATAGCGGATGAAAATATCCATTTAAAGAAAAAACAGTGCATCCCTAGTTTTGACCATCGGCACTTTGATAGTGCGCGGCGTCTTGTTGTTGGCATCATCAAAAGTCGAATACTGACCTGTCAAAGAAATTTTGCAGCTATTCGGAAGTACAAGGTCAAGATACACACGCCGGCGGCTTCTATTGATATCGCATTCAATCGTCGCCGCCGCGCCGCACGCACTACATTTGACACTGTTTGAATGCCGCCACAGAGTACATGTTCCAAAGAATAAAATAAGTTTCCGGGTGCTCAGACTGGACACGAATACATTATGCTGATTTCGCAAAGAATATTGTAATTAGATAATGGTAAGGATAGGTAGATACCATAATAATTTATTCTAGTAAGTAATTATTATAATATTAACTATACGGGTTTATAATAATTACTTATCTAATAGATAAACATGTTCAATAAGTTAACTGCAAATCTCGATTTTTGGAAGTGTTTTTGAACACAAAGTGTTCAATATTCCACCCATTTGATAAATATTGTAGACACTTTTAACACACTTAAAACGTGTAAACATTTTGTACAATGCTAATCGAATAATATAAAAAGTGTGCATATTAAATAAAAAGCGTAAAATGAGATCTGTGTACTTTTTAGGAGCCCGAGTATCTCTTAGAGAACCGTTTAAAGAAATTGATTGCATCGAATTGATGTAAATAATAGTGATTTGCACAATTTTAATAGTAGAAATGAAAATAAAATCACAGTACCTGCTTTCCGGTTACACAAAGTATATAATGCGTTCTTGGGTAGCGATATACGCTTTTATAATAAGATTCCAAAAGAAATGTTAGATCTTTCACCTTTTCAATTTAAGTCAGACAAAAATGCTTGGAACTGACCTCACGTACTACACAGGACTAACTAGAAATTTCTAAACCGATTTGGTATCTACATATACATTTGACATTTTATGTTTGACTTATCGCTTTACATAATTATAGAACTATTGTAAAAATGGTTTGAAAAGAGCAACTACTGAGTTTCTTACTTTCTACCATGATTCTTCTCAGTAGAATCAGAACCCCTGGACATGGAAAAAATTGGGGAAAACAGTGATTATAACTATTCAAAAGTGTATTTTTAATGCCTACTTGAATAAAACATATTTGAATTTTGAATTTCAAACGAGTGAAGGCAAATTTAATTTAATTAACGTAGATTAATTCAATCACAAGAAGAACATAATATACACAATTTTATTTACATATTTACATTTCATTTTTACGTAGGCACACTATACCTATCTGGCAACGCATCTTTACTTTATTACTCTTCTGAAGAATCATTAATTTTATCAAAGGATGCCGAACTTTCCTTTGTCGGTCTTTCGGCGTGTACTTTACAAAAAGTAGTATTTATTTTAGTTCAGTCCAGTTCCAGTCATTCCCAATTGAGCTTTGCTTCGAGTCTAATGTATTAATTGTTTTTACTCCAATCCTTGTTGTTCTCGGAGTGATAAGTTTACAATTTGACATGAGTGACGAAGAGTCGAATAGTTCTAGTCGGAGTAGTGAGAGTTGGAGTTATAGATCTAAAAGACCTAAAAGTAAATTTGATGAGTTTTACGACATAATTCATGCATCCCAAATTGCTTTGTGTAAATTATGCCAACATAAAAAGGTTGAAATAAAAATGTAAAACAGAAACACATCAGGCTTAAGGAAGCATCTAATATCTTTCCACAAAAAGGAATCACAAATATTTCTTCCTGAAAAACCAAAATTAAGTGGAGATATCACAAGCTTTTTAATAACTACTGAAAAAGTGGACAGGTAAGAAAAAATATACTTATCACACAATTTCATAACACATATATTATGTAACTAGCGGCCGCCTGCGACTTTGTCCGTGTACAATATCTGATTTCCTATGAGATTTTGAAATTTTCTCGCTGCAAAAGTCTTACCTAAGTATAAAGAGGCTATATAGGTAAAGCTTAACTATGCAAGTATTTATTATTTAAAACTAATAAAGTAAATGTCGATCTTCATATCTATACGAGGGTGGATTGAAAAGTACTCGGCCTAACACAGATCCATTCAATTCTAAAAATCAAATCTACCCACATTATTTAGTTCAGTTCAGACTAGTTCATTGTGTGAAGTTCGAAACGTGTGCGATAATTAGTTGTGATTTTATAAATTTATTAACAAAGTAATCGGACATAATTTCCGCGAATGGAGCAAATCGAGCAGCGTGCCGCCATTAAGTACCTCCATAAGAAGGGGCTATCATCAAAAGCCATCCATGATGACATGGTCAGTACATTAGGCGATTGTGCTCTGTCATATTCATCCGTCAAAAAATGGATAGCAGAATTTAACCCTTTCGCTCTGACAGCGCGCGACATGTTATAACTCCCGTTCGCTCGGGACCGTAATGGCGGGAAAATTTGCAAATTAGCAAATTTTTTGCTATATTGCAAATTTTGCTATATTTTCACTTTGAGACAATATTTATGGATAAAACTTACAGGATTTCTTGTTGAATGTATAAACTATCGAATAAAATTATTTTTGGTTGCTAGAAATTGTAATAAAATACATAAATTACCCTGTATAGCATAGTAGTACCATATACTTCAATTTTAGTGACAAAATTACTACTAATTTGAATTCTACACTTTTGTTTTTGGAGAAATTTATATGAAAATGTTTGGAAATATGTATATTTTTATGTTTTATATGTTTCCATTCGTTACTCATACCAAAATATTGAAATATAAAAAAAAACAATAATAATATTTTATCTGTGTGACATTTAGAGCAATATTTCAAAAATAATTATGTGTGAATTTGAAATAAATACAACGTCAAGTTATTTGAAATATGTAAGAAAACTATTTTTACTTACATTTTACACTAAAAATAAATGAGAATTTGAAAAATAACACATTTATGAC
This sequence comes from Parnassius apollo, assembly GCA_907164705.1. Classification (NCBI taxonomy): domain Eukaryota; kingdom Metazoa; phylum Arthropoda; class Insecta; order Lepidoptera; family Papilionidae; genus Parnassius; species Parnassius apollo. Next base: position 9,649,161 of record CAJQZP010001305.1, read on the forward strand.
CCAGCCGCCATAATGGGCCTTCCAGATTTTGAAGCACTTTTGGCAATTTACTTTTCACTTTTTATACCACAAATTATATATCTACGTGTTCACTATATTACAAGGAATATAAAAAAGTATAATACTTTCGTTTTTAGTCCAGACACAATTATAAAATTCTATAAAAAAGACGGAGCACCTTCATCAAAACGACACGTGGAACGCCGAAAGTTCAGAGTGATTTCTTTTTTTTTTTTCTAAGAAACATTGCCAGGTTATGGTTTAAAATAAAAGAGCATATCTTTGTCTTTGATACTATTATCTATTGCATATTGTCTTTGGTTTTGTTTTAAAGGAAAAAGTAGTTTTTTCATAAGGCAGTACTTCTGATATTATCTGATCTAATTAGCCCCGTACTAGAGCGGGCGTAAGGTAGGTATTGTATGATCTGATTAGATTGGTAGCCGAGTGAAAGGGTTAAGCGTGGTAGAGAGAGTGTGAAAGATGAACCCCGCTCTGGAAGGCCTTCGACGTCAACTATTGACGAAAATATTAAAAAAAGTACTTGATTTAATAATGGGAGACCGCAGATTAAAAATTAGAGAGATAGCCGAGATTATAGGCATCTCTTATGAACGAACTCAAAACATCATTGTCAACGAGTTGGGTTTCCACAAGGTGTCTGCGAGGTGGGTTCCGCGACTGCTTTCAGTTGAACAAAAAAGGACGCGATTGACTATTTCACGCGACTGTTTGGAGTTATTTGAAGCCGATGCAGATGATTTTTTGAATCGTTTTGTTACTATGGACGAAACATGGGTTCATTACTGTACACCGGAAACAAAACAACAATCAAAACAGTGGAGAAGACCTGGTTCACCACCCCCTAAAAGGCTAAGTCGATTTTGTCGGCAAATAAGGTGATGGCTTCAGTATTCTGGGACTCGAAAGGTGTGATTATGATTGATTATCTTGAAAGGGGTCAGACTATAAACTCTGATTACTATTGCACCTTACTACGTCGTTTACGAGAGGAAATAAAAGAAAAACGTTGAGGAATGCTGAGAAGAAAAGTCCTATTTCATCAAGATAACGCCCGTGTTCACACGTCAGTACAGTCAATGGCTGAAATTCACAACTGTGGCTTTGAACTGTTACCGCATCCGCCGTATTCACCTGATCTGGCACCATCAGACTTCTTTCTGTTCCCTAACCTAAAAAAACACTTGGGAGGTCAAAGATTTTCGACAAACGACGAGGTCAAAGCAGCTGTAGACGCATATTTTGACTCTAAGGAAGAATCATTTTTTTTTTCAACGGTCTAAATGCTTGGAAGGGGAGGTGGCAAAAGTGTATTGAACTTGATAGTGATTATGTAGAAAAATAAAAATATAACTGATTTAGTATGTGTTTATTTTCTTGGTTAGGCCGAGTACTTTTCAATCCACACTCGTACTTTAAAAATATAGGACTTGCATGTAACCATTTTACCCCAATTTCACCCCCTTAGGGTTAGGATTTCGTAAAACAGCTTATTCAGGATTTTATTATTGAAAACTTATAACTTTAATGCCGATTTTCGTGTCTCTAACTTCAAAAACGTAGGACTTTCATACAAACTTCCAACTCCCATTTCACTCCCTTAGGGATAGATTTTCTCATAAACGTTTCTTAACTGATCTCTATGGTGGTAGTTATATATATTATAGTGTTAAATATGTATTTATAATTCACTCATAATTTCATTTGTTTTTATAATCGGCGAGACACATGATTTACTGTTTTATTTCAGTCTGAAAATAGCAGTGACAACATCACGACAGCTACAGTTAATTGGATGGTTAAAAAATATCTTCCCTTCTTATTTTTCGATGACGAAGCTACACAAGTATATTTTCGATCACTTTGCCCAAATATGGTGTTTCCTAAAAGGTCCACACTTAGAAGGAAGGTCAAAGAACGGTTTGAAGAGCTTCAATTGAATCTTAAGAAACGACTACAACAATTTTCATCTAAAATGTCATTTACCATTGATGGATGGACGTCAATTGCTGGTAGGAGTTACTACGGGGTCACTATTCATTATATAGACAACGAATGGAAGTATCGATCTGTAGTCCTTGATTTTACACCATCACACGGTCGACGTGCTGGGGAAGATATTGCAACGATTTTCCACGAATGTTTATTGGAATATGACATAATTGATAAAATAAAGGGTATCACGGTCGACAACGCAACTGCAAATACCAAATTTATGTATGAATTGGACAAACAGCTGCCACACTTTGATTCAGACAATCAACATTTCCGGTGCTTAGCTCACATTTTGAACCTTGGTGTACAAGATTTATTAAAGACCTTAGCATTACACAGTGAAATTGACAATAAGGGACAAGAACAGCAGTATGAAGATAATGAAGACGAAACTGAGGAAGATGAAGCGCGATATGCGCCAAATATTGCTGACTCACGTACAGCTATAACAAAATTACGCAGTATTTCCAGTAAAATAAAAAGAAGTGAGATATTGAAGAGGAAGTTTCAGTCTGCTTGTGAAGCAGCTGGCGTGCCTTCAAATCTGAACCCCATACTCGACTGTCCAACGAGATGGAATTCCACACATGATATGATTGGATTTGGTTTAAAAGTGAAAACTGGCATTAACATATTGTGCACTTCTGCCACCTAATTGAATAATTTTCAAATCACAGATAGTGATTGGCAAATACTCGAAAAAATACATAAGTTTCTAATAAACTTTAAACTTCTAGCAACGAAACTTGGTGGAGAAAAATATGTTACATTACCGCTAGTCATTGTATGATTCAATCTCTTGCTCGATAAAATTGAATCCATAGTGAAACAATTAGATGAGAAACCTAAGCGATCCGAAGTGGATGAAAGGCTCATTCTGGGTTTTCAAGCAGCTCGAGACAAAATGCTTAAACATTATAAAAAGAGCAACAGGATTTATTGTACCTCTTTAATTTTAGACCCAAGGCATAAGACTCAGACTTTTGACATGACATTATGGGGGAAGCAAATTAAAACAGAAAGCCTGCGCAAATTTAATAAACTTTATAAAGAATATAAAAGTCTACACTCAGTGAATACATCTCTAGAATCACCAAGAAATGAAAAGAAAGTATGGTTGGTATGATGAAGATGAAGACGTAATAGACTTTGAGAAATTGTATGCATGTCCCTCGACGTCATCTGGCTCTGGATCTTTTCATCAAGGCTCATAGACGAGTTGGAGGAGTACCTAAGTAAACCCAGAGCCGCCAGTTCGGAAGACATTTTAGAGTGGTGGAGGACGCATGAGACAGAATATCCGACTTTATCGAAGATGGCCCGTGATTTTCTTTCAATACCTGCAACTTCAGTACTTGCTGAGAGATTATTTTCTAAAGCATCATTAGTAATTAGAAAACATAGAAATAGGTTAAGTGATGAGTCAGCCAGATGGTTACTTTGTATTAATTCTTGGTCAAAAGAATTAATATAAATTAACAGTAATGTCAAAGCTGTTGTGTACTGTTATGTAATTTAATTTGTATTGTATTTTATTTTTTTATTTAAATAAATGGTAAATTGTATAACTCTTTTATTCCATTTCATATAAGGGTCTATCAATCTCTTTCTAGACAGATAATGTTCTTTATAATACAGTCAAGTTAATGTCATTAATTTGTTTTTTATATGTTTTGACTAAGTTTTAGCACATGTAAGCTTATTAAATGTAAACGTTTATGCGGGAAATAGAGTAAATGGGGCCCTACACTCTATTGTGAAGAGTCAAAATGTGTCGAAAAAGGCACGTATGGCAATTCACAATGCTGTGTTGGTCCCTACTTTAACATATGCTAGTGAAAGTTGGGTGTGGCAGAAGAAGCACGAGAGTAGAATGAACGCAGTAGAAATGCGGTCGTTAAGGAGTATGTTAGGGCTGAATCTGAATGACAGGGTAAGAAATTGTGTAATAAGAGAAGAGTGTGGTTTGCAAGATGATGTTGTGACCAGGATTAAGAAAGGAATGCTTCGGTGGTTTGGTCATGTGGAAAGAATGGATGAGGAAAGACTGACAAAGAAAATTTATGTTGCAGAAGTGAATGGCAGAGTCAGAAAGGGACGTCCTAGGCGAAAATTTATCGACCAAATTGGCGATTTATTAAAAACGGGCCAAATTAGGAGTACCCTTAACCGACGAGCATGTATGCGTAAGTATATGGATGTGGAAGAGGCGAGAGAGGTGTGTCAGGATCGTGCCAAATGGAAAGTCTCTGCCTACCCCTCTGGGTGACAGGCGTGAGTGTTTATAAATTAAGAAACAGACTTACTCCCGTGGCCGTGAGACTTGGTAGACAGCTCAGTTAGTTAGAGCATCGGCACGGATCGCTTAGGTCGTGGGTTCAAACACCACCCGGTAGACCACAAAACAGTTTTGACCCATTTGAAAAAGTCTGGCTAAACAAAAAAGCTCGATATTTGGGTACCACACAAGCTCACTGAAAGAAACTCATTTGCGATTCTCTATTGAAACGTTATTAAACCGAACCAGTTTTGAAAAGATTGATCACTGGTGATGAAAAGTCGATTGGCTGCGACATTAACGTGCGAAAGAGATCATGGTCAAGGGGTAGTCAAATTCCACAGAATGTAGTGGAACCCGGATTAACACGCAATAAGGTGATGCTGTGGATATAGTCCTGACCTTGCAACCTCATATTTTCACCCGTTTCAGTCTCTTCAGAATTCTTTTGGTAGTGTTAGGTTAACATCAAGAGGGGACTGTCCTACCTACTTGTCGTTGTTTTGATCAAAAATCACAATATTTCTACAGCAACGGGATTATTTCAGTACCTACAAGATGGCAACAAATTATCGAACAAATTGGCACATATGATTAAATGTAATTAAATTTTGAAATATTTTGTATTTAGCGAGCTAGAAATCAGTGACTTGTTGCAGTTTTGTGTCATTTATTTATTGTTTATTATATATTTACGTGGTAACTTTAGACAATGACCTAAAACAGATTTTTTTTAATTTACTATAAGGAATATTACGATAAGAAATGGAAGAAGCAGTTAATAAAATAAGATCTGGTGCACTAAGAAACAATGGCTTTACGTGCTTTCCAAGGCATGGGGTTGAAACACTGCCAATTTTCAGGCTCCAGGCTGCTACTGAAAATTTCTTGACGGCAAAACCCAATAACAGATTTTGGCCTAATCCAGGATATCATGATTAGCAGATGTACTTACAACTTTCCCAGACGCTAATCACTGAATTCCCTTTCCCGTTTTATCTTAATAACACCTTGGGTCACCACCAGCGAATTCAGTTCTTGCTTAAAACAACATAATTATATGGCCTACAAATAATAATTTTGGGTCATTTGGGTCACAAACAATCATTAGGTTTGTTCACATGTAATTAAAGAACAAAATTTTGTATGTACAGTACATCTCCAACTACATGATGTAAGAGAAATTTCTAATGTGGTGTTATTCTTTATTTTTTGATACAGGTTATTTAAAATAAATTATTTTACCTATGTCCTCGTCATCTGCTTTACTCTTTGAATCAAATGCAATTAGTGGCAAGTAGTCCTCCAAAGGCGTATGTCGATCATCAAAAGCATCAATCTCGTAGTGTTCTTGTTTTTCAGCAGTATCTGGAATGAAACAGATTCTGACTCAATATATAAAATAATATCTGATATTTTTTCCAAGCCACTAGATCATTACAGTCCATCACACAGCTTATGGACCCGAGCCACCCACTTTCATTACCATACTGCATGTTTCATAAGCTAATGTAATAAGCTGAAGTGGCAATGGGCCGAAGAACTGACAACCGATGGAGAAGAAAGGTTCTTCTAACGGAACATAATTGTGGCAGCCTCGTGTTGGTAGACGAAGTGTAGGGCGGTAGATGGAGTGACGATCTGGTAAGTCATGCAGGAAGTCGATGAATGCAGGTGGCTTAGGACCGCGCTTTTTGGTATTCCTTGGGGGAGGCCTATGTAATGCAGCGGACTTGTGAAGGGCTGTAACGATGATGATGATTCATTAACCTCATTTAGTGAGTGTTCTGCCACAACTAGGTTTTAATAGGTAAGTGTTTGCCAGTATACTGTGCCTTGAGCACATTTTCTTCATATTTTTTTAGTACGAAGTGACAAACTAACAGACCACCTTATGGTACGAGCCTATCCACCTGATGGTAAGTGGGTACTGCAGTCCATGGACTGCCTGCAGCTAACTACAAACATAAAAGGCTACAATGCGCTGTCATCTCTGACGACTAAGATGCAGCCTGTGATTATACTGACTCTATACTCTTCAGACTGACACACAGCAGTGCACGCACTGCTCTTTGATGACATAAATAGATAAGAGGAGGAAGGAGGAGTCAATCTGGGATAAGAAATTGGCAAAGATAGGTTTAACTTACCAGTTGTAAGTATATCATTAATTCCTATGAAATTAATACATCTTAGTGTACACTGTACATACATACTGGCTGCATTTATACAGGGTCAAAATATTTATTAATATATTTATACATAAGTAAAAGAAAATGTCTAACAATGCTCATTATGAAGTCCATTTATGCTTTTCTTTCTCCATGAGAGTTCTTTTTAGATGCACTTTGAATTTAGGCAAAGGCAAATCAGTAAATCTGTAGATTGCACACAAAGCCCTCTATATTTCGTGTCCATGGGCTACAGTAACCACTTGCCATTAGGTAATTTATTTTTTAATTTAATAATATCACAAAATGTGTATATTTTACCTGTTTCATGACTCCAGTTTACTTCAAAATTGAAATTCTCATTTTCGATTTTTTCTTCCTCAACTTTAACAGATTCAAGGCTTAAAATGTCGTCCTTACAATCATTTTCTATAGCATACTCTACTGGCCAGATATCTATATGATTAATTGGTGTGAATTGAATCTCATCTCTAGCCTCATGCAGTTTTGGTATTGACTGAAACCAAACTCTTTTTTTTAATAAGAGAAAAAGCCAGTGTAGTAGTGGTGTAGGAGAACCCATACGACCCCATACCATCCCGCAGATGCAGCAGCATCTTCCTGACAACAACTCCAAATAAAAATAAAAACCGGAAAAAGTGAGAGTTCCCAATAAATTTAAATAAGAATGTAGATAGTTTAGAAATGTAATTAGAATCGAGACTCAATAATTTTTCCATTTAGATTCACAAATACCGTAAATTGACAAAACTTTACTAATAATATTAATTACCTATAGATACCTAATATTTTGTTTATATACAATAGAGTAATACATAATGTATTGTACACTGTTTATTAACAACTTATCTTGACTCGTCAACGCACCACCACACGTGTTACCGGGCCGGCTGTCGGACCGAGACTGCAACTTCACATTGTGATGTATGCGCTCGAGACAAGTTGGTATATATACATATACTACATCCCTTCCTTGTTTTAATTTACTATTTTTACGTTTGTCTGGTTGTTTATAAAATTATTTATAATAATCTCATTTTTTTTTTCTTTTCCCTGCTTTATTTATTGAGAATCATTCATTATAAACATAGTACCATGAAATTAAATAATTATTAATATTTAATACGTTGATTTTCTTTTATAGCATCTAAATCATTTCCACTATCATTTATATGTACGATTCTAATCTATAGCTTCCTCTACGTCCCTTTCTAACCTTTCATCATTCTTTCCAATTTTTAAATCCTTGTACTGACCACCAAGAACTTTCCATCTTCCTCCAACTTTCTTGAAGTGTACTATATTCCTTCTATACACTTGTCCCGTTTCGTCGTTACGTACATCCACATCCCCACCTACACTCCGATGCACCGGGTGAGGGACTGGATCGTAATTTAAACTTAATTTATTATTTTTATTAAAGTTTCTTTTATATATCTTATATCTTTAATATATCGTATATACCTTATCTCCTGGTACTAAATCACATGCTTTGGCCTTGCTCTTCTTATCTGCATATTCCTTTCCCGCTTGTTTCTTTTCCTGATCCCTATCCCTGACCTCAGAGTCTTCGCGAGTAATATCTGCAACCACTGGAATTTTATCACGGAACTGCTTTTTAAAGAACAGTTCCGCTGGAATTTTTCCGGTCACATAATGAGGTGTACTATTGTACATAATCATATAATCCAACAAACCCTCCTGCCAGTTCTTTTTCTCGACTTGGCATATTTTAAGGCGCTTTAAAATCTCTCGATTCTGATGCTCAACTTCCCCATTTTGCTGAGGCCAGTAGAGTATTTTATTATACAAGATAATATTTCTTTCAGTGCAGAATAATTTAAAATCTTCACTGCAGAACTGCCTTCCATTATGAGCAGATATTGTCATCTGGTTACCCAATCGACTGAAAATTTCTTTGAGATTTTGTATGATCTCTGCACTGGTGATCTTGCGATATAAGTAGTCCACAACAACTAATATATAATCACCGCTTGGTATAGAACCCATCAGGTCGATAGCTATGTCCACCCACGGCTCATATGGTAACTCTCTTCGTTTTATTGAATTCGGAGGATTTGGTGCCGATACAAGGGTGCAGCCTTTACAAGACTTCACCAAGTTCCCGGCATCTTTATAGTACCTTGGCCACCATACTTTGGTTCTTAGCCTAGCCTTCATTAACACTATCCCTGGATGTCCTTCATGGGCTGCTGTTAGGACTAGGCTGCGTAGTTTCTTAGGAATTACTATTTTAATCCCTCTCAATAAAATTCCCTCATAAAACATATCTCGTTTTGAAAAATTTTGTAAGTTTTTACTCCTTCATCCCATTTATTATTATACAAGCCTTCTCTCATCTTCAGTATTTCCTGATCTTCTTTTGAACACTATGATATCCTTCAACGTAACAGCTACAGGTCTTGTACAATCTACAATTTGGTGTATGTGAAATTTCGGTCTATCCAATGAGAAATTTTCAAATTGGCACAGTTTTGATAAACAGTCTGCGGTGTTGTCTTTCCCAGGTTTGTAAATGACCTTAAACTTGTAAGCTTGAAGACGTAATATCCACCTCTCAATTCTAGCACATGGTTTTGACTCGGGTCCAAATATGATCTCAAGTGGTTTATAATCCAACTCAAACTCCATGCCGTACAGAAATATATTAAAATGTTCTACTGCCCAAACAAGAGCCAAAGCCTCTTTTTCTGTTTGGCAGTATCGCCTTTGCCAATTGGTTAAAGTTTTATGACTATAAGCAATAACAGTTGGGCTGAAAAGTTCGTATCGTTTTATAGAAAAACACATTTTTTTGGCAAAATTCGATTTTATTATTCAACATAGTTGCCATCGAGGGCGATACACCGATTATAGCGATCTTCCAACTTTTCAATACCATTTTTGTAGTACGATTTGTGTTTAGCCTCAAAATAGGCCTCTGTTTCGGCGATTACTTCCTCATCGGCTTTGAATTTCTTTCCAGCGAGCATTCTCTTGAGATCTGAGAACAGGAAAAAGTCGCTGGGGGCCAAATATGGAGAATACGGTGTACAACACTTTCTTCTTCTTCAAATGGGGCGTTTTTTCGCGATTTCGTCCTTCAAACGCTCCAATAACGCTATATAATAGTCGCTGTTGATGGTTTTTCCCTTTCCAAGATAGTCGATGAAAATTATTCCATGTGCATCCCAAAATACGGACGCCATAACCTTACCGGCCGACTGTTGAGTTTTTCCACGCTTTGGATTCGGTTCATCGCGTGCAGTCCATTCAGATGACTGCCGACTGGACTCCGGAGTGTAGTGGTGGATCCATGTTTCATCAATTGTCACATATCGACGCAAAAATTCACTTCTATTGCGGTTGAACAGCTCCAAACATTGCTCTGAAGCATCGACACGTTCTTGGTTTTGGTCGATTGTGAGCTCGCGCGGCACCCACTTTGCACATAGCTTTCGCATACCCAAATATTCATGAACGATATGTCCAACACGTTCCTTTGATATCTTTAGAGTGCCAGCTATACAAATCAACCTCAATTTACGATCTTCCAAAATCATTTTGTGGATTTTTTTTATGTTTTCGTCCGTAACAGCCTCTTTTGGACGTCCACTGCGTTCATCGTCTTCGGTGCTGATATGGCCTGTACGGAATTTGGCAAACCACTTACGAAATGGTTGCTTCGCCCGGCGCAGAGTCCGGATAACACTCATCAAGCCACTTTTTGGTATCAGCAGCACTTTTTTTCATCAAAAAATAGTGTTTCATTAAAACACGAAATTCCTTTTTATCCATTTTTTTCAAAATAACAAAAGTTGCTTCACTCAAAATGCTGTATCTCACAAACTAATAATCAGACAGATGTCAAATTTATACACGTTTCTTTTGAAGTTTGGTACTACCTAAAAATGATATGGATTTTATTCTAGTGGCGCCATCTCATAGAGACGATACGAACTTTTCAGCCCAACCAATAATTCGAGGTCTTTTACTGTCTATTTAAACCAACACGCCCCCTAGCCCTACTGGGCTTGCATCTGCTATGACCATAGTGTGATCCTTAACGTCGTAATATCCTAGAGTAGGAATTGTAGAAAGTGCAGATTTTAATTTGTTAAATGCGGTCTCTTGCTTTATTTCCCAGAGCTCTTTTAACTCTGATACTTTCCCCTGCTTATTTCTTAACAATTCTTTTAGGGCTCCGTTACAGTTGCTAAATTTGGTATCCATTTTCCAAGTTTATTAGTCCCAAAAAAGTCTGAAGCTCACCTACCTCCGTAGGAGGTCGAAATTTTTGGATAGTTGATACGTATTTTGCTAATGGTTTAATGCCTCTGTCTGATAGTTCATGTCCTAGAAACTGCACTTTTCTTAATTTAAATTAGCACCTTCTCATCATTCATTTTATATTTCTTACGTTTTTTTCATTATTGTTATTTTTACTTACTTGGTGTTTCCTTTTCAATTGCTGTCTTGTTTTACAATATTGTCTAAATTGTCCTCTTAATCCACATTTCAAACAATCTTTATCTTTCGCTGGGCACCTACTATCATGGGAAGCATGTCTTGAACTCCCACACCTCCCGCATTCAATTGTTTGTTTTTTGTTGTTGTCTCCCTTTTTTTTTGACTTGTATCCACTTTATTAAATCCCTTGATTTACGCCGTTACTTTCGAATTCTTCCATCTGTCGATTAACTGCTTCAAGAGCATTTGCTTCTACCACTATATTACTTAGTTATTGAATCTCCTGTTTGTAATATTTTCTTTCTAAGTTCCCTAGAGGAACATTTCTCTGTTATTTGGTCAATAATTTGATCACCTTTATCTGTAAATTTACATTAATTTGCTTGTTATCTTAATCGAAAGAGCTGATGAACATGAACTGAAGAATTTATCGAATTTTTCATTTTGTTCTTGTTTAATCAACCGAAATAGATGGCGTTCATACACCATACTCTGTTTTGGTGCTGAAAATATTTTAATTCTAATTAAATCTGGACGTAAAATGGATAATACCTACGTGCGCCAAATCACCAAAATTGTATGGGTTACCAAAAATACACAAGCCCAATGCCCCATTACGTCCCATAGTGAGCCAAATCGATTCACCAACTTACAGATTGGCTCAACACTTGCGAAAATACTCTCACCGCTCAGGGGACATAAAAGAGCACACATAAAGGATTCCTACCATTTTGTCAGCGAGATTAAAGACCTACATCTGGCAGACAATGAAACTATGGTCAGTTTTGATGTGCAGTCATTGTTTACATGCTTACCTGTTGAAGACTGCATCTCAATTGTAACTAGAAGACTGAAAGAAAACAACATGCCCGTAGAATATGCAGTATTACTCAGACACTGCCTTACATCTGGCTACCTATTGTGGAAGGAGTTCTACAAGCGAGTAGATGGTGTGGCGATGGGCTCACCTGTATCTCCCATTGTCGCCGACATATTCATGGAAGACTGAGGAGAAAGCCGTGCTTAGTTCTCCGATAAATCCAAGATTCTACAAGCGGTATGTAGACGACACTTTCACAATTCTACCTTTAGATAAAGTAACTGCATTTTTAGACCATCTTAACTCTATAAATTCTAAAATTCAGTTCACAATGGAGTTAGAGGCAAACAATTCCTTAGCTTTTCTAGATGTGTTAGTAATTCCGAATCCTGATAACACCTTGAGCCATACTGTGTATTGAAAAAAGACCCATACAGATAGATATTTAAACGGTGACTCTCACCACCATCCTTCACAGTTAGCTACCGTGGGTAAATCTTTGTTTCAGAGAGTGACAGTAAACACCTGGCTGCCGAGCTCCACCATGTCAAGCAAGTTTTGCATGACAACAAGCTTCGAGTCCCGCGCCTACGTCACAATGAACGAGTGAAGCCGGCTACAGTCGAGCGTGTACCTGCTGTACTGCCATATGTTAGAGGAGTCACTGACAAGATTGGCTACATCTTGAAGCGCGCTTCCATCAAAACATACTTCAAGCCGCTGAAGGAGATTGGTCAGTTTTTACCATCAGTCAAGTGTAATGTCCCTCTGCAAGATGCAGGAGTGTACAAGCTTGATTGTGAATGTGGTCTCTCCTACATAGGACAAACTAAAAGATCAATAAAAACCCGCGTTAAAGAACATATAGCTGATGTGAAGAATCGACGCTCCGGGAAGTCAGCAGTCTGTGAACACGTACAGGATCGCCCCCCGTCACTACATCAGATTTGATAGACCGCAAATCCTCGTTAAAGAACACCGATTCCTTCCAATGATGATTCGCGATGCTATTGAAATCAAAAAACATCCTAATTTCAATAGAGAAGATGGCTGGGTGCTAACATCTGCTTGGGATCCTATAATAAATAAAATTAATTCCCAACCCAAGCATACAACTGCAAGACTTCAAGATACCATAAGTTCATACTGTTTTTAAAAAGTTAAATATACGCGATAAATTCCGTAAAAACTAGTATTATTTCAATGCTCTCTTTTCCTCACTATTTTCTATACCTGATGCCTCAAGGTAAATAAAGAGTGCACGTTTCCAACGCTCCCATCTAGTACCTACCGATGTAGGTTCCCCCTCACAATCACATTTCACGAGTACGAGTTGCGATATGTTGAAATTTTAATATACTAAATTCTTTACTAGTAGGACTACCTGAAACCAAATGATTCTAAATTCAAGCACTTTGCTTGTACTTGTCCAGTATTCCGTTCGAATACACCAGTACAATGTCAAATATTGTGATGTGTCAATTTAATGACCAGCTATGCTGTTAAAATATCATAGTCAGTGTCAATTTAATGACCAGCGATGCTGCTAAAATATAATGATCATTGTCAATTTAATGACCAGCTACGCTGCTAAAATATTGTGCTCAGTGTCAATTTAATGACCAGCTACGCTGCTAAAATATCATGATCATTGTCAATTTAATGACCAGCTACGCTGCTAAAATATTGTGCTCAGTGTCAATTTAATGACCAGCTACGCTGCTAAAATATCATGATCATTGTCAATTTAATGACCAGCTACGCTGCTAAAATATTGTGCTCAGTGTCAATTTAATGACCAGCTACGCTGCTAAAATATCATGATCATTGTCAATTTAATGACCAGCTTATGCTGCTAAAAACATGATCAGTGTCAATTAAATGACCAGCTTACGCTGCTAAAAACATGATCAGGGTCAATTAAATGACCAGCTACGCTGCCATTATCTCATAAATGTCTGCTTGATTTATGCCGATTTAATGGCCTGGTGTTACCTGCTGTAATATTTTTTTTACATTTTTGATAAATAAATTTGGTTGAAATTTATGTCAAGCCTATCACGGATTGGAATCGAAGGAACCATTTGTTAAACATCATAAATTTAATTCGTTAAACATTTGCCAAACCGACAGGGAATCGAACCAGGCACCGCACAATACAATATTCAATCTCAATATATAATAAGCTAGGCACAAATAATTTTCTAGATATTTATTGCTTGACTGAATTTGAAATTAAATTATGATTTTACGATTATATAATGTAAAAATTTTAATAAAATATGTTATGTATAATAACTCCGCCATTGCCGGTCCCAAGCCCGGATGAGAAAGGAGGAGGGGACGGTTCCGCCGGAGAGAGTGGGTGTATCCGGTGGACTAACACACCCACCTGCGCTAGGACCTGCGCAGTCGAGCGCCGTACGCGGGGATGAAGGAGTCCTGGAGGGTTGAGCCGATCGTCGCTGGGGTATATAGTGGCGAGAGGCAACACGCCCTCTTTGGTCCGGATTTCAAGCTAAACGGTGGCCTTATCTGCTAGCCACAGATAGAGAAATGGCCGAGCGCCTCGTCAGAGGGTCGCAGGCGAGGGATGTGGGGGCTGCCTAGTTTTCCTGAAAAGGGGTCTGGGTGGTGGTAAAGGCCATGCTGACGGAAGCAGTGACAGTTTATTCGGGTGGTGGGGATGGGCCTTGTCAGCCCCATCTACCAGCTGGATCGAGCTCCCGATGTCGCGCTGTGAGCCAACTTCGCGTCCCTATATTCTCCCGGTAATCCTAACGCCTGAAATTCTTTTTTTTTTAAAGTAGGGCGTTCCCAAAGGTGCGGACTCCATGGAGGGTGGGAAGCCGGGGGGATGAATTTTAAAGAACAAAAAATTATGGACAATTTAAGGCCCAATAAGAAAGAGGGAGAGGTGTCAGAGGTGCTTACCAGAGACACCAAAGAACAAGGGGGAACCGTCACTAAACCGACGGTTCCACGGACAGTACCGTCCAGCGTAGGTGCCCCCACCAAAAGGACAACTACCTCGCTGAACGTTTCCAAAACCAGTTCCAAGGAGCTGGAAGGAAAAAAGAACAAGACCCCGCGAGTAACAAAACTGCGGAGCCACTACGAACTGACGACCTTTTCTCTGCTGCCTGGCAAGTGGTGAGCCGTAAGGGGAAAGGCAAGGCACCCAAAAAGGTGACTTGCCGACCTGACGGACCATCAGGAGGGTCTATCCCTGCAGGCAGTAGTGGAAAGGCCAAAAAGAAGAACAAGAAGCAGCGGAAAAAAGGCCGAAGAGAACGAGCCGCTTTGGCTGCTTCCGAAACTAAAACCAAGGAGGCTGGGCAAGCTACTGCGACTGGGGTGCTTGAAGCTGGAACCAGTAGCCGCACTGAAGCTGGGAAGGATAAAAATCCAGCCCAAGTGGAAGTCGCGGCCGCGGGAACCAGCTCTAGGATATCCGCCAGGAAGCGGCGAGCGGCCAAGCGTCAAGAAGGAAAGAGCAGCTAAAAGGATGCTGGAAGAGTCCACCTCGCCTAGAGGGGAACACAAAAAAGTGCGACTCGAACAGCAACCAAAGGCTGCAAGAACGAGCTATGCTTCCGCTGCTAGAGCAGATTTGGGTGTGGCCTTAACGTGTGCGCGTTCAGGTCACATTACGAAGGAAGTAGCAGACGACATCCTCGTAGCAATACAGAGGAAGATGATCAGCGAGGCCTGGAGTAGCCAGGACCCTGATGCGTCGGGCCCAGTTTTTAGGGGCAAACCCGTTTATACGGAGGGTGTCCTGAAACTGTGGTGCGACGATCAGAAGGCTCTGGACTGTTTGAAGGGGAATATTGCTACCCTCGATCTTAAATCCAACACCTTGCTGACAATAAACAGTCAGAGATACCACAAAGAGGCAAATGTGGTATCCTTATCCCTGATGCCCAAGGAGCCTGGAAAGACTCACGCGACATTGGTCGCGTGCTGGCGTACCAGAACCGCTGGGTTAACATCAGGGACTGGCTGTTACTCAAGGCTGATAAGCAGACGGACGGGTGGTTCCTCGTTGTTTCGGTGCCGCAGGATCATATCCCGACCCTGATGAAGGCCGGACGCCGTCTCGCATGTGTATGCGGGGCGGTATACGTAAAATTTCAGGGTCGTGGAGGTAAATTCTTTGACACTCCACCGAGCAAAGAAGTAGAAAACAACCCGGAAGTTATGGATACCGGAGCCACGGTTACCGGTACAGCGGAATCACTGGAGGCAAAGTTCAGTGAAAAAACGGCCTGCACAACTGAGCCGAAGCCCCCAGTGGAGATCGGGCTCAGCGGCAGCTCACTGAGTGACGAAGAGGACTGCATTTTGCCGACCACTTCCGACTCGGTGGCTGACGATGAGACCCGAGATCTTCTGGCAGGCCTATTTTTGGGCGGGGACGGGGAGGACGCGATCAATGATGGCGTGCCCTTCGTCCAAAACTAGCCTAGTGCAGGCCAACCTCCACCACAGCGAAACTGCGTCGGCTCAATTATGCAAGTGGTTTTAGGTTCAAAGGACTGCCATAGCCTTAATCCAGGAGCCGTGGGTTGGGGCTGGTAAAATTGAAGGCCTAAACAACCTAAAAGGTAAGCTATCCTACAGCTCTGAACACGACAAGCCTAGAGCGTGTATTTACACTACTAATGATATCTGTGCACAACCATTAACAGATATCTGTTCTAGAGACATGTATGCCGTGGCAATACAATACACACAGGAGAGAAGATTAGTCGTCGCCTCGGTCTACATGCCGGAGGAAGACACTCCTCCCCCCTCATGACCTCGGCAGGCTGGTGAACTTCTGCGAGAGGACCGGACCGTTAGGACGTCCGTCGTCACAGGCGAGGTTGTGATCGGGACGGACTCCAACGCACATCATCCCCTTTGGGGAATGGAAAAACCTAATGAACGAGGTAAGGTTTTAGTCGAATATTTATTTAGTACTAACCTAACCATTTTAAACATAGGTTCTGAACCTACTTTCATAAACAAACGCTGTCGCACTATAATCGACCTCGCACTTGCAACAGAAGGAGCAGCCAAACTAATTACGGGATGGCATGTGTCGAAAGAGGCCTCATGCTCAGACCATAAATGGATCTGCTTCGCACTACAGGTCGATATCCCCTCTACACCACCATGGAGAAATCCCCGCAAGACGGATAAAACAAAATACCTAAATAGGCTGACGTCTTCGCTCGCGGGTTTTGAGGGGATAAATACTATAGCAGATCAGTCGCTCCTAGAAGAACAGGTAGCTGCTGTTACTAAGGCCATGATAGATAGCTACCATGAATCATGTCCAGAAATCACTCCACCAAGGCATGCCGAGGTAAAGCAACAGTGGTGGGGTGAAGAACTCGATAGGAAATGTAAGAAGGTAAGAAAAGCCCTAAATAGGGCCATGAATACCTCAATGGATGAAGACTGGCTACTATATAAGAAAGTTAAGTCTGAATACAAAAAATGTATCAGGTATCGACGCTCGACTGGGTGGCGTAAATTCTGTGGCAACATAGAAACCTGCGAACAAGCAAATAGGATAAAGAATATTCTAGCTAAACAGAACACGTCGGGATCCATGTCATTAAAGAAACCCGACGGTAGCTACTCAACATCGCCGGATGAAGCCCAACGCATCCTAATTGAAACGCACTTCCCAGGTTGCTGCGTAACCCAGGAGGCAAACCGGCATGACGACATACTGACACCAACATTAGAAGACTGGAATTTAGCACAGAGAGTGGTAACGATGGACAAAATCCATTGGGCCATTCACAGTTTCCTCCCCTATAAGGCGGCAGGACCTGACGGCATATTCCCGGCACTCCTACAGTGGGGGGGGGGTAAAGCCCTAATAGTCAGACTTGTTGCCATAATGAGAGCCTGTCTGGCTCTTAAATATGTTCCTAGGGGATGGAGGGAAGTGAAAGTCACATTTATACCCAAACCAGGTAAGAGCGATTACACTGGCCCTAAATCCTACAGGCCCATTAGCCTCACATCCTTTCTCCTAAAGACGATGGAGAGGATGTGTGAAAGGGAATTAAGGGGGGTCGGCGCTAATGAACTTACCACTACACGACAAGCAACACGCCTACAGTCTAGGCAAATCAACAGAATCGGCACTTCATCAGGTAATTACAAAGATTGAAGAGGCCATCCAAAACAAAGAAATATGTCTAGGTTCCTTCATAGATATAGAAGGTGCTTTTGACAGAACGAACTTCTCCAGCATAAAAGGTGCACTCAGTAGACATAAAGTTGAACCGGCACAGATCGACTGGATAGTTTGCATGCTCAGTACACGAATAATAAAGATTGCTGGTGAATCTCAACCAATCGAAATTAAGAAAGGCTGCCCGCAGGGTGGGGTTCTCTCACCTCTCCTGTGGAATATGGTAATTAATGAACTCATCAGCAAATTAAATACTAATCACTTCTATACAGTACGTTATGCTGATGACCCGACAATACTGGTCTCTGGAAAGACAGCACGCATAGTGTGCGACCTGACCCAAGCGGCTCTCCGTATAGTGGAGAGATGGTGCAGGGAATACGACTTAACCGTCAATCCAAATAAAACGGTTTTAGTAATGTTCACACAAAAACGAATGCTGAATAATTATCATCTTCCAAGTCTTTTCAGCACAAAACTCCAGCTATCCTCTGAGGTAAAATATTTAGGTCTTACCTTGGACAGCAAACTTAACTGGAATAAACACATAGAAAACAAAATCAACAAAGCTAGTATAACTTTCTGGCAATGCAGAAACATGATTGGCAAAAGATGGGGACTGACGCCAAAAATCATACTGTGGCTTTACAAAACTGTAATTCGACCCATGATCACATACGGCGCTCTGGTATGGTGGACCAAGACAAATGAAGCCACCACAATTAAGAAGCTTCAGCGCTACCAGTGACTGGCATGTATGGCTGCCACAGGCTGCATAAGAACTACGCCAACAGCATCCTTGGAAGCGATGCTGGAGCTAACTCCGCTTCATCTACATATACAACAAGAAGCGACTCTAGCTGCCATCAGACTCAAGACCCTAAATCTTTGGAGTAAGAATAGTGTCCCTCATACAGGCATAATTGATAGAATTCACTCAGAAATTCCTATCCCAGCCAAATACGATAGGATTCCAAAACAATTTGTTTTCGATAAGAAATACAAGATACAATTAAATGAAAACAGCCAGCCGGAAGGATTAAGCCCAAAAGAGCTTAGAGTTTTCACCGATGGTTCTAAAACGGATGAAGGTGTTGGTTCTGGAGCTTTCTCTGAAGACCTCAATATTCACATACGCACACCGCTGGGTACTTATAACACGGTCTTTCAGGCGCAATGTATGGGTATCATTCAAGCGGCCATAGCAATAAATGCTAGGAAGGTTAATGACTACCCATCAGAATACTGACCGACAGAAGGGCGGTACTACAAGTTCTGAGTTGCAATGGGGTGAACTCGGGACTAATATATGAATGCCATCAACGATTAAATGAGGTATGTAAAAACAACAATGTGACTCTGCAATGGATAAAGGGACACAGTGGATCCAGAGGCAACGATGCAGCGGACGAACTGGCCGGAAGAGGATCGGCTCTGGCCACTATAGGGCCGGAACCAATCATACCAATCCCCTTTGGTAACGTTCGTTCACTGGTACGTAGACACTTCACTAATCAACACGCTCAGCTTTGGAAAAATCAAGTAGACTGTAGACAAGCTAGGGAGGCCCTACCAACAGTGCTTAACCAAACACACAACAACAACAACAGTCGCTTAACCAAAGTTTTAATGAGACTGAACAAGCCGCAGATCAGGATAATAACAAGTGCTATCACAGGACACGGCACCCTTAACAAACATTTATTTACTATAGGTGTTACAGATAGTCCCCTGTGCAGGGCATGTATGGGGGAGGAAGAAACGGCGGCCCACGTGCTACTGAAATGTCCGGAGGTCGCTACGTACAGGGCTAAACATCTCGGCACGCCGGGATCACTCCCCGAAGTTGCATGCGACATCAAGGGACTGTTAAGCATCTTCGGGGAGATCTCATGGCTCGAATAATCACATTATTCCTGCCCACACGCAAAACACGCGCATAGACGTGGAGTTGCGGAAAACAGCCCGTCGCAAACTAAACTAAACTATGTATAATTTATATGAATTTTAATTTTAAGGGGATATAGTAAGTCAGCTCAAATTCTAATTTCGCCCTCACTTCCCCGCGCGTCGTATGCTATGTACCGACATGTTTGTAATCACTAATAATGTAAGTAGATAGGTCGTTAGATACTTATTTCATTAGGTTTATCATATTTATGTCTGTTTCTTAACACCAACCCAGTCGCTTCTTATTTTTATTACGGTTATTTCCCATTTTAATTTTACGTCGTCCTGTTGCGTAATGTGTATTTCGATCGTAAGCGACACAACTTCCCCCTTCAAAGGCCGAAGCGATACAAACCAGGTGGCAGGAATCAAGCTTCAAGACGCCGATGGTTTAGGTAATTTATTTTTACAGTGAACATAATGGTATTTAAAAAAAAAGTCAATAAAATAAGCACTGCTTTATAGTTAGTTCAGTTAGTATGCATAGTTTCATGATCTTATTTAAAGTATTTTAGGAATAACAGCGGTTTATTGTTCAGTTTGGAGGTAACTTTGGATTTTTTTTTCTATCGAGAAAATTGTACGGAATCGTATTTTCGTCTAACATAGTCCTTAACATTAATCCTCAACTTTACCATATATTTATTTCAAAATTAATGCTGCAATATTTTTGGCATAACGGAGGATCTTGCTAAGCCATTTAAGGTTATATTTCCCCTTAAGGTCGGTAATGTATAGTGCGATATGCATTTACATTTTGAACATCCATTCTTGTAGTTATCACATACATAGTCTAAAATGCGTTCAACGTCGTTTGTGTAAAATTATATCTGATTCCCATATTAGGACAGCCTCTAAACTCATCTCACTTCACTTAAATACCATATAAAGTACAAAATAAAATTAGAAGTAATTTTATTAACCATTTACCTTCATGTGTAGTACATTTAATATGAGTAATTATCATGTTAATCCACAGTACAAAGTAAATAATGCAGTAATATCATAAAATTACAGCATGAAACACCATAAAATTACGCTGTGTACAAAATTTCTGTCAATAATTATAAAAATAAGTTAATGATTTTTTAGAGACTTGTTTATTCCTATTTTCCTTTATTTTTAACTAAAAGTACTTACCGTTTTCCTCGTCGCCACATGTATTGTACACTGTTTATTAACAACTTATCTTGGCTCGTCAACGCACCACCACACGTGTTTACCGGGCCGGCTATCGGACCGAGACCGAGACTGCCACTTTTGTTACCCCCACATTGTGACGTATGCGCTCGAGACAAGTTGGTATATATACATATACTACACATAACTGTATACATAACAGTTTGATAATTATTTTTGTAAAAATGAGTCCTTGACTTACTGTAATTCATAACATACCGAATATTGCTCTTACAATAAAGTAAGTTTCAAACTGCTCAATCAATAATATCAACTGATAAAATAACTCGTAAATTGTTTCAAATTTCCTGCGCGCTCCTATGTTCTACATAGGTCATGACCTCGTAGCCTTATTATGTAACGTCAACACTTGGCAGTTTGCTTTCAATTCGAAATACACTGATTCGTGTTCCTTCTGTCTCAAAGCGAACACGCAATGGACTGTCAAAATTAATGAAAGCAAGGAGTTGATTTGAGCGATTAGTCGTCTCTCTCACAAGCGTGGGTTTTTACCTAATTTAATAATTAATTAATAATAATTTAATTAATAATTTTTTCTTAATTTTGTACATAGTTCGTACTTTGTTCATGTATAGTTGTATAGTATTGTATGTAAATATCTTTTTCTTTCGCTCAAGCAAACCCAAACGGCTTTTTTCAAAGGCACCGAAGGTATGCAATTGTTGATATGTCATACAATCTATCTAGCAGTAGTATGTCTTCTGTGTGCTTTGTTAAACACGTCCTCGATGGCACTGAATATGAAACTGAAGAGTGGTGGACAGATCAAGATTGATGCATTTTTATAAAACTGCTAAAAACAACAAAACTATATGTTAGACTTCTTCTTTTGGACGCGAAATGCGCCCGTATCAGAAGTAAACCCCTGTTCCAAATCGTAAAATTTACTAAAGCAAGAACAGCATATACTAAACTTAACGCTGAGTGTAACCAACATATTTTTTTTTTAATTTAGAAAGTAGAAATAGTGTGTGTAGTGTGTAATAGTCTCCTTGAGCACATCTCGAATCCCACAATTTTCTAACTTCTGCAACAGGATGGAGGTACACAATGTCAAATGCCATTTTAAAAGCAAGAAACACTGCGGGGCAATTTGAATTTTTATAAAGACTATCAACAACGACAGATGTTAGGGCTTCTACAGCGTCTTCGATCGAATTTCCTGCTCGAAAACCAAACTAGATTAGATGTGAAACTTATTGAGGAAACTTATAAGCCTCCTGTTTATAAGTTTTTCTAAAGCTTTTGAATATCTATAGCTTTTTAGGGAAATTGGTCTGTAGTTGTTGATATCCTTCTCATCTACACTCTTGTAAACAGGTGTTACTAGGGACTCCTTGAACAAAGACAGAAATATACCGTTCTACTATATTAAAATAATGTGTAGTAGAGTATGACACATGATTTATGATACCTGGTATAGATTTGTGTTTACAAGCCAACATTATAGTGATCATTAAAATGCCTGCAAAGTGACGATTAAGGCAAATATTTCATTATAATGGGAATGACCCATCAAGCAGTGAACTTTTTTAATAAGAAAAGTATTATTCTGCGGACTTTGTAGTGATGGTTTTATCCCCTACCCTATATACCTACCCACGGGACGGGTGTCGTAAGAGGCGACAGAGGGAAACAGAATCAGGAGTTGGGCAGTAGCATCTTCCTGATAACAATTCAGACTAATATATACTGCGGTTCCCAACATGCCAAGCGTGGCAAATTTAGCAAAATCCCTCCTATGAAGCAATCTATGACAGAGTTTTATAGGTTTTAATGGATGGAATGGATAATACCATGGACCCTCCTGCAAGCAACTGCTCTAGAACTGCATTTGACTCAATAGCCTGTTGTTGTAATGTTCTGCATCGAATGAGTCTTGCATGACAGATGAAACAGACAATTATGGGCTCCTCATCTTCATCCATCTGAAAATATGAAAGTTTGTCATAAATATGGAAAACTACTTAAATATACATTTTTGTAATAAAATATATTGGCCTCCACAACTCTGTTCCTCAACATCTCATTTTTTTGGAACATTGAAGTAACAATTAAACTTACAATCCACCTGATGGTAAGTGGCTGCCGCATCTTCATGCAAATTCTACAGATGCGATTTTACCTCTAAGGACTAAGATGTAATGCTTCACAGCCTGTTATTATACTGGCTCTCAATGTCTTTCAGGCTGGGACACTAACTGCTGCTTGTAGCAGGTAAGAGGATGATCATTACCCAGACAGACTCCTAGACAGAGAAAAGTCCTACACCTAGTGAATCATCATCACTGCAACAACACAGTCTTAAGCCACCTACATCCATCAACTTCCTGTCTTACCAGATTGCCACTATCTAATGGGGTGTCCACTCTACAATTTGCTTACAAGTATGAGGCTACCACTCGAGAATTTTGTATTTGATAGTTCTGCAAGCTATTAGCCGCGCGCAGTTTGCCTGTGATGAGATGGGTAGCCATCTCTCGCCTCCGCTGACCGCGTCCCGCGCTCGCCTAGTTAGTACTGTCAATAACACAGTCGTGCGCTCACGTGTGCAATGTCTTTGAATTTATTGCTCTCTCTTCAACATTATTCACCGTTTTCTTGTTAAGTTTTACTAATCATTGATAAGTAACATCATGATGTCATCAGAAAACTTTCTGCATGCGCTTAGTATATGGACATAATTCTCTAATTAATTTAAAATGTTGTGAGTGTCAAGTAAGTAGGAGTCTGCATACTACATACTAGACAATAACAGATAAAATTTTAAAAGCTGTAGATCCAGACTCTTGTAACCCTGACAGAGGTATTTTCAAGTTTTGGCTTTCAATATACAATCCTAATAAACCTACATTCATATTTTAACTTTAAACTACCAGCATTACTATTAACATTTCAAAAACTTTACTGAAAATGCTTGCACTAGGAGTAATTACAATAGTAAAATGGCAGATTTGAACTCACTACTTTCTTGAGTTTGCAATCCTCATTTTAACTATTAGGCTACTATCACCTAATTTCAAATGAAGTGAATATACCATACACTTCCCTGAGCAGTTTTAATCTTTTTGATTTAATATCAGCTGCAGTATAAAGTAAGTTTCAGAAAAGTTTGGACATCAAACAATTAAATTAATTTAGTAGCTGGGTGGATGATGTTCCAAAAAAAAAAAGTGTTTTTTTTTTGGAACAAATTACATACCAATTAATAAGAATATTTTTTGATCTTACCGACCTAATAGAAAAAACTGAACAAAAAAATCATGAGTGCAATTAGTTTTATGTGTTCATGAACAATGTGTTTATTAGTATTAGGGCTCGAAATAATAGATTTTCTCACAAAAGAAGGAAACTTGAAAAAAAAGGAAAAAAAACGGACCGAAGACAGGACTCAAACCAGGGTTCTACGATTTCGGGACCACCCGATATCCATTTGAGCTATTACAATCATTGACACGTTGCCAAAATTTACCTTCTTATATTGTAGCAGTTTTTCATTGCCTGAAAACACGGAAAAAACGACATTTTCTAAAAATGAATCCTAGCTAGATCGATTTATTGCCCCCGAAACCCCCAGGACACTAAATTTTATGAAAATCATTGGAGCCGTTTCCGAGATACCGATTATATAAATATCTTAATATATAAATTATGTGTCATGTTGTTTGACCGCGATGGACTCCCAAACTACTTAACCGATTTTAATCAAATTTACACACCGTGTGCAGTTCGGTCCAACTTGAGAGATAGAATAGTTTTATTGTCCGTGAGTGACTCACAATTTTTTTTTGCGAATTTAAGGAGTTTTCATAGGAAATGACAAAGGCTCGTTGAAAAGAGCAGAACGTCTGCCTGGCAAGGCAGTATATATATATATATATATACAAGAGTTGCTCGTTTAAAGGTATTCGATTTCATAAAGATATAGGCAGCAGCATTTTGCACATAACAGGTTAGAATAATTTAAAAAAAGTGCAGTTGCCAGCCTAACTCGCCTAGCCTAGGTGTTATAGAAGCGCGTTATAGAGGTGCATTATAGAACTATGGGAAATAATAATAATACCAAAAATTATCCTTAAAATATATAAAAGATATATCCAACATAATTTGCAATATGCCTCCAAAATTATACTGAGTTACTGTAGAGGTTCAACACAGATATTCAAAAGTTCCTATAGCATTGAAAACATACCATATGGGGAAAGTCTGAAAACACTTAAACTTACAACTCTGAAAGATCACAGAAAATAAGGAGACTTGATGGAAACATAATACATGGACACTATGATCTAGAAATTTTTGACAAACTATTATTCCAGTACCCAATTTACACACATCTTAGAGGCATCACTTCAAATTGACTAAAGCCGTGTCACAAAATTACCAAAGAGTGGTTAAAGTTTGGAACTATATCAAAAGTGATATTATTACAAATCATTAACCAATTTTAGAACAGACTGGATAAACAAATAAAATAGTTTATTAAAAATTCAAAATCCAAATGCTTGGTTATTTTTTCAATTAAATAATTTAAAAATGTAAAATGCAAAATATGTTTTCAAAATAGATTTTTTAAATAAAATACCATATTTCATTGATTTTGACACTGACACATTCCACCAAACAAAAACAGTCATTCAACAGGTGCAGAACTTGGTAAGCAAGGAAGAATTTTTGAATATGTATGTGTAATGAGTATGACTTTTTTATATCAAGGATCCCTTAATTTTATCATTGGTTATTTTGTTTGACACTGACAAATACACAGAAACAGTTCCAAGCTTCCAAGCCAAGCTTCAGTTCCAAGAGTTTGTTTGACTTGCAATGTTGGCATTATTCTTGTTGTCTCCAATGTTTAGAATGGCTGGCTTTTATAAAGAAAGTAATTTTCAATGAAAGATTGAAAATATTAAAAAATCAACAAAACCATGTTGCATTTTACTATATACTAAATACTAATATAAAGTATTTCAAATATAATACAAAATAGATTTTTAAGAAAAAAGGATATCAAATGCAATTTATGAAAATAGGTATTTTGCAGTTTGTATTTGCATTTAAAATATTTGTAATTCAAATATTTCACAAGCACACAGTCCATCTGATGGTAAGTGAATACTGTGGCGCATAGACATCTACATTTATCCTCAACTAATTGTCACCCCTGAGGACCAAGATGGAACGCCTCACTACCCCTACCAGTATATAGGATCTCCCGTTCTCTACACTCACCATGAAACAGCATTAAGCTGCTATTTAACGTTGGTATTCTGTGAGGACACGGTAACACCCCCAATAATAATAATAATCTCCTACAGACAGCATTTGGTCACAACAGAGACTATACATCATTGCAGGACAGGATTAGGTTAAACTTTAGACATGCAGTATTCACATACGGGGGTAGATAGGGGGTGAAGGGAGGAGGGTTCAGGGGATGCTCCCTACCCTTCCCCCCTTACGGAAATGTAGAGTTTATGAGTAATGATTTTTTTTGTAAAGTCATAACCTCACTTTTTATACAGGAATATTGACCCAAAGTTACTTCTGCAACAGTTTCGGTGCTACGGGAAGTGCAGCCCTTTGCCCTTGCGTAGTAAATTGCAGGCACCCATGCTTACCACCACAGCTTTGGCTTATTGATCGCCTTCGGCAACCAGCCTTAGCCACTACAGCCCACACTGCTGCCTGCAATTTGCTATGGAGGGCTGCTCTCCCTCTGCCCCTAAGGCTTTACACAAACACTTTTGGGGTAGGGCAGATAAGACAATGTTGAGTCGGTCGGTTTAGTCTGTTTCGGTTTTAAAACAGATTTGACCAATCTTATCTATAAAGTCAGGTTGCCTTAGAGTCTGCTATGATAGTGTTAAATGAAATAATTTAATGTGAATTGTTATAATTTTTCTTTTCTGAAAACCTCTTGACTGCTCTCCACTGGGACTCAATTTGTTGTATATAAGTCTCATTTTCAGCCACAAATGGATTGCCTAGGCCCGAGTGATTAACTTTTTTATGAGTGAATCTCTCTTCTTCTCTTACACTCAATAAAACACCAAGATATTAACTTTTATATTTATTTTGACTTTATAGAGTGCTTATGATAACATTTAAAGTCAGAAAGCCCTATAAAAACTTTAACTGAGATAAAAAAATAATAAACAAGCCTTTCTTAACGTTTTTTTAAATGTTCTTTTTTTGTGTAGATTTACAAAAAAATATATAAACTTTGTTTAATACTTTGCAAAACAGTTATGAGCAATTATATTCAAAAAAGTGCATTTATGATCAAATTTAAAGTCATAAAACTATATGAAATCTTAAGGTGAGATATTTTCTATATTTTTTTTCATATCTCCGCCATAAAAACGAAGATTTAAAAAAAAGTTCATCGAAAGCAGATGATTTTTCGATTTTCTAGAGCCAAAAAACGAGGGGACAGCGAAATTATAAAATTACCACATTTTTAGTGAAATTATTTTTATCATAATTAATTCAATGGGCATTTCTGAAATCCAAAAACAGTGTAAAAGATTTAAGCTTAACCCAGACAAAACTCTTAAATTAAAAAATCAAGTACCGGACGTCTACTTCATAATATGAGAACAAATTGACATATTTGCTTTTCATTGTAAGCAATTTTTACTGAAATTTATTTTGATCAAAACGCTTTTCCGACATCTAAAAACAGTAGATATAATAGGTTCAAACTTAACCCTAACAAGCCTCCTAGACTAAAAATATTATTAAAACCAAGTATAGGATATCTACAGCCAACCCCAGGATTATATTGCATGTGTGTGTAAGCAAACAAATGTGCAGATTTCCTATATTTATTTATTTAAATGTGCAGATCCCTCTTATGATTTCTGTCTGATAGGAATATGAGAAATATGAGAGTGAGTGAATTTCTGTGCACTGTAATCTCCCAGTTTAATAGTCCGATAGAACTGCTTAAATATTCGCAATAATACTCATTGAAGTAACATGTACTAGAATAAACACCGCAAACAAAATCTATGCAGCAGTGCGGGTCGCTTGGAAGTTGGAAGGAGGCACAGACTCGGTAAGTTTGAGCCGCGGGACCTATCGCGTGTAGCAATCACTACATGTCGTCGTCACATTTAGTACGTAGTAGATTTTACTTCAATGATAGTAGGTACAGATTTTGTGCGACCCAGGATTCCAGGCTAATTATTGTTTTTCAGATTCTGGTTGTATTTGTCTCTTTATTGAATGCTGCACCTTAGCCTAGCCTCGATCTACAGCATTTAATATCAGGCAAGTTATAATGCATTTCTCCCGCGATTACAACACATTACCCCCAACTTCAATTTGCAATATAAGAAGTATTAACAAACTTACAAAACTGTTCGTCAATGCTTTATACATATTTTGGAGTCCAGTCTTCTTTAGTACACACATGCGCACATTTACTCTTAAACAAATTCTACAAATTTCACTAAAGGCCATTGCTGTTTCCTTTAGATCTCGGTAGGAGTAATAGTGTTCTGTGGATTTAATATTATTGAAGTCTGTTCTTCAACAGTCTATAAAAATAAAATAAAATCTATATTATTATTATGGGTATGTTCCGAAATACACGCAGTTAGCAATCATAGATAAATTATGTAGCAAGCTAGCAATAGCATTCTCTGTAGGAGTAATAGTGTTCTGTGATTCTCTGTCTACGCGCAGTGTACTGTACTGTTTTTTTTTTTGGAGTTTATGGCCTGGTATCTAGACCTTTAGGCCAGGTCAGCCGGCTGCGTGGTATGCTATGAGCATTCCCAACCTCCCTCCCCAGCTTTCCGGAGGGTTGCCCATATTTACTTCGGGCGCAAAAAAAAATCACCAACAGAATTATTACAGTAGGGGCAGTGGCTGCTCTCCATTATGCCCAACCGAGCCAGGTGGGCCGGGACGGTGGAGTGACCAAAACGCAGTCTGTTTATAGTCGTAATAAAGTCCCGACTGGTCATTTTCAGTTTGTTATACCATGGTGTTACAGGCAGATTTTCTTGAACATTTCCTTACCATTTACCCTTTTGTTCTTGGTCTTGTTTCCAAAATTCGACCCATAAGCTATTGACCTGGTTGTCAATAGATTCATAACAGTCGGTCAAAGGTACTTTTACTATGGAGCTAACATCCAACATGTTGGTTCCATCACGTGCAATTTTATCTACTATCTCATTTCCTGTTATGCCCCTATGTGATGGAATCCACATGAAAGAGACCTGTGAAAAGGGTATCTTTTGTGCATAACTAAATAACAACTTTTTAATATTATATAAAATATAGTTTTTTTTAAAGTCAAATCTGAGATTGGTTAAACTTTGGACCATACTTAAACTGTCTGTTAAAATTAAAAAATATTAAAACTATTTATATGTGCGATCCTTTTCAGGGCCTCGAGGGCCGCATATACCTCTGCAGTAAAAACACTGCATTTAGGATCCAAAAGAAAACTTTGACAATCTTGGATTGGGGATCAGATCATACACAGCTCTGCGCACAAAGAGCTCACTTTTGCTACCATCTGTATACAAAGTATAGTAGTTATTATCGGAAAGAAAACTTAATAATTCACAGTAATTAAAAATTTTTTTTAGTAACAATATTGGTCTCAAATATAATACAGGAATATGGGTAAGAGTAGCATGTCCACTTTGATTGTTTAATTACATTTTTAAAATCTTCATTCATTTGTAGTACAATGAGAGGCAATACTGGGAAATAACCTCGTAAAAGCTCACCTCCCGAAGTCTGCTGTGCCGAGGATTGTACAGGAAAAGGTATTATTTTTTTGAGAACATTATCATTACCAGATAACAGCTTTAGTAAGTATCTCGCTATTAGTAGAAGTCTTCTGAGACACAGTGGCATTATTTTGGTTTCAACTTCCATAGCTCGTATGGGAGTTGAACACATAGCCCCAGTAATAATTCGCAGAGCTTTGTTTTGAATTATGTCTAGTTTTTTTACACTACTACTATTTGTGTAGGCTAAACAACTGTAGTCGAAGTGGCTTCTGACTATAGATTTATACAGCATACTTAAAACTTTGGGGTCTGCACCCCAAGTCACACCAGCTAAACATCTTATAATATTTAAACCCTTAAGAGAGTTAGTTATAATGTGATTGATATGTAAATCAAAACAAAGTTTGTTATCAATGACAACACCCAAGAATTTATGGTTAGGTACAACTGAAATTGGATGATTATTGTAGAGTATGCCATTAGAGGGGAAATCTTTACTAAAAATCATGGCCTTGCTTTTGTTGGGGTTAATCTTTAGAGCCAACCTGTCATTATAATATATGTACAATTGGTCTAAAGCATTATTTATATTATTTACAGCTCTATCTACATTATGGTCTGTACAATATATTACAAGATCATCCGCAAATTGTAGAATATTTACACCTTCTATATTTACAAAATTAAGAATTTGACTAGTATATATATTGTACAGCAATGGAGATAATGTAGCCCCCTGCATTATACCTTTGGAGACCTTTCTGGGACCATGGAGAATATTATTATATCTTATATCAAAGTTCTATCTGTTAAAAAATTAAATAACCAATGACAAAGCATGCCTGGTATACCAATGTCAGAAAGAACTTGAACCAAAATGCCAGGGTCAACATTATCAAATGCACCTTGAACATCCAGAAAAACACAAACACTGGACTTATTATTATTATTGGCATATTTCAGATCTGACAAGAGAGAGATGAAGCTGTCAGCACAACTTCGCCCTCTCCGGAAGCCATATTGAACATGTGGAATGATGTTGTTCGCCTCTACATAATATTCAAGATGCATCTTTATCATGTTTTCGTTAAGCTTTCCAACACAAGATGACAATGATATGGGACGATATGAGTTAGGATCTTCAGGTGGCTTGTCAGGCTTAAGTAGAGGGATTACACACTGTGTTTCCAAGATTCAGGAATTTTTTTTAAGTGCCAAAGAGCATTAAGATTAGCTAATAGTTTTTTTTTTGAACGGACTGATTTAGGTTTTTAATCAAAATGTATGGACAATCATCTAAACCAGGGGTTGTGTTTCGTCTGGATTGTAAACTTGTACAAAACTCACTCCAAGTAAAGGGTTCTATGAGGAAACTGGACTTCTGAAGGCTATTATTAATTTGAAAATAACTTTCTAGATTATTAATAACCCTACATCCATTTTGAGATAATTTTTCTAAGAGAGGGACAACAAATTCATCTTTATATGTTCTATTATTACATTTTATTCGTTTAAATAACTTGATGTATTTCCAAATAATATTAACAGGTGTAGTTCTGTTAAAAGTATTACAGATGTTCACCCAACCATTGCGTTTATGTTCTGAAATAATCTTTTTCTTAACAGCATTAAGTCTTTTGTAATTAATATAATTATCAATGGTTGGATCCCTTCTGTACAGTTTTAAAGCTTCATAAGTTTTAATAACACTCTGTTCACATATGTCGCTCCACCAGGGTGCTGAAGGTTTGCAGCGATAATTATTTGCTTTGACAAACTTTGGTACGGTATCCCTCTTAAGTGTATCAAGCCTTTCGAAAAATTCGTCATATGACTGTAATGGATTCTCATTATTGTTAATTGAATTGTTACCTTCAAAATTAGAAAAAGCAGTTATAGACAGCTCATTGTATTTTGTCCAGTTTGTCTTGTTGTATAAGAATTTTTCAATAGGAGGATTAATTTGGTATCTATCAACGGACAATAAAACACAAGTAAGCGTAGGAAAATGATAGCTACCCATACAATCATCATGCACCCACTATTCGCATAGTGGAGTGATTGGAGCACTACAAAAGCTGACATCAATAGCCGAAGGATTTCGGTTAGGATAATTAATAGTAGTGAAGCTTCCATTGTTAAAGACGCACAGATCAAATTCATCAATTAAATCGTATAATTGATGACCCCGACTTTTTGTGGTCATACACCCAAATGCCACATGAGTTTGGAGTTCCCGCCAAAAGTCCTGTACTGTACTCTCCATCCAATCAGTGTTGCCAGATGCCTTAAAGCCTTAAACCTTTTATTTGTATTAGAAACCGCTAAAATCTGTATTAAATCTGTATGCTATTTAAACTTAAAATCTGTAAAATCTAATAAACCAAAATAGAATAATTGATCATCATCGTCATCATTGCTTCTTTGGAAAAACAAGGAATTACTACTAACGTGATAAGCTGATAAGGTTTGATTATCGTTAGTAAGAGTGACAAACGAGCACACAGTCCACCGATAGTAAGTGGATGCTGTGGACCATAGACATCTTTCTTTATCCTTGCTTAAGAATCAAAACGCAGATACGTTGTCACGCCTGAGGACTAAGATGGAATGTCTCATTTCCAGTAAAAAGGGTCTACGGATTTCTACACTCACCACACAAAACACAGCGGCATTTAGCTAGTATTTTACGCTGGTATTTTGTGAGATCGTGATCCTTCCACGGTCGAGCCGACACATTCGTGCTACAACCTTAATGTAGCTGCAGCGTGGCTCTGCCACGTATAAAATATACACAACAAAGATGTTTTATAGGTACAGATACCGTGTACGCGCGCCTAAAACGATTCCATTTAAAAGGCGCCAATATTGGCGTATTCGTTCGATCGTTCCGCCATTATGCCAGCGACGTTCACTGCGAACATACATCACGCACCAGTGTTTTTAATTTCGGAAAATGACTGTTTGTGCTGTGAAATCATGTAAAAATTACTCTTGGAAATAAGAAAAAGATAAGAACATCACTTTTCATAAGTAAATATACAATTTTCTGATGTATTTCTTGATAAAATAATACGAAAGCTGAATGTCAATATGTCAATACAAGTAATAATACTGCGCAATAATATTCGAGTGTTACCTACCGTATGAAATGTTTTTCCCTATTTTAATGTCATTAATAGATGTAAAGCAACTGTTGACAACGGATATTTATCCAAAGCAGCCGTTACGCAACCTTTGAGAACCGGTTATTTATCCGACTACAAACGAAAAAGGATGGTTATGATTTTACTGTGTGTACGGTTGGCTAAGCTGAATCGCTTTTTGGAATGGTGCTCAAAAACTACTTGACCTATTTAAGAAATTCTTTCACCATTAGAATGCTATTATGACTGTGAAATGTAGGATGTATTTTGATATGGAGGGCACTACCATCAACGAATATGTTTTTTAGCTAAACTCGTACAGTTCTTGACCGATTTTGAAAATTCTTTTACCACTAGAATGTTACGTATAATTAAAGATGTCTAATGTTGGATGTATTTTATTATAGATGGCACTACTTTCTATGAATATGTTTTATTTGACTTATTTCAAAAATTACTTGACTGGTTTTGAAAATTCTTTTACCGTTACATTACTAATGAGGGCTTTAGTTGTGTGATTAAATTATATTACTATAATAATTATGTTATATTATTATTTGTTATATAATTATGTTATATTATTGTTTATTATATAATTATAATATAATGTTCAATTCACTTTCATGTCACACTCACATTGATTTTATATTTTTTTATTTATTTACAGGTTTTACAGTACAAAATGTAGCCTTTAAACACACGACCTTTTAATCGTCTTCCAGTAGCAGGATTTAATTGATTTTACGCAATGATTTGATCTAGTCATGGAACTGTATCGATATATGAAATTTAAAAAAAATATACCATATATAAACATTTGCTATCTCTTGGCCGAAGTTTACACTTAACCAAACTTACTTTTGTACGTCATTTTACATAAGATTAAAAATAATTAATGTCTTCGCGTCAATATTTTGGGTTTTAAGGTACGAAAGTGTAGTAATCTATATATATTCAATAATAATAGATTAGTTCAATATATGTTAGATACATAAATATCTAATGTGATTTTTGATTTATTTTTAACTGTTACATTAATTATATCTAGTTTTTATTACTTATCTTCACTATTTTAGTGCGATTTTCATACAGACCTACATAAAACACACATAACCACCCATATCCCTTGTGTGTGTATATCCCCATTCACATACGTACACAAATGCACACGCCACGCACACATATTTTACACTCAGGTATGTCAATATGAATGAAATATAAAATCTCCCAAATTTTTGGGCAATCGATTCGCACTATTATTACCGAAGTCACGCACACTAATGCAGGCATGGTACGTAAGATATGCGCGTCACGTGGTACTCACGCACACATGAATCAAAGACTGGCGTCACTGTGAACGGTGCGATGTGTTAGCAACACGGTATCTGTACCTATAAAACATCTTTGATACACAAAAAATTTTATATAGCAAAATTGAAAACATTAATTTAAACAAACAACATATTAAAACTCAAACATTTGCAACAAATGAACATATAATTACTTTATTATTTTCAGTCATACATATTTTATATATACATACTGTATAATGCACTTGTAATTCTGCTATACTAACTAATTACGTTGTGAAAAAATAAATAAACCATAAAAAATAGAAACATGCAATGATGTGAGTAACGCGGTATCTCACTTATTTTGCTTCATTCTGTTTTATTTTATTTTATTTTTTATTTTATTCAAAGTGGAACAGCTAACAACTACATTATATATAATTACATATAGATAGTACAGTAACATAGAGATGTGTCCGATATCATGTCACAGGTAAAAATCATAGATATTTTAAAATCATGTCATCATGAAATGACAACGACAAAATCATCAATGCTTTTAAATCATTTCTTGAATGAACGCGAGCTTCGGTGATTCGGATCGGGCGGTCTCGGGCCGCCCCAGGCGCTGCGGTGTGACGTGCGACGTTGCGAGACTTCTCGATCGCCGATAGGTACTGGCTGGCTGAAGTCACAGAACTTACAAGTTTCGATAAAATGCCGGCGCGTGGGTGCACAGCACACTGCACGGAACGGCAACAAACAATGCTTTTACTTGCGTTGTTTACGTTTACGCGCGAAATGCACGGCAAATTACGAATGCTACGAGTATTTTATCTAGCATTTAGTAATTTAGTATCGCGTGAATCATTGTTTTGGTTAGACGAAGACGACCAACCACACGTACGAAATACGTTGTGTAATGTATTCTCGCTATAATTGACTTTTTGATACGTTATAGTGAATTTAGTTTAGTGAAGTTACCTATATCATTGATTTTAAAACCAATTTTACACATTTAGCGTTAAAAGCAAAATTAGTTCTGAATAAATGCTGTGTGATAGAAACATCAGTGCCATGTGAAAGGGTATTTTCACGAGCTGGTACCATAGTAACTGAAAGACGCACTCGTCTAGGAATTGCAAAAGTTAAACAACTAATGTTTTTAAACGTCCATTGTAGCCAATAATTCGGTACAACGGGCAAGAAAATGTAAATATTTCTACAGAAAAAAAAAACAACAAAAATACAAAAAACAAAAAAAAAATTAAATAACAAATATTATTGATAATTGATCATTGTAAATATACCAATCTTTTAAATGCGCCAAAGAAAAGCAGAATGATAGTTTTTTTCCAGTCTTTTGCAGTCCTAAGCCTGGAAAAAGCATGAAGGTAAGATTGGAGGTGCGTATTTACGCGACCATAAATAACTAATGATAACTAAGCCGTTCCGCGATCATTTCAGTATCTAGTCACAATTGAAGTGACGAGATCTAATACTCAGATAAAAATCATTGATGATTTTGTCATTGTTCCCGTCACTGATATTTTTTTGTCATTGTCATGCAGTCATTGATACAGAAAAATCATCACTCAGCCCATCTCTACAGTAACATAGTATACGCAATAATGCAGCCCACAGTGGTGTTCACAGATTACCTCTTGGGATAGATAATTAAGACGCTAGGAGACCTGCAGCTGTACAGAATGTATTATACAAATGTCAAAGTATGGTCAACAGTGATATTATAATGTGACTAACATAACAAAATTATTATGTGAAAAGTGTCTTGTATAAAAGACCACGAAACTTTTCCTTTGAGCATGTAAAAATGTCTATATGCTCGAAGGTCTCATTATATGTGGAAACCATACGTCGAATTGGTGAACGAATACCGGTATTGGATCGACAGGTACTTACGGCAAAGAGTTTACCCGCACCTTAGAGCATACATTACATGGAGGGGCACTGTGTGAGCAGAAAGCGTGATCGGCGTAGAGAGAGAGAGAGACTGAGTTTAGGTAGAGTCTGTCTCTCTCGCACAGTCACTGTCATTGGCTGTTTCATTGGGCATGCGCTCGCGCGATGCAACGGTGGAAAACACGCCAGCCAATCAGAAGCATGTGCGAGAGAGACAGACTCTACCTAAACCTTAGAGCACCGATCACGCTTTCTGCTCACACAGTGTTCCCTCCATGTAATGTATGCTCTAAGACCCGCACGCACCCGTCGTCTATGGACAGTTCTGGGAACTACATAACATAACAGATTGTTTAACTCAATACAGTCAAATTTGCATCTTACTATATGAAACAATGTCATAGACTCCAATTGCTTACGTCTAGAGTGGAGGGTTAGAAGTTTGTATCTACTGAGTAACTGGTCATACGGTAAATGAGATTTATGACATCTATAATGCATCGCACGTAGAAACCGGCGTTGAACATTTTCAATTTTGTGTATATATTTATTATAATAAAGATTCCAAATGGGCACAGCATATTCAAGTTGAGAGCGAACTAGGGTTTTATATAAACAAAGATATGAAGAGGTCCGTTTGAATTCGCGAGTTGATCTCATAATAAAAGTTTGTATGCTTTGTTAACAATTTGTTCAATATGTAAGTCTAAGCACAGTTTTGAATCAAACAGTATACCGAGATCTCGCATAGAATCCACTTTAGCTAAAGGAACGTTATACAGTGAGTACGAAAATGTAATAATATTCTTGTTTTTAAAACGGAGATATTTACACTTCGGAATGCTTAACTGAAGCTTACTTTTGTAACAATAGTCTGTAAGTCTATCTAGGTCCTCTTGGAGAAGAATGCAGTCTTGTGTGGTATGGATAGATTTATAAATTTTAAGATCATCTGCATATAATAAAAATTTTGAGTTGAGAAAACAGTTACTTATGTGATTAATAAACATTATAAATAATAAAGGCCCGAGAATAGATCCCTGAGGTACACCGGAGGTAACCATCGTAACGTTAGAGTGGTATCCATTAATTACAACCCTTTGACAACGGTTAGTGATATAAGAAACAAACCATCGTAACAAATTACCCCGAATGCCATTGTAAGCTATTCGATTTAGTAACATTTCGTGGTCCACCTTATCGAAGGCCTTTCGAAAGTCTGTATATACTGCATCGACCTGTACGCGATCATCAACATTTTCAAGTAAATAGCTGGAAAATAATAATAGATTGGTGGTTGTTGATCGACGTTTAACGAAACCATGCTGTTGCTGTATAATTATATTGTGCAGTATGGGATATATTTCGTTATGCACAAGTCTCTCGAAAAGCTTCGACAAAGTGGACAAAATTGATATCGGGCGATATTGATCTACACTACATTTAGATCCGCTCTTGTGCACAGGTGTGATGTTAGCCTGTTTCCATACTGTGGGCATAACACCTTCAGTAATGCATTTATTATAGATGATAGTTAGGGGTTTACATATAACTGTGGCAGTGTTTCTTAGAAAATAGGCAGATAAGCCATCAGGGCCTGGCCCCTTAGATGGATCCAAGGATTTCAGCTCTCTTAATACATTTTCTACTTCAAAATGAAGATTAGTAATAGTAGTGTCATGGGATGCTGAATCGGCAGGTGGTCTCCACTGCGATAGTGTAGGTGAGGGCGGTTCGTAAACGGAAGAGAAGAATTCAGAGAACATGTTGCATATTGTTTGTGGATCACTTGAAACATCATCATTATATTCAACCTTAGCTGGTATTCCAGGTTTGTCACGACGATTAGAGATGTATACCCAGAAATCCTTAATATTTTTGCGTATGCTATCCTCGACCGATCCAATATATTTAGAAAAACATTTATTGCACATATCCTTAAATAACTTTCTATACTGGGAAAATATCTCGTAGTCTGATATGTTGTCATATTTCTTCCATTTCACCCAAGCTTTACATTTTTTTCTAAATGTGCTAATTAGAGATTTCAAAAACCAGACAGGAAAAGCAGAGGTTCTGGAGCCAACAAATGGCGTGTGTTGTTTGATAATTTCGTCAATGATTCCGTAAAATGCGCTAAGTGCTTCTTCAGACCCCAGTGGAGTAAGTATTTCATCCCAATCAGTGGACTCTATTTTGCGGTTGATGTGCGTGTAGTCGGACTTATAAAAATTGTACCTTTGAAGCGTCCGCTTTTTCATTGGAACAATATCAGCATTGAGAGCTATATCACAAACAAAGGGTGGATGATATGCGTCAACAGGATGTAGGGGACATAAAGCGGCCGATATCTTACACGAGCGGTTTGATATGCATAAATCAAGTATTTTATTTTTGGTATTCACTACGTAGTTGTATTGTGCGGCATCTAGAAATGAGATTAAATTACATAATAGGTTAAAGGTAACGGATGAGCCTACTCCACTGCCATGTAAGGCGTTTGTGGTTCCTCGTGTCCAAGTTACATCTGGGAGATTATAGTCGCCCAAAATATAGAAACCATCCAAATTAGGATCACACAGTACCTCTTGTAAAGTTTCAAAGTGAAGTTCGTATACGGTAGAGGGTGTTTTGGGGGGTATGTAAGCAGCACTGAAGACATGGCGCTTTGAGGATTGCTTACTAGGGACGTCGATGATGACATGTTCGATTAGGTTATGCAATGAAACATTTACACTAGTCAAAAGACAGATTTAACTCAGATGATCTGAGTGTACGCAATACCGCAATTAGAACACCACCGCCATCTAGTTTATTTGTACTGATACGATTACGGTCGCACCTGTACACAATATAACGTTGATCGATAAACTCATTGTTGCCAATTTCCGATATCAGCCAAGTCTCGGTGAGTACGATGATATCATAGTTACTGTTTAGAATGTTCATATATAGTGTGTGTAATTTTGTTCGGAAACCTCTGCAATTTTGATAGTATAAGGAATATTGCTTGCTACCAATTACAAATAATTGAGAATAACATGTACATATTAACAGTAATATTAAAACTTTCGCTTTCGATGTTCAAGTCTTTAAAACAATAATAAGAATATTTTACCTTATTATGATATAATATACCAGTCACGCAGCAAAGACAAACCTCCAATTCCCCACGAAGAAACGATTCAAAATATATCTTCATAAAAATAATAAGAATTACAAAAACATGCACGCAAAATGAAAAAATCAATAAAAATTTATAATTATTACTCCACACCTTTTCAGCCCACTGGTTAAAATATTTTGTTGATACATATACAACTAAACAACCATACTTACACATGTTATATTCAAGGGCTGACATACTTATGACATACTCATAAATTTTTAAAAAGATTATAATATTACAACAGACAAGTAACACATAATCGTAGTAATTAAAAGGATTGAAAAGTTTGTAACTTATCAAAGTGTAACAACATATGGCAAAATAGAAGCCAAGACGATTGCATAATAATAAACCTAGGATCAACATACAATTTATTAATACAAGTATGTTTATAAACTTATAATTAAACTGAGCATTATTTTTAATTTTGACGTAAGGCACACTTATTTTATGCTTAAAAAAGTTTAGTTTATATACAGTTATCATGCCAAATGATTTCATAATAGCACTATTTATAGTAATATATACTCCATAAAATAAACATAAATATTTCAAAAAAGTGTAACATAATGCAATAGTACAATATAACCCTACTAACGTAACATAGCGTAAGGAAAATTTAATTTCAAAAGTATTAATTATATAATTTGACTTGTTGTTTGCATTTTTGGATGAGAGAACGATAAAAATCATTAATAAAAACGTGTAATACAGAATGACACCTAATGAAGTAATTAAGCGAGATATATGGCGGGGAGAATAATGATAATAATGAAAAGTATTGTTATTGCTGAGTATGTTGAGTAGAACCACCACAAGGGCTTTTATTACCACCTTTAGTACGGCTTTTGATCTTACGAAGATCATCATCTGTGCGGATAGCAAAAGCAGTATCACCATCTTGCTCGCGCACCAAAATAGTGGCATTCCGAACCCAGACATACTTGTATTGGTGCATAATGGCGAGATCTCTGGTTTTACGAAATAATTGTTTTTTCTTCAGTGTAAGATGCTCGTTCATATATACGGTCATTGTCGATCCGGTAAGACATAGCTGGTTGGTTTTGAGAGTTTTCACCTTACGAAAAGCCGCTAGTACGTTGTCACGAAGGATGCGCGATGAAAGTTTCACAATAACATTCTTGGGCTTATTTGTTTGACGGTGAGCATGGGGAACTCTATGGATTGACAGGATATCTTTCTGAGAAATTGGAAAGTTAATAGCCATACTAATCGATCCCATTATGTTTAACAAGTTTTCACTGCGATTTTCAGGAATGTTACAGATTTCGATGTTGCATTGTCTGGCTTGTTGCTCTAGGTAATCGACTTTAGTTTCCAAGTTGCTAATGGTTAGGCTGGATTGTTCGGTGGATTGACGTATTGTGCCGTCCACTTTTTTTTGAAATCGTCTTGTTCCCCGGAAAGGAACTGCATGGATGCTTTTAATTCTGAGACATCACGGGATATATCAGCAGTTTGATGCTTTAGACGCTCATGTTCAGCACGAAGGGTGCATATCTCCTCCCTGAATCCATTCAAAGCAAATTTTAAATCATCATTAAGTTTAGTTATACTCGCCTCCATCTCATTTCGCCAGTCATGTAGTGAGCTCTTGATATTCTCCTTGAATACAGTTAGTGTATTGTTCATATCACTTCGCCATTCCTCAAAGGTCTTATGTAGTTCCTGTGTGAATGTATGGAAAGTAGCACCCGTCTCCAGGGCAACACAGTCATGGACTGAAGCAGCTGGTGTAGTCGGAGTACAAGGATTGTACGATGAGATGGGTGCTTGGCCCTCGATTTCATATGACATATTCATGTTATCATCCAAAGGTATTTGCGTGGATCGCACGGGCTTAAGCAAGTTGGATCGTCCACGACGGGTAACATTATTGCACGAGGGACATTTCCAGGATGCCTTAAATTCTTCTGACAGTGAAGAATATTGTTGCTGCTTAATATTAAGGCATTCAATGTGATATATTCCTTCGCAGGAATGACAATTCAGCAGCCGCGCCCCCGGTTTGCAGATTGTATTACAACCAGCGCAATTCATTTTTAAGAAGTTGTAGTTTGTAATGTTATTATTGTACACTCCAACCACAAAAGCGCCACCTTTTGGTGGCACGGAAACTCGATCGATGTATCAAGGATTACAATTATTAATATCGATATTCGAGAACCACCAATTTGTCATCAATATAAGCATAAACACATAGATGGCGTTATTTATAATCTTGTAGATGAGATCAACGACGTTGATTCAAATCGAAACTAAAAGTTTTTACAACAACCGTCAATCACACGATAAAAAGTTTTGCAAAATACACTTAATGTATATAGTAATTTATTATTGCACTTAGGTTTACGTTAACATATGTTACTACTAACAAATGTTATTAACACTGAACTTTATTATTTACTTATTAACTTGTATTAATACATAAATTAATATTATTTATAGTGACAACAAACTGTATTTAATATCGTTATTTCCTGCACATTTCGTGAATGAGAAGACTTTATAACACTTGTACACAACTAATAAGGTTTTTACTTTGCACTAAATTAATATTTTAGTATATCCGAGCTGTTTTATAATTTTAATAACAGAAATACACGGAGCTGATCTTAACCGTGGCAACTAGCGCCCTCAGAAGTGAGGGCGCTAGTTGTTTAGTTTTTAAGTTGAATATTATGGTAATCCAATCAATAGAGTTAGAAAACTCTGTATAAAAATCTGTATCCAGTGCTAATCTGTATCACACACCGAAAATCTGTGTAAATACGGGGAAATCTGTATATATGGCAACACTGTGTCCAATGCAAATGACGTCATGAATCGACGCTATACTGGTAATTCGTTCCAAAACATTGGACAGTATATGACGTCATACTTTTGCGCCATTTAGAAAAGTGTTGGCGATTATTTTGTCATTTTGTGATCCAAAAATCATTATATCCTACTAATGGATATACCAGCAATTATTCTATAATTTTTTGTATTTGAATAAATAGAAACAAATTCTGGCATGCTTCATTCAGCGCACACACAATTAAAAATTGTTTTATTGCGGCAGGATATCCGACGAAATATGGCGGCGGCCGGCGGCACGCCAGTACAATTTGTGTCAATTGATGACGTCATTAGCATTTAACAGTGTACTGCATAGATAAATAAATATGTAGGAAGCTAGTGTACTGGGTTATATTTCGGAACATACCCTATAGTAATCTAGTATTAGGGATGTCGATGATCATCGATGTTAAAAATTTAAACATCGATTTTTTAACATCGGTATTGCCACATGTCAAACATCGAAACATCAATGTCAATGAACCCATAATCGATTAATAGGAACTTGTGAACAATGCGAACCTGCGAAATCAATATTGTTACGCGCCTAAGTTGACGTCATGTACCCGGCACTAGCGCCATCTAGTGTCGGGGACGAGAGCGAGGGGAGCTTTCCCGAAAATGACATCACTAATCTTTCAACCGACAACGCCATCTAGTCTCGAAACGAAGAACCAAACTTCTAGAAGCTGTCACTCGAACTCTCGACGCCTTGCGCGTGTTTACTTGAATATTCTAGATGTTTCGGTGCTAATTTGTATTTATAGGCGCTGCAAGATGCGATCGGGGAAGTATTGAATTTGGCGAGACAAGCGAAGCTTCGGAGCGAAATAAAGTGAATCAGTGTGATTAATTATTAGTGTTTTAAGTTTTAATTGGTGTAAAGAAAATTAAAGTGTTAATTTAGATAATTCTATCGGCAATTTTTATTGTCATGAACCTCAAGCTCGTAACAATATTATATATCAGCTTGAGGTGGTGCCTCCAAAACCACGATGTTGCAATTGGAGAGGGCACAGAGAGCAGTTCTCAAGGTCATGTATAAAAAGCCCTACCGGTACCCTACGGCCGATCTTTCGATTTTCTAGAGCCAAAAAACGAGGGGACAGCAAAATTATAAAATTACCACATTTTTAGTGAAATTATTTTTATCATAATTAATTCAATGGGCATTTCTGAAATCCAAAAACAGTGTAAAAGATTTAAGCTTAACCCAGACAAAACTCTTAAATTAAAAAATCAAGTACCGGACGTCTACTTCATAATATGAGAACAAATTGATTTACTTTTCATTGTAAGCAATTTTTACTGAAATTTATTTTGATCAAAACGCTTTTCCGACATCTAAAAACAGTATAATAGGTTCAAACTTAACCCTAACAAGCCTCCTAGACTAAAAATATTATTAAAACCAAGTATAGGATATCTACAGCCAACCCCAGGATTATATTGCATGTGTGTGTAAGCAAACAAATGCGCAGATTTCCTATATTTATTTATTTAAATGTGCAGATCCCTCTTCTGATTTCTGTCTGATAGGAATATGAGAAATATGAGAGTGAGGGAATTTCTGTGCACTGTAATCTCCCAGTTTAATAGTCCGATAGAACTGCTTAAAAATTCGCAATAATACTCATTGAAGTAACGTACTAGAACAAACACCGCAAACAAAATCTATGCAGCAGTGCGGGTCGCTTGGAAGTTGGAAGGAGGCACAGACTCGGTAAGTTTGAGCCGCGGGACCTATCGCGTGTAGCAATCACTACATGTCGTCGTCACATTTAGTACGTAGTAGATTTTACTTCA
The DNA here is from genome assembly GCA_907164705.1 of Parnassius apollo. Taxonomy (NCBI): domain Eukaryota; kingdom Metazoa; phylum Arthropoda; class Insecta; order Lepidoptera; family Papilionidae; genus Parnassius; species Parnassius apollo. The sequence continues at coordinate 9,693,249 of CAJQZP010001305.1, forward strand.
ATGATAGTAGGTACAGATTTTGTGTGACCCAGGATTCCAGGCTAATTATTGTTTTTCAGATTCTGGTTGTATTTGTCTCTTTATTGAATGCTGCACCTTAGCCTTAGCGAGCTGTCACTCGAACTCTCGACGCCTTGCGCATGTTTACTTGAATATTCTAGATGTTTCGGTGCTAATTTGTATTTATAGGTGCTGCAAGATGCGATCGGGGAAGTATTGAATTTGGCGAGACAAGCGAAGCTTCGGAGCGAAATAAAGTGAATCAGTGTGATTAATTATTAGTGTTTTAAGTTTTAATTGGTGTAAAGAAAATTAAAGTGTTAATTTAGATAATTCTATCGGCAATTTTTATTGTCACGAACCTCAAGCTCGTAACAATATTATATATCAGCTTTGGGTGGTGCCTCCAAAACCACGATGTTGCAATTGGAGAGGGCACAGAGAGCAGTTCTCAAGGTCATGTATAAAAAGCCCTACCGGTACCCTACGGCCGATCTTTATCGGGATAGCGAGGTTTTGAGTGTACGCCAGTTGTATATTCTATCGGCAGTTTTAAAAACCCATGGGCAAGTAATTCAGTCGCCTATTTACGGCCACCTAATCACTAAACGAATATTTAAAATCCCGATTCCTTCTGCCAGGTCTGTTTTCGCGCAACGTCTTCCACAGTTCTCACATCCTCATATTTATAACAAAATACTTAAAGTCTGTGACATCAAAAATTGTACCACTTTGAAAGCTAAACAAATAGTAAAAAAATATCTCACCACACTAAATTATAATGATACCGAAAACTTAATATTAAAGCAAAAATAATACCACTGTAGAAGCGTGCTCGTCGCGACCCCTGCCAGCCCTTTTCAGGGCTGCAATTCTACACAGCTGCGCACCCATGCAAACGAGAGTTAGAGCGTCCCCCCAAGGGCACACCAGCTCGTCCCCGTTGGTGTGGAATGCAGTGCGCAAAGCGGCGATGGGGACCGCCACCCGTTACGCACAGCCCGACACGGTGGAAGGTGGAGGACGGAGTGCAGAGTTGGCACGTGGAATGTTAGAGGGGGCATGAGAGATAAGACGAATGAATTGATCAAAAAAAAAGAGCAAATTGCTCGAAGAGGGGAAGGCAAGAGTACTCGGATACCTAGACGTGCATGTATGAAGAAGTTAATGAACCTGAAAGAAGCGAAAGAGGTATGTAAGGATCGTGACACTTGGCGATCTGTTCTCTCTGGCTACCCCGTTAGGGATTGTGCGTGAAGATAAGTAACTAAGTAAGTAAGTAAGTAAAAATAATACCAGATTATAATATCTACGTTTTACACTGAAATATTGTATTCATATTTTTCCTAGGAATAATAAAATAAATATTAATGTAAGCGACAAATAGTTAAAAACTATCTTCCTAAATTAAGAAATAATTTGTTGTTCTGTATAATTTGGGTACTTTTAATTACGTAAGTAAAACTGACAACCGTACTCCTGGTCCCCAAGATACAGGCTATGCCTAGTTTGGGGCCCGCCAGTAACTTCTCTCTATGAAATCTAATACTTATTACAAATAGAATCTATATGTAATAAGTATTTAATTAATATAATATTAGTTAAAATTAATTTAATATAACTCACTATTCTTTCCTAATGTTCAGGTCTGTAGCTCTATTTCTAGGAATAAATGATTTTTTTTATTTAATATCAACTAAGTCTTGCATTTCCTATTAAAGGTTTAAAATTTTCAATAATTCAGAATTCTTAAATACATCGATAACTTTAAAAAATATCATTGTGGTGTGTCAAACTTAATTGTCAATGTGAACTGTAATGTCAAAGTTTTCACAGCTTTCGCTTTAATGATTTCTTATATTTACGTGAACATTGCACATGATTAAAACTACTTTTACGGATTTTATCGCGTTTATTTTTACTTTTTATTTAATATAAAAAGTAAAAATAAACGCGATAAAATCCGTAAAAGTAGTTTTAGCTTTCGCTTTGTTATTCTGTGGTGTCGTTGTCGGTTGTCGCCTATAATATTGTTATAGTAACTATTCTACGTGAATTGATAGGTATTCAAATTAATTGTTTTTAGTCCTGCTGTTTACTCACATAATTTTGAGACAATATGTAAGTACCTACACAATTAAATTATATTTAGCCATTGAGTTATACAAACCTAGAGGAGCAAACCACATTACCGCGCGTCGAAAAAAGTGTAACCACTATCCAACCGCGACGACGTAGCTTTGAAATTATTAAACATTTTAAATAGACATAGGTATATCTGTCTCACTTACACAAGTTGCGAATACAATACCGTCGCTAAGATGAGATAAAGATAGACACAGCAAACATGTAACAGCGGGTTGGTGTGGCCTGCTATATGTAATTTAACCCAAAATGCGCAATAAAAAGGAGTTTTTTTAAGCTGCAGTTAATTGTTTTTATTTTAAAAAGTATATTTTCTTATCAGGTGAATAGAAGTTAGCATAACCGATGAAGTAAAACATATTTTTTTAAGTATTTTTCTTGTGCTAATAAACCAAACAATATAAAATAGGCAATAAAATATATTTAAAAAATCATTCACGAATGAACTAAAATAATTTATTATTTTGTATGATAGTTTTTATTGTAATTCCAAAATACTTAAAATCAGAGGTAACAAAATAACTTACCTCATTAATTATATAAAGTTAATTATATAGTCTGCCGTTAATGTGGGATAATCACAAAGGCGGAAAAGTGGCAACTTTTAACCTCAATAATCGCAATATTCGATAATTCTATTTAATTATTTGAGGCATTTACGTGTAATAGTGGTGATATGAGGTCCACTATTAACAGACTCCGAGTGGTCTAGTGGCGGAGAAATGAAACTACTATTTTATGTGCTAACGAATGGTGTATCGAGGATGGAATATATTTTAACGTCAACACTGCCTATATTTATATGTCCGGCTACGTCGTTAGTTTACCAATAATAACAATTTTTATTTGCCTAGCCAATTACAATTCTTACATTATGACCAATAAAGATTAATCAAAATACAACTATTATGTTCGTTCCATTTTCCAGCGTGAGACTCGTGTATATCTTCTCGTAGCTACGTCGCTGGACTGGGCTATAAAAGTTGTGCAGGCCGGCGCGCGCGCATGCGCCCTCCTTTCTGCTGCGCCCTCCTTTCTGCCAAGGAGGTTCGCGTTCGTATACGGCTTAGAGATCTCTAGTTAGATCGTTAAGCCAGTTCCTAAAAGGTTGGGTTTAGTGGGTAAAAGTCACCACATAACCACGCAGCCGGCTGCGTGGTATGCTATGAGCATTACCAACCTCCCTCCCCCGCTTTCCGGAGGGTTGCCCATATTACTTCGGGCGCAAAAAAAAAGCGCGCGCGCGTAGTCGGCGAGCGGCGGTGGTGTGGGACACAGCTCCGGAACAGCAAGAAGAAGCGAAGCTGCGGCGTTGAAGAAACGGCTCAAAAATGGTCGACGGATACATGACAATAGCGGCGTGTGAAGACGATGTGGCGCTGAATGATATTTGCGGCTGTTTCTTGTTTCTTTATTAGAACGTTAAATATATCGTCAAATTATCTCGCATCGATATGCAGCCTGCAGTATCTCAGTAGCCGGGGATAATTCGGAAATAAATGTTTTCTTCGCCTTCTGTGTCATGGTAGCAGCAGGGTATATATTATTTAGGGTTGATATGCCTGGCTGATACATCACTCTCCTCCTAGCGAAAGCGTACCGGAGGCTTGACGACTCGCCCGTATCTCGTAATTTTTAAAATAGATTTCAACTGGGTTGATGTAGATGATGGATTTTCAAGCTTCCTCGCTGGTGGTTGTGATGATGATGATGAATCCTCTGAAGTATCCTCGTTAATAATATAGGCAGGCTTTAGTCGGTCGATCGATATGATTGTAGATTTCGTTCTGGGTATTTGTAATTTAAAAGTCTTGCTATTTCGCTCTAATACTTTATACGGCCCGTCGTAGGTGGGTTGAAATTGTTTTTTCGCTGCGTCGTTTCTTACAAAAACTTGCTTGCATGTTTTCAAATCTTGATGAATGAATACTGATTTATTATTTTCGTGTGATGATGTGCATTTCGACGACAAGGCTATGTTGATTGATTCTCGAAGTTGAGTTACAAAATCGTAATCCATTTCTTGATTGTTTGACGACGCTGAAGTGAAGAAGTCACAAGGTAGTCTTATGATGCAGCCGTAGGTTAGCTGAGCGGCGCTGAGACTAGTGTCTGCATGCGGTGTTACTCGTAGCCCAAGTAGCACTGTAGGTAGCTCATCAATCCACTTTGTATGTTGAGATAAACGAGTTTTGAGTGCGATCTTCAATGTACGATGCCATCGTTCAATTATTCCGATTGACTGAGGATGATATGCTATTATACGTGTCTTCTGTATTCCCATAGTTTGAAGAAGTTTCAGGAATAGGTTGCTTTCGAAGTTTCTTCCTTGATCCGTTGTGATGGCTTTAGGTGATCCGAAACGAGTAATCCAATTTTCATAAATTATCTTCGCGACGGATTCAGCTGAAGTATCATCGGTAGGTATTGCTTCTAGTGAGTTAGCTCTGACAGCGCGCGACATGTTATACTCCCGTTCCCTCGGGACCTTAATGGCGGGAAAAAGAAAATTTTTTGCTATATTGCAAATTTTGCTATATTTTCACTTTGAGACAATATTTATGGATAAAACTTACAGGAATTCTTGTTGAATGTATAAACTATCGAATAAAATTATTTTTGGTTGCTAGAAATTGTAATAAAATACATAAATTACCCTGTATAGCATAGTAGTAGTATATACTTCAATTTTAGTGACAAAATTACTACTAATTTGAATTCTACACTTTTGTTTTTGGAGAAATTTATATGAAAATGTTTGGAAATATGTATATTTTTATGTTTTATGTGTTTCCATTCGTTACTCATACCAAAATATTAAAATATTAAAAAATAAAAAAATAAAATAATATTTTATCTGTATGACATTTCGAACAATATTTCTAAAATATTTTTGTGTGAATTTGAAATAAATACAATGTCAAGTTATATGAAATATGTAAGAAAACTATTTTTACTTACATTTTACACTAAAAATAAATGAGAATTTGAAAAATAACACATTTATGACCCAACCGCCAAAATGGGCCTTCCGGATTTTGAAGTACTTTTGGCAATTTACTTTTCACTTTTTATACCACAAATTATATATCTGCGTGTTTACTATATTACAAGGAATATAAAAAAGTATAATACTTTCGTTTTTAGTCCAGACACAAATATAAAATTCTATAAAAAAGACGGAGCACCTTCATCAAAGCGACACGTGGAACGCCGAAAGTTCAGAGTGATTTCTTTTTTTTTTTCTAAGACACATTGCCAGGTTATGGTTTAAAATAAAAGAGCATATCTTTGTCTTTGATACTATTATCTATTGCATAGTGTCTTTGGTTTTGTTTTAAAGGAAAAAAATAGTTTTTTCATAAGGCAGTACTTCTGATCTAATCCGACCCGTACTAGAGCCGACGTAAAGTAGGTATTGTATGATCTGATCAGACCCGTAGCCGATAGGGATTGTTACGAGGTGCACAGTCTACAACCATCTTGATGCTCCGATCTGCAAGAAAGCTGGTGATCCAATTGCACAATTTCTCGGGAAGCACATAAGAAGGGAGTTTCAAAAGAAGCGCTTTGTGCCAAACCCGATCGAAGGCCTTCGCAATGTCCAAAATAACGGCCAATGCCTCCCCCTTGGACCCTACTGCCTCCGCCCATCTATGAGTTAGACCAGAAGATCACCAGCTGATCCACCACGGCGAAAACCGTATTGGCGATCACTTATCAGCTGGTGATGCTCAGGGTACCCCATGAGCTAGCAGTTTACAATGGACTCCATTGTTTTGGAGAACAAGATGGTGATGGCGATAGGCCCTGTATTTGGACGGGTCTGAGCGGTCGCCTTTTTTAGAGATCAGGTGGTCGAAAGCCGTCTTCCATGATTTTAGGACTACGCCTAGCTAGTAGCAGTACCGGAACAGACGCGTTAAAACCGGTGCCAACTCTGGAACACACGTCCTCAGCACAATTGGGGGGATTCCGTCAGGCTCACTCGACTTGTGGATGTCCGGGGGAAAGGTGTGCTTTGTGAACCGAATGCTGTGTTAACTGCACTTCCGGCATGGAGCACTCACACCGCGGGATGGTCGGCGATGTACTCCCCCCGTCATCGAGAGTCGAGTTGGACGCAAAGAAAGAGCCTATCAGATCGGCTTTCTGCTTTGTGATGATGTTGACCAACTACTACTTGATTATCTCAAAGAGAAAAATATCCCAATCCAATAAAAAGAGCTAAAAACACCGAAGTAACTGTGCCAAGTGGTAAATCAGTAAGCAGCGTTGATATATCTAGTACCATCAATCAAAAAGCCACCATAAACAGGAAGACAACTGTAAAAAAATCTCTAGCAACTGTAACTGAACGAATACAAGATCAAAGCTCTGAAACCAAACAAAGTAAAATAGAACTCCAACCAAACAAAACTTTGAGCAAAAAAGTATACAATAAACAGAAGCCACTTCAGAAAAAAAACGCGTTGCAAGTACTTCAGACTCAGAATCAAGTTTCGTAATACCTTCTAGTGATACATCAGAGTATGATCCTAAATGTGACGAAGATGTAGACACAGAAAATGAAACAAATGGAATTGTAAAGAGTTACGAAAACTTAAAAACTAAAGTGACCATATTATTTGATATAAAAAATACAGCTGACAATCAGGCATATTTCGATTTGAGCAAATATGGTCCATTTGAACTTAAACCACTCTTTGTAAAGTGTCATAGTCAGTCAAATCGTCAGTCAGTAGTCAGTCAGTGTCAAAGTACATAGTCAGTCTCTAGTATAAATACAGTAATCTATGATAGTCAGTAATCTATTTGTAGCAAGTAGCCTGAGAAAAATACTTCGATGTCATATAAATAATATTAATCCCATCAAAAACATAACTTGTAAAAAAGACCAAGTCTCGCAACTCAGTTCTTCTACCGTAAAAAGTTGTGAGATCCATGTAATACCAAGTCGGTTAATTTATTCGGTTCCTACTTAAGGGTCCTTCTGTTTTAAGTTATTATGTAATTAGCTAACCTGACCACATTTTATAGTGACCATACCAATATTAAAATTCTTTTATGTTTTAAATATATAGAGTGACTTGGCCATCGCATGAACGCAATCTAATTTAACAATAATATGTATTATTGTGAGATACATTGCGTTTTCATGCGATTGCCAAGTCACTCTATATATTTAAAACATAAAAGATTTTTAGCATTGATATGGTCACTATAAAATGTGGTCAGGTTAGCTAATTACATAATAACTTAAAACAGAAGGACCCTTAAGTAGGAACCGAATAAATTAACCGACTTGGTATTACATGGATCTCACAACTTTTTTACGGTAGAAGAACTGAGTTGCGAGACTTGGTCTTTTTTACAAGTTATGTTTTTGATGGGATCTCATTTCTTTTTGTAGACAAGATAGTCCTAGTTTTTCTTCCTTTCCGGTACCTTCTACTTCTTGAATACCAACAACGAACCTACCTACACCTATTATACATATACAAGAACACTGATTCCTTCACTGCAAATGTAACTTTGTAATTCTATATATTTATATAGGTATTACAAAGTTATTTATGCAGTTGGTATATCTAGAAAACCGGACCGATATTAAAAAATATTTTAGTTTTTCCTTGATTTATACACTAAACTCTAATTATATTTAAAATTTTAAGCTTCTATGTCTGCTAGAAGTGCCTCAAAGTTTTGATGATCGGTCAGTCAGTGAGTGACAAAATTAAGAAACTTTGACTAGTTATAATTCTTAAACTACTGGTTTAAATTGAATGAAATTTGAAATATACCATGTTTATACAATGCCTACTAGGTTACTAAAAATTCAGGCTTCTAGTTTTATCCAATACTATTTTATTAAAGGGGTCAAAAATGGCCTGAATTGCTTCGAGAAAAGAATGGTACGGCCGTGCCGCTTTTTTGCTCGACTTGGCGGGGGCACTGCCGTGCCCCCAGATGATTATAGATTAGTGCGATACATGCTAGAAAAGAAAGTTCAATATTTTGTTGGCAAAATTTATGCAAAACTAGAAAATAGAAACCAAGTTTCTTATTTAAAGCAACCACTGGAAGAAGCGATAATACAAAATTTATTGAACCAAAGAAAGAAGACATTGATACTATAAATGAAGAAATGATTGTGAAAGAAGTGCAGCTGATGGCTAATATTTCCAATATGGACCATCGATTTCAAAGCCCATATTTTTTTTGTAGATAGTACTCACTAAAAGAAAGCGTTTTGCAAAGTTTCAGGTTGCGGAAACTTACGGTTCATGAGATATATTTTTTTTAACTTTTCATACAAATTAGCAAATAACACGCAATTACACCAATTACAAAATAAATTTGCAAATGATTGATGTCAAGCGCCAATTAATGTAGGGTTCCGAATATTTTGAAAGTATCGATACCTACTTGATACCAAGTATCGTATCAAAAGTATCAATACTACTTGGTATCGAGTGCATTTCGTTAATTTTGGAGACTAACTTTCCAATCTACGTATTAAAAAAAAATCTACAAAAAAATATGGGCTTTGAAATCGATGGTCCATATTGGAAATATTAACCCTGATTTTGATAGGTAGGTAGTTTTCTTTCAAACTAAGTAACTTGTGCGAATCCAAAGAATTAAGTTTCGTTAGTAAGTGAGTATAAATGAACAAGAGACTGAATTCGCATTTTTAGAGGATGATGATTATGTGTATTTTGATTACTGATTCTGGTAGGTAGGTAGTTCGTAAGACATTTAAGTGTTTTTTTTTTCATACTAAATAATTTGTACCATTCCAAAACATTAAGTTTCGTTAAATAAGTTAGCAACTATACTGCCATACTAGGTATTACTTTAATGTTAACATTTCAGAAAAGTTTTATTCTATTTTTGGTAGGTAGGTAATTGATGAATGCTTGAATTTTCACGTTTCGAAGCAATTTTATGTTTTACAGAGTTTATATAATTTTTGTTACTTAAATACTATTTTGATTGATCTTTAATGAATAACATATCCATTAATTATATTTCTTTGATTTTATAACTTATTAAGTAAATTGACAAACCTGGCGACAACGCATCTGCATTTTGATTCGTAATCGAGGATAGATGTAGATGTCTATGTGCCACAGCAACCACTTACCATCAGGTGGACTGTGTGCTCGTTTGTCACCCTATCCTATATAAAAAAAACATCTGCTTGCTTCTATGACAATTTCAAAAATCTAAGGGCAACTTTACCGTAATGTTACTAGATATAAAAATGAACAGTAAAAAGCTTCTATGACAGCAATATTGTTATTTTTGCTCAAGAAATTACGGTAACATTACGTTGCCTAACCTCTTTTATGGATTATTCTATGTTAACTATTGATTAGGTAAAGTTGCAAAAAACGAGTCAACTTTACCTAGATCACTAAAAAATTATATTTTAAATGAGTATATGTCCTATTTAGATGAGTTCGACAGATTAACAAATATAGACGCGTTTGCTTTACAGATTGAATCAATATAAATCAAAGTAACGTGTTCTATGTATCTATTGTTTGCTAAAATGTCGAAAATATGGTAATGTTGCCACAGTTGACGGCATGTTACCATATTCTTTTTATTTGTTTCAGAATCGCGCCAGGGCTCCTATATATTAAGAGCTCTTGCTTCGTTCGTGTTTATTTACGTACAGTCGTTTGTTTCTTTTTTATTTATAAGTGTTTAGTTTTTATTTCACTATGATGGTAGAAGATTTGTCAAAGAACAAAGTGATAATTTGCCGAATGTTGATACACAATTTACACAGACAGTTATGGACTTTTTTCTTTAAATCCGTCTTATGTTAGTGCTGAAACAAAAGTGGCTAAACTTATTAGGTAAGTATATACTTTTGATTTCATCACGCACATTTTTGTTTTAAATAAAAATGTAATTTTTTTAATCGCCGTAGCAAATTAGTACTATAAAAAACTTTATTTCTTTTTATAAAACTATTGATTTCAATTAAAATTGAAAAGATCTTATAACATCCAATTATTAATAACCGTTGTTGCCACCTTTTATATTAATTACACATCGACATCGATTGTTCATACTTAAGATTAAATTGTCGATGTCTTGCTGCGGTAAGAGGTCCAATATTCTTTGCAAGTGGTCGTAAAGTTGTTGTTCCGTAGACAAATTTGGTGGGAAATCTCTCAAAGCTTTTATAGTTCATAAAAGATAACTTGATCTCTGCGACAGCTGTCAGTAAAAATCACGCCTATGAAGTCCTGAATTTCTTAGTAGTACAGACAGTACCTGTCAATGTCATACTTTATGGGCATGCACTAATTAGGTCGGCATGCCCATAAAGTATGACATTGACAGGTACTGTCTGTACTACTAAGAAATTTAGGACTTCATAGGCGTGATTTTTACTGACAGGTGTCGCAGAGATCAAGCTATCTTTTATGAACCATAGCTCATAAAAGATAGCTTGATGTTTTAGTAACCATAGTTGTAACATGAGTAGAAATTTCTTGCCCATTTGGATTCTGTGTGGAACAATAACAGGCTCTACTACGTCCTCGTAGTATTTTTGTATAGTCATGCTGCCTTGGATCCTGTGCTTGGATCCAATCGAACTGGGTTCGTCCGCCACGACGAATTCATGTCCACACCATGTTGTAAGTAATTAAAAAAAGTAAAAGCCGTACAAATACGGCTAACTCTCCCTGGAGTTCTCTAAACGCGTGTTCTTCGTGAATCTGGATGAAACTCAAACCAGGACTTATCGGTGAACAGCACAAAATATTGTTCGTCACTCCATGGTATATGCTCCCGAGCCAACGAAAGCCGCCAACAACTATGATTTCTAAATAAAAAACGTTTCATAGACAGATTGTAGCTAAACACTGGTTACTAAACACGTTTAAGTCTCGCCGTGTTGTATTGATGGAATCGATATCAGATGTATCGGTAGTTTTTCAGGGCCGGTGGAGCATCTTACCGAGATGAAGATATAGCATACGTTCAAGTGAAACGTGAGGGCTTTAAATGCACAGTGAAATGCAGAATTTCACCTGAACATAAAGTTAAAAGTAAGCCTCATCACTGCACGTTGGTTTGTGATGATAACGAAGGAATGGTGGAAAGTGTAGTATGTCATGATTATGGTAATCAAGGAGGTTGAAACACACTTGCATTTATGATATCAGACATATCTGACACGCAAACACACTGTTGCATTTCTGATGTGGCTTTTTAAAAGAAGTGAGGAACCTGCCATTACGTCAATAAAACGTTACTGGACAAAACCAGCACTTTCTAAAGTTAGTAGTCATATTAAATTTATAAAAGTTGAAGATTTTATTAATTTTAAATTAATTTGATTAGTTTGCACCACTTCTTTCTTGTTGTTATATTATTGTTAGATTTAAACTGTTGTGCCTTGACACATAGAAACAATACAATATTTGTGGGCATTTTTTAAACTTCTGCCATCGGGTAATTATCCGGTTATTAATAAATTATTGATTTATTAATAAACAAAATACGAATTGAACGGTGCAAGCAACTACACAACAATTTTCTACGTACTCGGCGAATACATGCTGCGTCGTCTAGGTCAAATGACGTCACACAATGGAGCGCCGCATGTAACAAAATTATTCTTGAAAGCGCAACTTCAAAGTCCCATAACTTTTTCATTTCTAGAGATATTTTATTGATTGATTGATTTTGTACTATCCCACTTAAATTTTCATAATTTATCCATTAAAAAAGTGGACACTTCTTTATTGACTTGCCTGACGTAAACATTAATTCCGATAATTATTCTTAACATGATTATATTTTACGTGCCTCAAATTTAACAGAATACGTACAACACCTAGTAGCTTATATAGCCGGTTATGTAGTCAGAAAAATAAAAAAGGAAGTCATACAATACATATGTTAAAAATGGCTCCAAAGTATTATAGAAAATACAGTGCTGAGAATCTGTTTTCTTTGATATCTATTAAAAAGAGAGGCCTGACTAAACCTTCGGAAGGTATAAAAAAGGTGTGTAAAACTGCATAAAAAATACGGCGCGAGTTCGAAATTACAATAGGCTCCAATTTCTTAGGACAGCCCAAATATTTTTTAACAATGATTAATAAAATATCGCAAATATATTTTATACGTGGTAGAGCCATGCTGCAGTTATATTAGACGTAAGTATAGTTGTAGCACGAATATGTCGGCTCGACCGGGTAAGGACCACGGTCTCACAGAATACCAGCGTGAAATAGTAGCTTAATGCTGCTGTATTTCGTATGGTGAGTGTAGAAAACCCTTTTTACTGGAGACGAGGCATTCCATCTTAGTCCGCACGGGTGACAACGCATCTGCATTTTGATTCGTAATCCAGGATAGATGTGGATGTCTATGGGCCACAGCAACCACTTACCGTCAGGTGGACTGTGTGCTCGTTTGTCACCCTATCCTATAAATAAAATAATAATATTGCCAACATCTATATTCAGTGATTTAGACAAACATTAGTTTGACAAGGATTTACTGGACGATCATAAAAACTTGTTAATAAAGTTGATCAGCAAAGAGTTTTTAAAAATTCAAAGTTTTCTGCTACTAAAGAAAAAATTAGGACATTATTAAATAAAACAATTATTTTTAAAGGACAATAATTTATTTCGTTTTATAATGTGTTGTACATAGAATGTGTGTGAACTTTAAAAAGATATTTTTTTAATTTTATTGTCGTATTGATTAATCTCACTATTTTCAATTTGTATAAAAAGTACAATGATTTTATTAAGGTTGCGGGGCGCAAGATTTACTAACGCTCGATATTTTTTCAGTAGATTGGTTAAAATTTAAAACCTCGACCGCTACTTAAATTACGGCCCCACCCGCCGCGCCGCCTTAGTATCTTTGCTTAGTATAATGATGATAGTCATGTAGAGATGATAAACTCTGAAAATCACAGACACCATATCATAAATTTGAGGATATGATTCCACGCTTTCATGATTTTACCACAGACAAAAGTACCAGTACCGATATCGGCGTTAATTATTTGTACTGCTACATCATTAGTGAATACTTTTTTGTCTATGACAATGTACGTTTTAATTATCTAGTACTACTTCTATGTTTTAGTTATTATACTGAGCTCTGAACAGATGTATTGGCGTTTAGAGTGGTTGAATTGCAGTAGGACGGGCAGGCATAGGAGGCGGGCATAAAAATATCGATATATCGAAATATTTTCGATATTTCAAATTGCGATATATCGATAATCAATATTTATATTAGAATATTGAATTCGTTTATACAATATGAAACATAATTAACACACATCCTGAGTTTGTTCAGAATCGTTTACTGAATCGATTTCCATCATTTTTAATGTAGGTAATTTTTTATTAAAATATTTATAATTTTATATTATATTATAATAAAAATATACGTATAACACGGTCACAATATCTCTGTACCTCACTGAAATGCGATGCCCCTCGCGCGTCCCCCTCACCACGCCTCGCTCGCCCCGATCGCCTCAGTATGGTTAGCATCTTGTCGTTTATAGTGATGAATGACTAGTATAGTCATATACATGATGGTAGTATGGTATAGTGAATTCAAAAAATATCATTTTTATTAATCATTTTCCTACATTATTACTAAATTATTAATTATTTAGCAACATAAGTGACGGGATGATGATGATAATAAAAGTGCAACTATTAATTAACAATTAAATATAGTGATAATTACTAGTAATATATTTTATTTTTATTTTTTATTTTATAGAATAGGGTGACAAACGAGCACACAGTCCACATGATGGTAAGTGGTTGCTGCGGCCCATAGACATCTACATGTATCCTCAATTAAAAGCAAAATGCAGATGCGTTGTCACCCGTGAGGACTAAGACGGAATGCCTCGTTTCGAGTAAAAAGGGTTGCCGGTTCTCTACACTCATCATACGAAACACAGCAGCATTAAGCTACTATTTGACGCTGGTACTATTTGAAGCGACCCATTCGTGCTACAACTATACTTCTAATATAACTGCAGCATGGCTCTACCACATAGACTTCAAGAGGAAGACTTGAAAAAATCTCATCTGGCAGAAGATATCGTAATTCATATGGATAACGATGACTCTGATGATTCTGATGTAGAATTTTAACGTAAATAATTTTGGATGTAAGTTATTATCTTTATATTTATTTTTAATTTCACTTGTTACATTCCAAACACTTGTACTTATAGTTTTTTTTTAAAACATAGATACCTAATTAATAATTTATTTTAAATCATTATTATTCTTGTTTTAATAAATACGTTGTTTTATCTATTTTTTTTATTTTTATCACTAACCCATATAATGACAAAACTAAATACACTATCGATAACGTTTATCGACAACAATAATGCGCATCACTATGCTCGCCCCTAAGGCCCGTGAGTGGGAGAGGGAACGAAATACTCTGATGATTTATCACCCAAACTGCACGGACAAAATAATTCTAGTACAGTTTTGAAACCCTTCAAGCCGGAGAGGATGGTTGCGCGGTAAAAAGAAACGGGTACTCTCACATTTTGTTCGGTTGGTTATTGTTTGCCAGTGTCTCTTTCCTTCCTATCAATGCATTCTATTCCACACGCACTGAAAGGGGGGAAGCTAAACTATGTGGCGCGATTTTGGTCGCCAATAAGAAGCGCGCCCCGCCGAGATTGAAGTGTTAGAAGTGGCCTGCCTTATAAGAACTGCCGCCGCTCGCCCACTTCTTCATCGTAGTCGAAGAGAACCGCTAGTTGTTTTTGCACCTCTGTGGCAGTCGGCCACAGAACCGCTAGAAGAAACCGCGTCGCGTGGTGCAATCTGTGGCCGCACACCGATGCTTTTCCAACGCACCACAAGACCAGGAGCGTCGTCCACGAGGCCGCAAGGAACGCCACCCTTTGTCTTGAGCCGTTTTATTTCCTTGTCACATTTCTCCCCCTTAGCGGTTCAAATAGAACTGCTTTTCGAGACACTGGCATAATAGTAGATTTGGAATAGCGAGTGCATCGTCCAAGGCCGCATGCCATGTCGGCCATCTTGTTTTGGTTACAAGAAACCGCACATACAGTCCACACGCATAATAAGGTCAAGGCCCGATCCGGGAATCGAACCCGAGATCCCCTATCGCCGAAAACATTTCTGGTCATTAGCGCGCCACCATTTTTCTGGTTCTTACGAGCCGGATTAGAATCGGGGCAATTGGACCCACCATTTTCGGTTCCTTCGAGCGGGATGCGAGGGGACAGTCTGTGGCTCAACCATTTTTCTAGTTTTCATTTCATCTCAGTCCTCAGGGCTGGCAACGCATCTTTTGATTCTTAATTTAAGATAAATGTAGATTTATATCCAAAAGCTAGTCTATCTAAGCATCCACTTACCATCAGGTGGACTGTGTGCTCGTTTGTCACCTTTAATCTATTAAAAAAAAAGTAACACCTGATTCTTTTAATTATCAAAAAAGTTAAGTATTTGGCCGTAACAATCGACCAAAACTAAGGTGGAACTCTCACCTTAGCAACGTATTTCATACGGCTAAAATTGTTTTAAGTACGTGCAGTCGTATGGTTGAGAACTACTGCGGCTGGAGTCCCAGTATGGCTACGGCTGTACAGCAGCATAGTGAGGCCGATTTTCACCTACGCCTTTATTGTCTAGTGTAATAAGGTCAATTAGAATAAGTATACTATCCTGTTAGAGAGAATACAACGTAAAGGAGACAATTTATTTCTGTATGTAGAATGGGCCCCCACCAGCGACCTTTAATGAAATTCATATCGATTTATTCTTTATAATCTATAGATTACAATAGTAATTCTAATTTTACCGCATCTTAATGGGAATAATGAGAAATTAACAATTAAAATACGAATATAACAATAACCTAAAAACAAACTAAAAGCGATTGTCTAGTACCAAAGATGTTCTATAGGTACAGATACCGTGTACGCGCGCCTCAAACGCTTCCATTTAAAAGGCGCAAATATTGGCGAATTCGTTCGATCCTGCCGCCATTATGCCAGCGACGTTCACTGCGAACTACGTCATGCACCGGTATTTTTAATTTCACCACCTCTAAAAAAGAAGTATATTTAGCCGCATAAGGATAAGAAGGGGTATCTTCCAGGGCGACTGTCTGAGTCCAATCTGGTTCTGCCTCTCTTTGAACCCTCTCAGTACTTTACTGGAGGGCTCCGGGAGGGGATTTCAGCTTCGGAAAGGAGGTACAAATGTGACCCGCAATATATGAATGACCTCAGTTATTCGCCTCCAGTCACTCCTATCTTATGGAATTGCTCATCACTTATGAATTTAGCAATTCTATTGGAATGGAGCTGAGGACGGATAAGTGTGCGGTCCTCCATGTTGAAAGAAGAAGGGTTGCTAACTCTGAGGGCATAGACTTATCTATGCCCGTCCACTTAAGGACCGTTTCCGAGGCTGAAACATACCGATACCCGGGTATGTCACAAAACATCGGTATCAATGAGGCTGGTATGAAACAGTCAGTTTGCGACGTGTTTTATGCACGCTTGACCAAAGTTCTTAACAGCCTTTTGTCCGGTATGAATAAGACACACGCATATAACGGCTGGGTCATGCCTGTCCTCATGTATACCTTTGACATACTCAGGTGGACTCAGACTGAACTTAACGCCCTGGATAGAAAAGTCCGCACTACCATGACGTCCCATAGGATGCATCATCCAAGATCGTCGTTAATGAGGCTGTACTTGCCGCGAAAGCATGATGGACGTGGCTTACTGAGCGCGCTCACCATGCATAATCGCGAAGTGTGCAGCCTCCGTCAATATTTCCTGGCGAGATCGGATGATCCATTCTATAATGACGTCATTTCTAGTGATAAAGGGCTTACCCCTCTATCCTTAGCCAACGAGCAATGGCAGGACCCAGCAGTGCTTAGCATTTAGGGGCTCTACATGAGCCCTTCTTAGATACAGTCCCCTTCCTCAACTGGCTACGTTTCCGTGACCTCTTCGGGGAAACCGAGGGTTTTGTCTGTGCAATACAGGATCAGGTTATTAAGACCAACAACTATCGGAGATACATCCTAAAGGATGGCACCGTCGACGTCTGTCGAGCTTGTCGCCATCCTGGGGAGTCACTTAGGCATGTAATCTCCGGTTGTTCGGCGCTTTCTAACTCTGAGTACTTGCACAGGTACAACCTAGTAGCCAGAATTCTACGAGGGCGGCACTGAAAATTTCGGGAATCAAGGAAGAGGCACAACATTACTATTTAAAAATGTATTTATTGCTTTTCGAAGTATTCTTCGCGAAATTTGACACATTTTTCAATACGATGGAACCAATCATTGAAGCAACCATTCCATTCGGAAGTTGGGGTCTCCAAAATGGCCGTTTTGTAGGCGTCCACAGCTTCTTCAGGTGATGAAAATCTCTGTCCATGCAATTTGTTCTTTATTTTAGGGAAAGTATAGAATTCATTAGGGCTTAGGTCGGGGCTGTACGGCGAATGGCCTAATAATTCTATGTTTTCTTGTTCTAAAAACTCTTTTGTTCTGTGTGCGGTGTGAGAACTCGCATTGTCGTGATGGAGGATAATGCGGCGGATGCAGTTCTCTTTACGGAGTTCAGAAACGACCTGTGGCAAACAAATGCTAGCATACCATTCTGCATTAACCGTTCTTTGTCCCTCAAGAGGAATAATCGTAACATGGCTGGTTTTGGAGACAAACGTGGCCACCATTTTTTTTCGCAACACTCCGTGAACAAAATTTTTGGTGGCTTTAACTCATTTTCGAACACCTAAACTCGTGACTGGTTTTTTGTTTCGGGTTCGTACGCGTATATCCAGGATTCGTCACCTGATACGATGTTGTATACAGCATTTGAGGATCCTGCGTGGAATTTTTCGAGAGTTCTGACTCACCAAGTAACGCGAGCCGCTTTTTGCTCTTCACAGAGCGAATGCAGTATCCATCGGGAAAACAACTTTTTACACCTAATTTTTCATGCAAGATTATTTGTATTTGACTCATGCCAATGTCTAAAGTTGCCTGAATTTCGTGGTATGTCACATGTCGATCTTCCTCAATCAGCTTACGCACAGCATCAACGTTTTCTTGGGTGACTGCAGTTTTTGGACGAGCTTGACGGGGATCATCACTGAGCTTGACACGTTCACGTTGAAATTCAGCAAACCAGCGATAAATTGTGATTTTGGATGGGGCTTCATCACACGCACTGTTTTTGTGTTAAACCACTTCGAAAGTCATAATAAATCATCGCTCTTGAATTTTCTCGAGTCAATTCCATTTTCTCAACGACTAAACAAGTTAGACAAAACCTTGTGACAAGACCGAGAATCTTTTTTTAAATAATGGTATTCGATTTTTAAAACCAGGGAGTTTTCAATTAAAAAGATTTTAATATGACAGGAACAGTGGAAATATTCCATTACCGATGCTTTTAGTGCAGCCTCGTACACCAGGAGCTCGCTCTAAAATACGGTATCGTGGACCAGAAATTGCCGTGCTACAAGTACTTGCCGGAAGCGGTGCTCGAAAATGACCGCGCCAGGCTCTACTGGAACCAGGCCATCATCACAGACAGGACTATTCTTGCGAATTAAACCTGATATTGAGCTGATGGAGCGGGCACAGTCAAGGATATTTTTGGTCGACATTACCATTACGTATGACGAGAACCTCCTGAAAGCCGAAACAGATAAGCGAACAAAATATCTGGACATGGCTCACGAGGTGACCGACATGTGGGGTGGTCGGCCGACCGAAATTATTGCAGTAGTCGTCTTTGCGAACGGGCTAACCCCAGTCAGCCTCTCGGGCCATCTGAGGCGACTGGGACTCCGTGACGGACCACTCCGGGCTCAAATGCAGAAGGCAGTGCTCCTTGATACCGCCCGCATCGTCCGTCCGTTTCTTTCCCTTTCCTCCTAACCCTTGAGCGTTTGGTCTCCCCTGCCGAGGGCTTCCATCTGGTTGGATCTTTATTTATTTATGTATTTTTTGTACATGATTGAAACTACTTTTACGGATTTTATCGCGTTTATTTTTACTCCATACCATAAACAATAATTAAAAAAGCTGAAGGTACTCCGGGTTTAACAATGACATCGGGACGTCAGTCATCTCAGTCCCCCGTGACCATGGGTGCTGGAAAGCGCCCGAAACGTCGGGAATTAAAAATAAGAAGTAAAAATAAACGCGATAAAATCCGTAAAAGTAGTTTCAATCATGTGTAGTGTTCGCGTAAATATAAGAAATCATTATGTATTTTTTGTATTTATTTTAATTCGCAATTCTAATCCTATGAGTGTGGCGCAGATGCGGCTGGTCCACCGGTCACTAACACAGGCCATCGTTATGACGGCCTGTGGGACGCAACCGGAAATGGGTCAAAAGTTTTCGGGTTTCACCCACAAGCCAAGTTGGATTCTGGCAACGTGCCTGAATAAAGCAAGCAAGCCAGGACTGGATTGTGGGTGAAATAGGAAAACTGAAGCCCTGGCCCGAGGCAGAGCTCTCGGTAATACCCGAGGGCGAACTGCCTAAGCCTCAGCTGGGCATTACCTACTTGCCCCGCAGCGAAGCCGACTCTCCAGAGGAGGTGGCTGTGCTGTTGATGGCACAAAATGAAGGGCTCCATACTGAGCTCTGGAGAATCCTCTACCGTATGGACGACGAGAATGGGTTCTTAGTAACTTTTTCTCTGCACTACCCATCGGCGGAGGCTCTTCGGAAGGCAGGTGGCAGAGTCGTCCTTGGCTTTAAGAGGATAACTTTTAAAGTCAGGGGTGACACTAACGCGGCAAAGGAGACCGAACCGCCCCAACTCCAATCCTCCTAGCCCTCAACCTTTCGGGGTGAGGCTGGAACGCCACCGGTGAGAGTGACGAAGACCCAAGGCGCAGATTTCGCCTCAGTCCGACGGCCTCCGCTGGTGTCCTCCAGGTCTGGGCGGAGGGGAGGTGGGAGCGATTTGACGAAAGGTAAAGTGGGGGTCAAGTGCGCAGGTAAAGGATGTCCTCGTCCTCAACAGGCGGAAAAGACCCCTGCTACCCACGCCCATAAATGGCTAAACCCAAGGGTAAGACGAGAGTCCTCCAAGCAAATCTTCACCATGCAGCAGCTGCTTCTGCTGTGGTGGAGGTTTGCTTTGCAGAGGACAACATTTACCTCGCCCTTATACAAGAGCCTTGGGTGGTCAACGGTCAAGTTCTGGGATCGGCGGCTGCCGGTAAGATTCTTGTCAATACTAAAGGCAGTGGACCCAGAGCTTGTATAATTTATAATAAAATTTTTGAACTTTTAGCTGTTCCAGAGTACTGCAATGATGACCTGGTTACAGCCTTCATAAATCTCAAGTGATGCACAGGGGCCAGAGTAATCATTTGCTCAGCCTATCTTCCCGGCGAGAACGCAGATCCTACCATCGAGTTAGAGCGAGTAGCGGAGTTCGTCCCAAAACACAACGCCGAACTTGTGGTGGGTTGTGATGCTAATGCTCACCACACAGCCTGAGAAAGCACCAATATCAACGAAAGAGGTGAGTTACTTTATGATTTTCTCATCTCCAACCGCCTGGTAAGCCTAAACTTAGGTTGTACACCAACCTTTGAAACGCGTGCTAGGCAAGAAGTGTTAGACATAACCTTTGCTACCAATAACATGTCCAGGCGGATAAATGACTGGCATGTTAGTAGCGAAAACTCGATGTCTGATCACAAGCACATTAAGTTTGTGATTGGAGCATCACCAACCTATGAAACCGTTACTTTTAGGGATCCAAAAGCGACCTCCTGGGATATCTACAGAGATCTACAGAGAGAGAAACGTTTCCTAAAAGCATCAAAACAATTGAAGATCTAGAGTTTGCGACGGAGACAGTAATCGTAGGTATCCGTGAAGCCTTCGAGGACAGTTGTCCCGTCAAAACCAAGACCTCAACACGAAAGCAACACCAACAGCAAAAACAACCCAAGCATACAACTGCAAGACTTCAAGATACCATAAGTTCATACTGTGTAGATCGGAACAAAAGTTAAATTTTTATCTATGGTAACCGCTCTTAACTATGACATTTGGACGTTGAACATCTCTGTCCTCCCCGTGACCATGGGTGCTGTAAAGCGCTCGAAACGTCGGGTATTTATAGTTAAATATACGCGATAAAATCCGTAAAAACTAGTATTATTTCAACACTTAAGATCTGGTTTGACACACCAGGCTTAAAACATTCTAAAACCTTAATCCGGGCTTTTGATCGCAAATTCGCTTCAGAAGCCCTGGGATTAAGTAAAAATAAATTACGCATTCTGGCAAGAGCCCTAACTGGACACTGTTGTCTTAAAAAGCATCCATCCATCCTGGGACTAAGCAACTCAAGGATGTGTCGGTTCTGTTCCATAACGGAAGAAACGCCTCTATACATCCTAACTGATAGCGGATCCTTAATGCGCAAACGTAACACTCATCTGGGAAACTATGTACTCCGCCCAGAAGAAGTGAAATTGCTCACGGCTAAGCAACTCCTTCTATTCATTGAAGATATAGGGCTTAGCCGTGAACTATAGCCATAGCAGAGATCACAATAGATCTTATAGGTCGCAGTTATACTGGTCTCTTTCCCTAGACCTGCCTCCCTGCTCGCATATAATTTAAAAAAATACCTACTTAGACAGTGAAGTAAATTTCAAGTTTTGAAATAAAGTACTTAGGTATTAATTCTGTATTTAAATTATTACTTCTTTTTTGCTTAATTATTTAACAAAAAAAAATGTACCTTTCATTATCCTTAGGTAACATAAAAAATGATATATCTGAATTCTTCTTAATTTTAAATCCACGCAACAATTACAGTAGGTTCGAAGTTTTGCCATTATAATTTATCAAATAGGATATATTATTTTTAAATCACATTAAAAATTTTTGAACTATTTTATCCTACAATTAAATATACTAAACACTAATAAAAATTACACCAAGTGTTTACAAAAAACTTTTTACGTAAACAGCGTTAAAATTCATCAATCGCTTATAATGCGCTAGCTCCGACTACGTTTCCTCCATCTATTATCCTTTTTCTGTTATTACCTTTTATTTTATATTTCCTTAGTTTTCTAGGATGCTCTCTGTTGTTGTTTACTTATATCCTTATATATATTACTTATATATAGTTTGTGTACACGTATTAACGTGGATAAATTACACTGTAGGCGGTTAATAGGGCAGTCAATAGCGATATTTCTACAACGTGCGGCTACAATGGCGACTTTAATTTAATACACATATACGTTTTCACATTTTCATTTCATCACGAAATTATATTTCCATTAAACGTTATTATTTACGCATTTATTTAAAATTTTATAAAATAGCATGTTAGAGCAACCTGTACTTAAAGAACTGTCGCGCAGCGGTCATTTGCCGGGGTCACGGATCATAACATTGCATCATCATAATTAAAACGAATAAAGCGGGCTACATACGACACGATATCGGTGGCGATCTAGGGTGGAGTAGTGGGGATGCCTCCTAGATTGCCTCTAAATCGTGTCGTATGTAGAGCCATCCTAAGTCGTGGCCGATATCGCCTCCTTAATCGGCTGGCAGGAGCAAAAATGCTTCCTAGATCAGCCGATGCTTCCTAGATCGGGGCACCGCCCCATCCTTACTGCGTGTGTGTAGGCGCATCGGCCCGATTTCTTTTGGCAGTCGCTGCCGGCAACCCTCGCGGAAGGAAGTTAACAAAACAGTGATACTGAATGACCTTTTTTATATAACAAAAATTTTACATTTTAATCATATAAACGGAGTAAAAGCCTATGGCACTGATATTTTACAAAAAACCAAAAAAAAAGTGAATAAAATAAATAAATTAATTGAAATTTTATCGAAATTCAAATTATATCCACCCTAGACTGTGACCCTGCGAAGTGACATGGTCAAGAATGCCTATTAAACTAATTTTTTTATTGCCGTTCGTAAAGTAGAGTGTATGATGTAAGTAAGGAGAAGATAAAGCCTCTCCTCAACAACTAACTCCTATTCCAACGCTATCAACACAAGACCGCACTCATATCTCTTACAACTCCACAAGACCACACTTCGATCTCTTACGTGCCTTCATCCTCTTATCAACAACTAACTTCTACTCCTTCACCATCTCCACATCAACAAACTAGTTATATAAAAGGGAGTATGTCCGAAATTAAAGGTTTCTTTATGTTTAAAAAAAGATATAAGCTATTTTATTTTCTGATAGTTTTACTCCATAAATAAAGATTACATTAAAAAAAAAGTATACATATTATTATACAAAAGTATTTTATTTCCTTGTTTGTTGTGTGTAATACATAACCAGATTTTGACCAAAGCAGAAATGAACAAAGAGAAGAAATAACTAAATAACATAGGTAGGAGAAAGTGACCTTTTTATATAAGTGGCGAAATCATTTCTAGAAGGTTATAAAAACTGTCTTCATCCATCTGGAGAAAATTAATCACGTCCTTGGATTACAGGCCATTTAGTACGTTTATGTGGCTTAATTTTTATCTCTTTTGGAGCCATTTTTTCACCCAGCAACTTCTCTTTTTCTATTTTCGAATAAATTAACCGAGATGGCTAATGCCAAACCAACATGGTGGTGTTTTAAGAGAGTCGGAGGTATTTTGAAGAACTCTACCGCATATGCATTCCGCTCCAAGTCCGAACGCGTACTGCTAGGCAGGCCCGTGTGTAAGGTCTACCCCGATAAAAGCCCCGATTTCTTTCCACCCTAGATCGCTACCGATATCGTGTCGTATGTAGCCCGCTTAAGCAATACTAAAAAGAGAATACGATATAGCAATACGAAAGAAGATTTGTCGGCGAGCGGTCGGCGCAGGAGACACCTGCTCCTCCCCCGCACCCCGTCGCACTGATATCGAATTCTTTTTTGCTTTTCTAGTAGTAGCTAAACCCGTGTCCTTGACACACTTGTTCATAGCAGTGCGCACGATTAGGTCGACTAATATTTTGGTGAATAATTCCGCGAAAAAGACGCTTACCTATTGTTTTATTTATTAATTTTTGTGTAATTAGGTTATGGTATTGCGATAAAAACGCTTTGTTTTGTTTTTTTCTAATCTAGTTGGTACATTTACATCTCTTGCGCTACGGACGCTTTTATTTGTGTTATTAGTGCTTGTGTAAACCTGTGATCGTGATGGCAAATATACATCCGAACTACACAGCAGCTGAATATATGATCCTAATTTACGGAGAATGTCATCAAAATGCCGCCGTTGCGATTAGAACATATCGCGAGAGATATGGCGATACAAGACAATGCCCTACTCATTCTCGCACTATTGTAGGAGCTCTTCAGTGCATCCGCGAAATCCGGCCAGTGGATCCTAGGTATCAACGCCCTGATCGACCGACAATACCCAATCCACTTAACTGAAAATGTGACACAACACTTCGAAGACCAACCCAAAACTAGCCTCCGCCAGAGTGCTAGGCATTTTCAAGTCCATCGCAGAACCGTCCATAGTATATTAAAGCGCAAAAAGTGGCACCCATTCAAGTTTAGAAAAGTACAAACTGTGCTATTGCGTGATAAAATAATAAGAGTTAATTATTGTCAGGGTACTGAGAAAAATTGAAGAGGACAGTGACTTTCTTTCCCAAGTTTGTTGGACTGACGAAAGCACGTTCACCAGAAACGGCATGTGGAACCAGCAATGAAAACCAAAATCCGCGCGTATGGCGGGAGTCAGCCCATCAGTACAGATTTTCGGTAAATGTTTTGGCAGCTATTCATGGTAACAACATTATCGGACCCGTATTCATTGATGGGGCTTTGAACGGCGAAAGGTTTGTTAATCTATTAAATAATACGGTGTCAGAATACACAAACAACCTAAAAGCCGGATCCACACCGGAATATCCAAAATGGATCGGCGATCCCGCGATCAGCGATCCAAGATCGTGATGCGTGGAGCGTGGATCGTTCTAGGTCGATCCAACAGCAATCTTTTGCGATCCTGACTGGCTGCTCCAACGCGCTCCTGCCGATCCATACTCAATCAGTTGAATTTTGTCTGGCTATGGAGTCACACGTGCAACAACGGCGACGAATAGCCGTAGCAGCAGCAAGCTACATTTTACTTGTATATTTACGGCAAAAATTACGAAAACGCAAAAGACAGTATTGGGTTAAAACAATTTTTAAAAACCGGTTGGAATATGGGACTCGACTTTACAAAGAGTTAATAGTTAGTTAAGGTACTGAACTACAATTATAAAACAAAAGGAACTATAATTTCTTACTTGATCCGGTAATACGACTCTGTTTTTCTCTGAATCGTTCTCTTCTGTAGCCACCCGACAAGGACTTCATTTTTTTCTTTAGTTCTGTTGTTGGAATATTGTTCATTTGCCGACTAATTTTCCGCCAGGCATCTTCTCTTACACCTCTATTTTTGTAATTGGTATCATTAGGATCCCATAAACATTTATTCTCCCTATATAGGGAAATTAAACGGATACTTTGCGAATTATCCATAACGGTGGATCACGCGATTCTCACAACCGTCCAGACCGCGCGCGCCAAGCGACTGAGGCCTCTTTGTGCGTGACCAAAAAACCGACAACAAATGGATCGCACGCGGCGAGGAGCGCGCGCTCTCCGCCGCGCACATGGATCGCGTGCGGCACGTCTACACTTCATGCTCCGTGGAGCGCGCTCCATGCCGCGCGCGATCGGAGTGCTTTGGATCGTCCGGTGTGGAAACGTCCATCGATACCAACCAATTAGATGGCGCGCCTGCACACTCTGTAACAACAGCCAGGCAGTGGCTAAATGACACGTTTGGTGCACAATGGATTGTTAGATTTGGACCTCGTAGGTGGCCAGCAAAATCGCCAGACCTCACTCCACTAGATTTTTTTTCTGGGGGTGCATCAAAAAGGATGTATACGCGGAGAACGTGGATTCGGTGGAATAATTACGCCATCGAATAATAAATACATTTGAGAAATTGAGGGAAATGGCTATAGGTGACAATTTATTTTCAAATGTGTGGGAAAACATGAAACGCCGTTTAGTTCTTTGTATCTGCCAACAAGGTGGTCTTATTGAAAACAAGAAAATTTAAAATAAAGACAAATTAAAGCAGTGATTAGTGATGACAGTTAACAAATAGTAACACGAGAGCGTGATATGATACGTGTTCGACTAAGTATCTCCACCATAGATTACTGACTATGTACTAGAGATAGATGAGCAACTCAAATTTTATTTACGTTAAGTTCCGTGTCCATCCGTCAGATGGCGTAAAATTAAGAGTGCTTTGGGCCCGCCTTTTATTTGCACTTTACAATTTTATATTTTTAGAACCATTAATTACATTGCACAAGTGCTGCAATGTAATTAATGGTTCTTTATATTTCCTGTGCTAATTGCTAGTTCCTATTAATAAAATAAAAACCGGATATATTTAAAATATTTATTGTTTAAAAATTCTTTGCCTAAATTATTAACATTAGATGTGTTAAATTTAACAATATTTGCACAATATCAATTGATTTCCTTAAATACATTCTTTTTAACTGGTTAGTTAACCCATTCCTCCCCACTGTCATATTTTTAGGACACTATTAACAAAATTTCTTTTTACATATTAGGACTTTTATTTTTATTATTTCTGATGAAATTCATATTTTTACACTATTTTTCTATTAAAATAAATTTTTTTCGCAGTAAAAAATGTTTACGTACGTTTAATATAATTTTTTAAAATTGGTCGTTTTTGTTGACTGAAGGAGAGCATTGAGTTCCGATTGTATATACCGTAAAAGAAAAACGTTACCTACTTCAAAGTACAGAAGACTTATTCTTAGATCTCTACCGAATATAAAACAAATAAAAACAAAAACAAAAAACTATTTGTGAACTTGTGATATACATTCAAAATAAGCCGTCCTATAAATATGACACTGGGAACCTGTCTGTACAATTTGCCGCGAAAGCGTGTTTTTTTTTTTTTTTTTTTTGCGCCCGAAGCAATTAAAGGGCTACCCTGTACGTAGGGAGGCGGAAAATGCATTACGCATACCACGATAGCCGGTCTATCGTGGTTATGGGGGACTCACTGTCCTACCGGGGACCCTAAGTGATACCCCCTAAAAACCGCCTTTAGGGACAGGCAACCGGCTGATTAAGCTCTATTGTGCCTTATCATGAGCGACCCTCTTTTGGGAAAAGAGGCCGCAGGCGGCTAAGTGCCGCTGAGGGAGTGCCTACGAAGGCAAATTAATGTCAGATATTACAATAATTTTATTTAATTAGAGTTGGCCTGAGCTGCCAGGAGACAGTTCAGGTCGTTTGAAAGTTTATTAGGCGGGTCCGAGAGAGAGTTTCTCGGCCTGCGGACACGATAGCGAGAGGGGGGTGGGGCTGCATAAGAAGCTGCCTCACGAATTAAGTGGTTTGGGTGCGACTCTGAGGCTTTGAAGAAGTTCTCAGAGAGTTTTTTAAGAAATTGTTGAATTGTTGGGAGCTCTAAGTCCCGATGAAGGTCGGCATTGCGGACGTACCACGGTGCGTTCGCAGCTCGACGACAGAATAGGTTCTGAACTATTTGGAGTTCATTTAAAATGTTAGGGTTTGCGTGGGCAAAGACGGGGCCCGCGTAGGACATGACTGGTCGTATACATACCTTATAGAGTGTACGCTTGTTTCGAAGGGACATTTTACTGTGTCGGCCCAACATACTGTTGAGTCTACTCAGATAAAAACGTGCGTGCCGGGTTACTCTTTTGACGTGTCTTTTGGGTTCACATCGATGCGCCATTTTTTGAACCAAGCTCCTAGGTCATCAACTGACTTTTGGATCTTGTTCCGTATGAAGGGTAGTGAGACACCTTTGCAGTAGATGGCAGTGTCGTCTGCAAAGAGGGAGAGTTGAACACCTTTCGAC
Organism: Parnassius apollo; assembly: GCA_907164705.1. Lineage (NCBI taxonomy): Eukaryota > Metazoa > Arthropoda > Insecta > Lepidoptera > Papilionidae > Parnassius > Parnassius apollo. The sequence continues at coordinate 9,721,425 of CAJQZP010001305.1, forward strand.
GGGATGGGAATGTCGTTGGTGAATATGATGTACAGCAGAGGAGCAAGTACTGAGCCCTGAGGGACACCAGCCTTGATAGTTCGCTGTGAAGAGAGCGTGCCTTCGTGTCTGAAACGAAAGGTACGATGTTTTAAATAGGAGGCCACGAGACGAACTAGACGATCGGGGAGACCTATTTTATATAGCTTGTAGATAAGGCCTGTGTGCCAGACTCTATCGAAAGCTTTGGCTATATCAAAAAGGCCGCGATGGTCTTATGACGACGAGGATAGAAACCGCTGAGGATATATTCCACAATGCGGTGAACTTGTTGGGGACATGAGTGTTTGGCTCGGAAGCCGAATTGATGGGGAATGATAAGAGGGTCGCCGTCTGTGGGAAACAGGTAGCGCCTCATACGACTTTGGATGACTCTTTCGAAGAGCTTGCCCATTGCCTTGAGGAGGCTAATGGGGCGATGGCTGGAGGGGGAGGTTGAGAGGCTTGCCTGGCTTGGGAATTCCAATCACAGTAGCCTCTTTCCACGTAGTGGGAAAATAACTAAGGTTGAAGCAGGCGTTGAAGATAATAGATAAAAAGGTTAACACCTGCTCGGGAAAGTGTTTTAGGGCTTGGTTGGAGATGCCATCCGCGCCCGGAGCCTTTTTAGGCTTAAGTCCTTTGATGAGGGATGAGATCTCATCATTGGACACAGAGATAGGTTCAGAGGCCGTGGGGGGTGAGCTCCGGCGGCGGACCTCATCCTCCACTGCCTGGACGTGTGAGGGGTCGACGGGTTGAGAACTGGGAGAGCATTGAGCGGCAATGCTATCTGCAAAGCACTCAGCCTTTTCCTCGTCCTCGAAGGCAACCGTGCCGTCGGGACGTGCGGACGGCGAAAGCGTGTTCGATCCTGTCACGCTAAGTACAGGTTTAAACTGGTCAATTGCTTGTTTTTTGCGGGTCTTGCTTGTGTTTACATTAGTCGATTAGTCTACGCCGAACACATTACATCTCGTCACACGAAACGGTTGTGATTATTTATCGACCTAGAGTAAAAAAAGTGAATAGTTTACAAGGTAAAAATATTTTATTTTTGTTCTTTCTCTAATTGTAAACAATATACCTGTCTGTATGATTATAAGTATTCGTGTGGCTATATATTTATATTTTCTATTTTTTGTTATTTATAGATCATGGATCCAGTGCAAAAAAAGTATAAAAAGGCTTTGAAGGTGTCCGAAATCGTAGACTATCTTCAAGATATTGAAGATTCTAGTGATGAGGAGTTGAATGACATTGAAGTTGCCATATTGCCACCGGATGAGGTAGATGAAATGACTGACATAGAAGAAGGTCATGACGACGATATGGGAGTTTTGCCAGTGTCTGATGTAGGTAGCTGGTAAAGTGGAATTTTCGTGCACGATCGATAACGTTGCGGAAAATTATCCTACTCAAACCACATCTCGGACAAGTAAGACAGTCACTTGGCGTAAGTGTGAACCAGTATATTCTGAAATACAGCCGGAATCCAATACCGCTAAACAATGTTTGGAAAATATGATTACGGAGTTGGAAGGAAAATCAGCGGTAGAAATATTCGAAAACTTGTTGTGTGACGAGATTCTAGAATATATTGTGCACGAAACTGTAACCTACGCCAAACATTATAAAAATGATTCGAACTTCAATAACTATAAATGAGTTAAGTCTTTATAGGAATTTTGTTTTTCTCTTCGTATCATCACTTGCCGAAAAGTAAACTTTATTGGTGTAGAGATGAGGATGTACATATTCCATTTGTTGAACAAGCAATGTCCCGTAATCATTTTGATAAAATTAAATCCTATTTACATTTCAATCACAACTCATAAATTTATAATACTGACAAAGCTTTCAAAATTCGCCCACTTATCGAAAAAGCTAATGAATCATTCCGAAAGTTTGGTATATTTGAATCCAATTTAGCTGTTGATGAAATGATCGTCAAATACTTCGGTCACCATGGAATCAAACAATTTATAAAAGGTAAACCAGTAGGGTTCGGATATAAGCTTTGGGCACTGTGTGGAGTCAGCGGATATTGTTACAACTTTTCGCTTTACACGGGCAAAGGATGCTCAAACCTCTGCTAGTAGTAACGATGGCTTGGGTGCAACAATGGTAAAGAAGTTGCTTGCAGTTTGTACAGATCCCAGAGCACATGTAGTCTACTTCGACAACTTTTTCAGCAGCATGCAATTGTTGATTGATTTGAAATCTCAAGGGTTCAGAGCTACAGGGACAGTCAGAAAAAATAGGACTAAAATGTCCTATCATGACCAAACAGGAGATGAAAAAGAAAGACCGAGGATTTATAAAAATAATGAAATGTTGTTTGTCTTTTGACTAATTTTGATTCTGATGAACCTTTGGTAAAAACGAATAGGTACTCAAAGAACGAAAAGGCCAAAGTAGCCGTGAATCAGCCAATGCTTATTCATAATTATAATAAAATTATGGGAGGAGTGGATAAACATGATTGGCTGATTTCTAAATATCCAATCTGCTTTAGAGGTAAAAAATGGTATTGGCCTTTAGTCATCCGTGTTTTAGACATGTCCCTTGTGAATGCATGGATTATCTACAACCACATAAATAAAGATGAGACCATCCCTCTGCTAGATTTCAGACGAAGGGTTTGTTTTGCTTGGATGAAAAAATCGAAAGGCAAGGTAAGTAAACCGACACCCGGTTCTTCAGAAGTTCTTTTACAACCTGTCAGGTTTGATAATGTTGGACACTATATGACAAAGAGGGACAAACAGAGGCGTTGTCAAGGACAAGGTTGTAAGAAAAAACCTCTAACCTTTTGTGCTAAATATGAAAAAACACTATGCAGTGATTGTTTCATACCTTATCATACAAAATAAGCTCATAATATTTTATTTTTAAGACTGTTTGTGGATATAATTTTCAAATAAAGCAGATTTTCTTATAATTGTTAACTTGTATTATTTCTAATCACATGTCTCCATTGGCATATTTATAGGACAGGCTGAAATAGGGATGAAGGTGTATTTTTTCTTATTTTTTGTCCTACTCTTCTTTTATTAATGTATTATGAACTTAATTTAAAGAATTGACCAAAAAATTCCAATGTTTTCGAAGCTTGGGAAGTAATGGGTTAAGTTAGGAAATATATTATGTTACAGAGAATACAATACAATAGAATTATTATTATTAAATATAGATTATTACATAATACTTATTGAAAGTCATGTTTTATTTACTACAGATACCCCTGTCCTGGGAAGAACCAACAAGAAACCCAGCGGGACGTTTTTTAAAAGATATTTTACTTTACAATAATTTTGTTTATACATTTTTTAAATAAATTTTAATAGTAAAAGCATGGTGGCGATCACCTCAATCCCAGGGGTTATTATTGATGTATTTTTTGATATTATAATAAAACTTTTTGTACATTTTTCCTTAAATAAAACATTTCAACTTATTTATTGGCCAATTTTGTATATTTTCTGAAATTTTGTTTTAAAAGCGTATATGTTGCCCCATAAAAGCACTACTGACTCAGTGGAGTCTAGTAACTGGTGTTACAAGCATATGTTTGTTCCTAGTTTTTAAAGTATAAACATCTTTGTTCTTATGAAAGCTATTTATGTTTTTATGTACATATTTTATTGTATATATATATATATATATATATATATATATATATATATATATATATATTAATGTATGTACAATAATACATACATTATTGCTATGCCAAAGTTAATATATTTATTTCTTTAAATTTTTCTCTACCCGACTCTTTACAATTTAAGATATAAATTGAACGTACGGCTCTCTTTTATAAAACAAATATGGCTTCAATGTCAGTGGCATGACTAGCAGTAATACCAAGAAAAACTGTGGTATCCACAAGACTCAACTACTTCCCATTTAAGAGCACATTGATAATTGAATCCTCTCCAAAGGTTTGCTTCTGTTCCATAATTTCAAGAATTAGTATCAATTAATTGTTAATAGTGGTACATCTTTAACTTAATATAAAAAGATACATTTTGTAGCAGCATATAATCTTAAAAGAATAAAAACTTTTAAAGTGTTAATAACTATACTTTTAAAAATACAAACAATTTACAAAATTTACTTTCTTATTAACACTATACCATTGTAAATGTGTAAATCAATATATATCTTTTTACAAAATCAGCATTTTATATATGTATGTATGTGTGTATAACATACTCATACATAATACAACATCACAAACCATTTGCGAAATTATAATCAATCTAATAAATTGTGGAAGGTACCATATAATCACATAAAGCAACAAAAATAATACTAAGAAATAATATTTCAATAAAACTGATATCGTTGACTATGCACACCCACATGTTCCTGAATGTGCAGTTAGTAGAGCATAATATGAATATCGTGGAAGACGGTACAATTTCGAAGACAAATTGTTTGGCAAAGACGAACATTAAAAATGTCCTTATATAAATACTAATTAAACCAGATATACTCAATTATATTTAAGCAAATGAAAGAACAACGCTTGAGCACGGCAGAGTGCTTGTATTTCTAAATGCTTGATGAGATACTAGTGTTCTACTCACTACATTACAATGCAAATGTCATAGGTTTTGAGGACTGAGGATGTTAAGAGTGAAAATATGACCATGAACATGTTTTGGTTTGATGATAAAGGAGATAAAGTTCATATTAAGCTATCAACTAGTTATAGATTTTGCAAAAATGCTACGATGGCAGTAATTAAAATATATATATATATATATATATATATATATATATTTATATATATATATATATATATATATGATATATATCAATTAAAAAAAAATAATTCTCTTTATTTGATACTTACACTTATCGAAAGGGGAAATTTTATTTCAAAAGAATTAAGATTTATACGCATGACGTAGTAAACTGTTAAATGGGAGCATTTATAATTGCTCTTAGACAGTGATGTGGGAGAAAATGAACTACTGGATGATGCATAAGTAAGCTGACATATACCTAAGTGTAACCTGATAAAATACCTAAAATTAGGAGTAAAGCACGAATTTTAACCAACGTGGTTGGTAACCAATTAGGTTGTCTTTGACTTTGTCTTTACATATTAATAATTAATGTTCAATAAATATTTGTCTTTAACGACTTTGTTTTGATTTTATTTTCAAAACATTTTTAATTACCCCAAGAGAACAAAGATACTGCAGATATGGCTGACTAACAGAAGTTAGTCAGTTTTGTTTGATTTTGTTTAATTTCTTTAATCAAATATTTTATAAAAAGTGTCTAAAACATAACTCGGAACGTATATGCTATGAAACAAAGTTTTACCCATTACAATGAGATTTCAGGAAGTTAAAAAAGGAAGTGTATGTAATCATTTTAAACAGTTTCCATCAGTAAAAATTGGACAATATCTTATGTTAATACGACAAAAGTTTTGTTTCAAAATATCTATATGATAACAACATATTATGTTAGTTAATGCATTAATTTAACTAAGACACTGCTGAATACTTTCTCCTTAGTGAAAAACCACGGAGCAGAACACATGAATCCTACTTGCCAACAATTCAAATAGTATTCAATAAACTCTTGTTCAACAATTTAAATTTAAATTGATTTTAATTTAAGCTGATTATATAATTAATCATAAAGGTTTTTAAGTTTTCTTTGTGCTTTTTACATGATAAAAATTCGAATTCCACACCAAGATCTATTAATAATTTAATTCTATCACATATACCACTGTAGGGGCCATTTTGTAAAGCATTTTTTATTATTTTAATTACTCTTTCAACACACTCTAAAAAGTTTTGGGAGGGTCTCATAAGTGGTCTACGCGTGGCATCTACAGACAAAATGTAATCATCTGCGGAGTTGTATCACACAATTCATTGTTACATGTAATACATGATTTGCAAACTTTAATTTTTAATTTTTTATAACTTGCCCTGCCACATACCTTTTTGTCTCCGTGACAATTTTATTTGCAACTTCTTGCGAATCGTTACCTGCCAAGCTTTGAACTATCAAGTCTATGTTAATTTTATTTTCCTTTGGGGGCAGAGGTAATTCATTTTTTGCCAGCAGGCAATCTAAATTATTTAAAACTTTATTAAAGTTTTTCTCACAATTTGCCCCCAAGGAATATGTTGAACTCAAATTATTAACAAGTAATGTTTTATAAATACTTTGAAATTGTAAACACGTAGGATTGTTGTTTCTAGCCCCGTGGCTTCTTACTGAGGAGAAAAAGTTTTCCAAGGGATCTTGATTAAAATTACGCATCAATATACTCTTTACATTGTATTTGTCAAACAAATATTGCAACAAACCTTTTATAGTGTCAATGTTATGTATCCAATTTTTTATTGATGGAACTTGTTCATAACTTACAGATGATGTAGCACTACCTCTTTTTTTATCTCCGTTTTGAATCTCATTAACCTTAAAACTGGTAGAACTTTATTCCATAGTGCAAAGTGATCTGAATTGTGTTTTACACAATTTTTATAAATCTTATATGTTTTTTTATAAGAACCTCCATTAAAAGAATCAAACAATTGATCAAACAGGAGAAGTATATCTTCCGTATCTTCACATTCTTGTGGCAGCAACTTATTTTCTGCAAAGAAATAAAATATTATGAGCACTTTTCAAATAATAAGCAATAAAATGTTTGACGTAAGAGTTAATACAAGTAAATAAGCGATAAAGAGATATCTTACAAAAAATAATTTCAACGTTGAATATTAATTAACAAATTATATATACGTACTTGCACAAAATCGTAAAGCTCCTGATACTCGTTGGCTAAAAACTTGAGCTGCATGTTTCACCTTCATTTTGGGATTTTTTCAGACATAACATGCATTTCTGTAAGATTATTACACATTCTTAACTCATCTTCCCCTGCATCAATTTCCAACAGTAATTTTAAATGTTGCCATTTTGCTATTTTTACTTGGTCGTTCTGGACATACCTTAACCCATTCATTGCCACCAACGCACCATTTGCGTTGATCGAGATTACTACGTCATGCCACCAACGCACCGTAAATGTTGAGTGACTTCTTGAGGTTTTTTTTGCATTAAATAAAAACGGTAGAAATTTATTTTAATCTATGGCAACATTAACTATTAGAAATAATTTTTAAATGTGGAAACACCGATGGTTTTTGCTTCGTATTGTCATTCTTGTTTTGACAATGAAAAAAAGATTGGTACTAATAACGTACATTTTGAATTTAAAATAACTTGAGTTTTAACGAGTGTTCATTATATATTAGTAAATTATGAGATAAAAGTAATCAGTATTCTTAATTTTTTTCTTTCTTTTCCCTTGTTTCATCGTGTTTTTGAAAAATAAAGTCACATGCACGCATACGGTTCGTTCGTTGGCATAGCAGTAAAAAACTTTATTGGATAGTTTTATTCATGATGCACAAGGAACAAATCACTTCATTTATGCGTGTCTCGTATTTTTTTACACTCATAAAGTTAAATTTACTATTCGTAATGTATTTAATTACTAAATATTTTATAAACTGGCCGTCACATTTTACGTATTTTATAAGGTTTAAATTATGAATACACAGAGAGAAACTTATTTGTATTAATTCCGCAGTAGCATTTATAATATCCAAGGCCATAGGTCATAGGTAGAAAAATAGAGAAAATCCATAGGTATATTTTTTTTATTTTATGTTTAAAAAGTAGGTAGGTGAAAAATATAAACTAGTTGTTTAAAGATAATTATTATTTATGTGAAGATTTATATGATAGATTTTAATTATTAAAATATAATTGTTTCAAAGGGTACCACAACTATTAATTGTAATTTTTTTTATTTTTAAAAATAAATGATTATCTTCATGGGTTTCTCTCACTTTTATTGTTTACGAACCTATGTATATTAAAATAATCAACCCACTCAAAGGTCATCCAGAGAGGTTTTTATTGGGTGCCGAAATGTAACAATATGCAAAGTGGATAGGTATACATTAAACATTAATCAGATAAGGAGCAAAGATGTTAAATAATTCTGATACTAAATTATTTATTTAATTAAGTACACCAACAATAGGTATACACCGCATGCTTCAAGTTACTAAGTAGTTATAAATATGTAAGATACAAAAACTTAGGACAGAACAAAGTAATATTATGTGTGTAAAACAAGGACTTACACCTATTTATAAACAAACATAGATTATATAAATAAAGCAGCATATTGACATATCCAGCATCAGTCTCTCAGAACATGTTACATAATACTATCCAAACGTCAACGCAAACGGCATGTTGAATGGCACTAGTGATTAAATTTCTCTTACCAGTGCCACCACCATGTATGGTGCGTTTACCATTTTTAGATGGGTTTTTGTTATTTATGGGATTTTTGTGATTAAAGAACACATTTAATTACGCCTTTTCTTCTGTAATCCACAAAAATATTAAGTGGCACCCAGGTGATGTTTACAAAATGTAAGTGGCAATGAATGGGTTAAGTCTTTTGATATTAAATTATTCCTCACACCATTTAATAAATGTGGAGGGTCCAATAACGGGAATATATGATGATTTTCTATTTGAAAAGCACTGCTCCTGTGTTCTCTACCCAGTCTCAAATATTCTGCATTTGTCTCTCTTAATAATTCAATTAATACCTTTGTGTTAATTGTTGATTGGTCACACACAGTTGCAACAACAATTAACCCTGCCTGAAATATTTCTTTGATGATAATCTTTATTAGTTTTTTAAGAACTGTTGCATTTGTGGCACTTTTCCAAAAAGCAAAGCAAATAGGTTGCTTATATTGAATTTTTACACCCTTTAACATAAACACTAAAACATGATCAGCAATATTATCATTCTGATCATTTTCACCAAAATCTTCAAAGCCGACTATTTGATCTAAAGCTTTATCATACTGTAGTGATGGTGAAAGCAACATTTCATCAAACATTAACAAGCATAAGCGTTCTTCCATATTAAATTTTTGTGCTGCATCTTTTATTTGACGGAATAATATTGGGTTTAGACCTGCTTTCAAAGTTATGTTTTTAAGTACATCCTGCAATGTCCTCTTTAAGGGCAAGGTAAATAATTTTCTTAGAAAATTATAGCCTTTGGGACTTCTTTTATAAATCGACAAAGCTAATAATTTTTCTTCAATATTAAAACGCCCTCCACGGTCTCTTTTATTATGCTGAGTTAATTGCATATTTAGCAATGTCTGAGCAGGCTTTGATAATGATTTCAGAATCTTTTGAAATAATTTTGTCTTTGACATTTTTTCTGCTGCTGTTATTTGACTTTTTTGGTCTTTTATTTTTTTCTTTAAAAACAAGATTTTATTTAATAATTTATTAATTTTTATACCCATACCTTTTCTTTTAATCAATGTACCTGAAAAAAGTATGACAAAAGGTAAGCATATAGAGATCAGATGAAATAATGACAGCATAGTTCAGATTCTATTGGAATCTCCTTTTGAAAGATTTTTAATTTTAATAGCAAATTCTGCCTTATAATTATATACAGTAGAAACTCGATTATCTGGCCCTTAGTTATAGTTGTTTTAGTTAGGTAGCAATTGTTACTCCGCTCTGACGTGCGTTTCTAGTCTAAATATTTAAAAATGTAATAATAATATGAGGTATACATATGAGATCCACATATTCGGAAAAGATTACACTGTACGTACGTATTTCCTAAGTTTACTTTTAAACAATTTCATGTTATTGCAATTTTTTATGTCATCTGGTAGTTTATTAAACAGCTGTGCTCCCTCAAACAACAAAGTTTTTTTTTGCCATAATTAGTTTCATAATTGAGGCTGCAGTATTTTAGTATGTATGTGTGTAATCTAAGAAAATATGTATGTACACAAATAAGTGCATACATTGTATAATGAAAAATGTATCTCTTAATAATTTCTTATTAAACATTGATTTTCGTTGATATTGTTGTTTTTAATAAACACATAACATTATGTATGTACATATGTACCACAAATGCACAAAACCCGCTTTTCTTCATACATTCGATTATCCGGATTTTCGATTATCCGAATCCCTAACGGCAACAATTAGTCCGGTTAATCGAGTTTCCACTGTAATGTATATAATGCAATATGCTATTAGAATGCTTTTGGAGAAGGCGCGGTGCTGTGGTGTGCAGTCCAATAAAGTAGCATTCATACTGCATGGCTTGCGGACCAGTGATAACAAAATTTTTAAGTTATATCTGCAAGAGTTTTAACCGCTTTATCAGAGTCCTAGTTACTTCAGATGCTACGAACGCAAGGTACAACCATTTCGGTCAGCTGCGTACCCCACATGCTTTTTACCCTGTGCATTATGAGCCAGGTTTAGATATATAGCCTTTTTACTTGTTTCGTCTATGAAAATATACTCAGCACATCCTAATGTCATACTTATTATTAAAGTAAATTCCAACCACTATATCTTTAACTTATAACAAACTTACCGGTATCAAATAGAATATATGTACTTACAGTAATTAAGAATTTATTAATATTATATTACCACCAGAGAATTTTCTGGACCGATACAACTTGGGACTTTCAAGAAAAGAGCCTACTTTATTTTTTAAAGGCAGGCAATGCATCTGCAATTCCCATGGTGTTGTAGTCCTTCATGGGCGGCTGTAGTCACTAACCATCAGGTGAGCCGCATGCTCGTTTCGTCCCCCCTATAATTTAAAATAAGAAAATAAATTGAACATAAAAACACATAAAACCTTCTTTATTGGGCTTGTTTTATTCACTGCTACATATATTACTACTTACTTCGCCTATAAGAAGTGAAATTGCTCACAGTTAAGCAACTCCCATTCATTGAAGACATAATGCTTAGCAGTAAACTATAGCCATAGCAGCGATTACAAAAGATCTTTTAGGTTGCAGTGATAATAGTCTTTCTAGACCTGCATAGCAGCTCGCACAAAAAAATCTATGCTATTATATATGATAGTTTGAATCTACAGATTTACCAAAGGTGTTGTATTGCTTGAAAATTTTTTCAGAATTTTGAAACAGTATCAAGCCTTTTCATCTGCTCTAATAACAGATAGATCCAATTCTAAAGCCAGCTGATCCCGAAGGAAGAAAATATTATTAGTGTACAAAGCCATAGGTGAGACACCGACTGATCCTAAAGAATTGTTTAAAAGGAATGTTTTCACCTTGTGATTGATACAATTAAAAGTGTGTTGGTTACTTGACTTAAACTATCAAAATTCTATGATATGTGTTCATTTTTATACAAAATAAAAATAATTCCTGAAAGATCAAAATGCCTGTGTTGATTTGCAACAGATGGGCATAATGTGATTTGTCTCGTTGTAAATTGGTTCAGGAACTTATGAGCCTGAACCCATTATTTAAAGATCTTAAATCAGCAGAGCCACATAAAGTTCTCAGACTTATTAAAAATAATGATTGGCAGGATATTTTTTCAAAAGTGTAGACAGTACTTTGTATCATGCTGACTATACCTGTACTGTTACTGTCGCTAAATGGAAACATACTTATATTACATTAAAACAATTAAAATTTACCTATGTTTCTACTATGTGTCAGGAAAGATTGTCATATCTTGGAATCTTTTCCATAGAAAATTCTATTGCTATAATAAATATAAACCAGAAAGCTGGCTATCTGGACTTTTCATCAAGTTTGTTGTTGGAAGTTCAGTTAGTTTATCTTTTTTGACACTGTCTGCAGAACAACAGTTTAAATAAAAGTTGTCAAACAAGATTATTAACTCTTATTATGAGAAATAATCTGTACAACTAGTGAACGCAGCAAGGCAAGCATAGTGCCATTGCTGAGAGCAACAATAACAGAGAGCAGCAATGCGAATAAGCAGAACAACTGCTATGGCAAGAGCAACAGACACAACTGTGCTTAAACATATACACCTGTAGATATTTGATACATATAATACTATTTAAAATCACGTCATAGTAGAGGAACACTAAGGTTTTGTATTTAGAGGGGTGTCACTATGAGATCCCGCTCCACCTAAAATTTTGTTAGGGCCGCCACCGCTAGGGCTTTATAACCACTTACCACTGGGTGGGGTAGTTATTGTAGGCAAGCTATACACTGACATACCCATAATAAGTAAAAACTAAAAGTTTGATCATCTTTACGAATATTAAAACTGTTATATTCTTTAGTCTACACTGTTAAAACAATTGCTAGTTAAATTGACAGTGAGAAAACTTTTAATAAAGACTTACCAAGGTTAAGACTGGGGTATGCTGTTTTAGCAAGTCTTTTGGTCCGAGGATATATAAAACGATCTTCGAAGTGCCGATGACAAATCCGGTAATTACGATAAATATCAAGATCAGTTTTATTTATCAAATATTTTCCAGCTATCCTCGTCCATAGCTGAAACCTTTCAAGTGACGGGTATATCTGAAATGATAAAATATAATCATTAATTTCGAGGCGAGAGACGGAAACTGAAACAGGAGATAGGCTTGGCAGAATAACCCGCCTGCCAAGCGTGGCAGCTATGGCAAATAGTACCTACGAGGCAATGCGTGGGCAGCCTATGCATAGTGGACTTTTGATGATTACAGCCCACGCCTTGAACTTTCAATTTCTTACATATTAGCTGTTTACAAGTGAATAAAAACCGGAAACTATGCGAATATTACAAAAGTACTTACCAAATTTGTCACATTTAAAAACACATTCCTTTCGTGACATTTTAAGCAGATTAAATACAAAAGAAATGAAGTAGATCACAAACTTATTAAAATAAAACACATAAATGCACGAGATATCGGAATAATATCAAATAGATATTGATATTAATTTAAGCCTTACTACCAGTAACCGCCATTAACTGCGTAGTGCACCGCGCATAGAACATGGATTGCTTCGTATGTATAGACCTAATATATAAACGTGCCCTCTAGTTCGAATAAAAGTAAGTCTAGTTTATGTGTCCACACTAAAGATGGCAGCACAAAAAGATATCAATTTGTTCTGAAAATAATGTTCTAAATTGTATGCCCATGATCTCCACTGTAGGTAATGATCTCCACTAACGACGCGCGCCGCCACGCCGATGCCGCTAAGTTTCTTTGATAAACAAGACACTTTGCGCGGTTGCCAGCCCGCTAAACGCTGCGTTGGCGCTTCGAGTTAACGTAAACCAGCTAGGTAAGTATTTTCATGAATGAATTTTCGCAAGGGTTATCCCAATTTTAGTTACTTCCTTAATATTTAGTTTGTTTGAAAAAAAAATAATTTTTCAATTTACGAGTAATTTTAACTTACCAAAATGAATATGATTAATGGTCACTAGCCCCATCCGTATGTTAAATTAAAGTCACCATTGTAGCCATACGTTGTATAATAATAACATCGATAAAATATATAATAATAATAAATATATAATAACATCGACACAATGTCTGTGGGTAAAAGTACCCCAGGTTTTCTAACTTATTTATGCCTTTCATCTCAGATGTTTCTTGGTTCGTCATTTTTCAGGGCTAACCATAGAACTTATTTTTATGGTGGTTCCGTCATATTATATACTACGCACATCTCATAAATCATAGGCTAAAACATGCAGATGTTCCATTACAAAACCGAATGTAGGTAAAATGTTTTAATGAACAAAGACTTGGGATGTTTTAGAAAGAGATTTTTTTAATTGCTATATAACTAGCTTAAAATATATATATATATATATATATATATATATATATAGTTACAGCCTATATACGTCCCACTGCTGGGCACAGGCCTCCCCTCCCCATTTCTGAGAGGGTTTTAGGGCAAGGAAGTGTCCGCCACGCTGCCCCAGTGCATGTTGGCGAACTTCACATGTCTTCGAAATTACTCCTCAGACATGCAGGTTTCCTCACGATGTCTTGCTTCATCGCCGAGCTTGTGGTAAATCAGCACTTAAAATTGACAACAAAACTGATAAATCAGCACTTAAAATTGAATGACAAAAGTCATAAACTTTTACACATTCCACAATACGTTCTGGTACGGTCTATATTGAACCTTCAGGTGTTAAAAATCAGCTCTGGTCTAGTCTACATCGACCCTTCAGGCAATTAGTATTGGGCCGGTTCCTTTGAACCCTGCAACACTAAACAGTTTTGGTCCGGTAACATGCCCTTCAAAACTCTCTTATTGTTTCTGCTAGTCCGGAATCACTATTCCCTGTAGCTACATCATTGGACCGCCATAAGCCCTTGAATGATAGCAAGAACCGCCTTTTTTTCTTACTTATTATTTTTTATTTTTTTTTAATTTTTTTTAACTTTTTTGCATTAAGTTTGATGATAAGAAAGGTTTACTGATCGTTCTATAATTACATGAGAAATTCACAACAAAAATATTTTTATCTGGTACACTTTTATATTTATATAAAACACGTTTACATAATATCGTACATATTCTACAGATAGCTCACGAAAATGGTTTTGCTCCAGTGGCTATTTTCAAATGCTTTTGTAAATTGCTTTTTAAATTACATCTAAATTCACACATACATATAACACGAAAAAGTTTTTTGTATTACATCTATATTCACAGATATTATACGAAAAAGGTTTTTTTCCGGTGTGTATTTTCATATGTTTGCAAATTACTTTGAAAATTAAATCTAAATTCACAGATATTATACGAAAAAGGTTCTTCACCGGTGTGTATTTTCATATGCATTTGCAAATTACATTTTCTACTACATCTATATTCACAGATATTACATGAAAAAGGTTTTTCACCGGTGTGTATTTTCATATGTTTTTTCAAATTACTTTTTGTAATACACCTATATGCACATATACTACACGAAAAAGGTTTTTCACCGGTGTGTATTTTCATATGTGTTTGCAAATAACTCTTTCTAATACTTCTAAATGTACAGATATTACACGAAAAAGGTTTTTCTCCGGTGTGTATTTTTGTATGTCTTTGCAAATTACCTTTTGTATAACATCTAAATTCACAGATATTACACGAAAAAGGTTTTTCACCTGTGTGTGTTTTCATATGTGTTTGCAAACTACTTTTAAAATTACATCTATATTTACAGATACTACATGAAAAAAGTTTTTCACCGATGTGTGTTTTAATATGTTTTTGCAAATTACTTTTAAAATTACTTCTAAATTCACAGATACTACACGAAAAAGGCTTTTCACCGGTGTGTTTTTTCATATGTGATTGCAAATTACTTTTCATACTACATCTAAAGTCACAGATATTACAAGAAAAAGGTTTTTCTCCGGTGTGTATTTTCATATGCCTTTGCAACTTACTTTTTGTAATACATTTATAATCACAATTATTACAACAATACATTTGCTTAGCAACGTGCGCTTTAAGATGTGCTAAAATGAAACGTTTTTTAAATGTTTTAAATTCGCAAATATTACAGTTATATATATCCATTAGTTGTAATATCGGACTTTGTTCAACTTGTGTCTGAACTGCATTTGAGCTCTTTTGCGTCTTATGACTGTTTGATATGTGGTCGGCGAGAATATCTTTTGTTAAAAAAAAATTTCTACAATCATCACATTCAAAACTGAATTTTGTTGATGCCTCAGATGTGTTTTTCCTAAGTTTATTTACACTCTGATTCAAAATTTTCTTTTTCATCATTTTTGCAGGAAGCTTCTCTTTTTTCATAACTGGTTCAGTATCTCTTTTCAGTTTAGGCTTTGATTTAATCTTTTTCTCACACGGTTTTGAAAAATTATTTGTTTGTATGCAGGGTTGTTCTGAAATACAAATGAATGAAACATTTTATTTATTCTCAGACATTGTATCTATTGTAAGATACCTTAGACGATTTACAGCGGGCGGAATTTATGCCTTACCAGGGAAATATAGAGAAATTATAATATTTTATATAATTACACTCATTTAATGTTGTAAGATATAAAGTATTTTAGCCAATTACTCTGGATAATGTCTCTTTGATGACTTTCTTCTAACCGTGTTATAATAACATTAATCTAGGGTGAGAAACTGTAATAAAAGAGTGTGGTTTGCAAGATGATGCGGTGACCAGGATTAAGAAAGGAATGCTTCGGTGGTTTGGTCATGTAGAAAGAATAAATGAGGAAAGACTGACAAAGCAAATATATGTTGCAGAAATGAATAAAAGAGTCGGAAAGGGACGTCCTAGGCGAAAGTTTGTCGACCAAATTGGCGATTTACTAAAAATGGGCCAAATTAAGAGTACCCTTAACCAACGAGCATGTATGCGTAGGTATATGGATGTGGAAGAGGCGAGAGGTATGCCAGGATGTCTGTAATGGAAGTCTGTAGTCTCTGTCTACCCTCTGGGTGAGAGGCGTGAGTGTTTAAATATTTATATAATCTAATAATAGCTGGTTCGAATCCTACACAGAAAGAGTGTTATACATACATGCATCTTGACCAGTATTTTTTGTAGATATTAATAATATAGTCTAAGTTACTACCTAGTTAAAGAATAATCTATTCTAAAAATCGCTGTTACACATACAAATGTATTGAAGGTTGCGTGTAAGTCATAGGAGCATTCATCATCACGTTTAATCCCGTGGGTTTTAATACACATTTAATACCTTTCATGATGGGACCAAAAGGAAAGTTTTTTTACAACGTTTAATTAGCTTCATTCACGCTCTATCATTATAGTAGAGCTAAATGAAACGATAATTTCATAAAAAATCATGAAAATACTTAAACATAAAATCAGCAGTGAAATTTCAAATACCTAACATCAGCTGATAAGGAGTCAATGATGAATTAAATTTAAAAATAACATCGCTAGATATTAGAAAGAATAACGGTACGTCCCACAGAGCCGTGGTAGCTCAGATGGTTAACGCTCGCTGTAAATATATAAGACGCGAGTAGCCCGCGTTCGATCCCCGCCGGCACCAATGGAATTGTTAATTGTAATTTTTAGTGCTGATTTACCACGTGCTCGGCGGTGAAGGAAAACATCGTGAGGAAACCTGCATGTCTGAGGAATAAGAAAGAAATATATTTCGAAGACATGTGAAGTTCGCCAAAACGCATTGGGGCAGCGCGGCGGACACTTCCTTGCCCTAAAACCCTCTCAGAAATTAGGGGAGGCGTGTGCCCAGCAGTGGGATTTATATTGGCTGTAACTTTACTTTACTTTTATTTTTTAAACGCGCGACGCCAAACACGCGCGACGTCGAATACACGCGGCCCGCAGTCATAAAAGATAGGCAGTAGACAAAAGAGTTCAGCGTCCGCGCATTTATTGACCCTATAATCAGTTGGTATCATTTTAATTTTCACTGCTGGTTTTATTTTTCAGTGTTTTGATGAATTTTTTATGACATTATTGTTTCATTTGATTGTGAAATCGATGTGATTTGTTTGAGATTGTGAAATGATTTTTTTTTCATTTGGATCCATTTTCTTTTGGTCCCAAGTCCAAAGATATCGTTGGTACTATCGCCTGTCTTCTCTTTCGGGAGCGTTTCAAAAATACCCTTAAGGATGTCCCAGAAATCGACGTAAATCGGAGTCGGATGATAGGTTGTCACAATAATTAACAGAAAAATTAAAAAAATAAATTTCTATGTATTTAAAAAATTACAGTTATTTATAAAAAGTCAAGAAAATCTACATCCTGTGACGGTCTTTTAACTCCCGTAGCTACAAATTTTTTTTTTATTTTTTTATTTTTTAAATCCTGGATAATGCTTCTGCTAAATGTTCAAAATTCATGTATCCAACTGCTCCAGTTTAGAAGGAAATGTACTTTTTTTCGCAACCATGTATTTAAAATTAATACTTTCCCCAGTTTTAAACGACTGTACTGAAAAAAATGGTACTACAGCAGTTTGTCAAGTAACTTTAAAAGTTGGCGCATTTAATAAGGATTCCAAAATGGTATAACACTTGTTAAATTATGGATTTTTAAAAAAAACCCAGTTGTAAATTAATTTCCCTTACCTGTCTAAAATGATTTTTATGTACGCCAAGGCTTTCCTCAAGCCCGTAACTTAAGATTCCAGTTTGTGTGAAACGTAAAGAACGAGTTGACGAAGTGTGAGCGAGACAGATAGTGATGTTAATGACAAAGGAGGAGAGAGTAATTTTACGTAGTTTGAGCGAGACAGATAGAGATGCTATTTTATCAATGTCGCACACAAAATTAAGTTCAGCACATTACGCTCCTTCGTTTATTGCGCGTCTTTCTCTATTCGTTCGTGTTGATTTCGTACTGACCACATTTGGCTCGTTTTATTGAACTAGATTGCTTGTGGTTTGGATTTGTCCTGTTTAATTTTATCTTTAAGATGACCTAGTCTTAGTGCGACCATGTCTGCGTACATCACGCAAGAATACGCTAACATACACCGCGCAATGCAGATGCAAGTCTAGTGCTGCAGCTAGATTTTATCGTGAGACATACCCAAATGCTGCTCGTCGTTGGATCATCGATTTCTTTTAATGTGCTCCAAGCACATCGTCAAGAGAGAGTTTCCTTCCCCTACGAGGACGTTTTTCTTAGGACAAGGGTGACAAACGAGCACACAGTCCACCTGATAGTAAGTGGTTGCTGTGACCCATAGAAATCTACACTACATCTATCCTCGATTACAAACCAAAATGTAGATGTCCATGGGCCACGGCATCCTCTTACCATCAGGTGGATTGTGTGCTCGTTTGTCACCTATATTCTATAAAAACAAAAACGTTAAAAACACTTTTTTTATATTTTGACAACGATAACTTTCGAATCATCATCAATCGATTTTGATGTAATTGGTGGCAATCGACGATGTATTTTATGAACAATAATATAATCTAATAGATCGGGGAAAAAGTTTCTTCGTATTTTGTTAGTATAAAATTGAAGAAAAATCTATTTGGCTATACTGTTTGTATCTGGTTGGTTTTAATATCAATACATATAGGACAAGTAAAAATAAGTAAAGCAACACTTTCCCGCCATTTTTCAATTGCTTTTCTATTCGCCAAAATGAATGAATCTCACAAAGAATAAGTGATGTACATTCTGAATATTTACTACAAAATAAGAAAAAATGCGACTCAGGCTGCGAAAAAAATTTACGACGTTTATGGACCTAATGCAGTGTCAGTAAGAGAGTAGCACAAAGTTGGTTCAAGCGTTTTTAGTCGGTAATTTTGATGACGAAGATGCAGCTCGCTCTGGTCGCCCTCATACGGATAAAGTCGATGTCATTTTTGAAAAAGTGGAGCAAGATCGACATATTAGTTGTACGACATAGCCGAGGAATTGAGTATTGACCACAAAACAGTTTTGACCCATTTGAAAAAGTCTGGCTAAACAAAAAAGCTCTATATTTGGGTACCACACGAGCTCACTGAAAGAAACTCATTTGCGATTCTCTATTGAAACGTTATTAAACCGAACCAGTTTTGAAAACATTGATCACCGGTAATGAAAAGTCGATTGGCTACGACATTAACGTGCGAAAGAGATCAGGGTCAAGGGGTAGTCAAGTTCCACAGACTGTAGTGGAACCCGGATTAACACGCTATAAGGTGATGCTGTGGATATAGTCCTGACCTTGCACCCTCAGATTTTCACCCGTTTCAGTCTCTTCAGAATCCTTTGGGCAGTGTTAGGTTAGCATCAAGAGGGGACTGTCCAAAAATCCCAATATTTCTACAGCAACGGGATTATGTCAGTACCTACAAGATGGCAACAAGTTATCGAACAAATTGGCACATATGATTAAATGTAATTAAACTTTGAAATATTTTGTATTTAGTGAGCTAGCAATCAGTGAGTTGTTGCAGTTTTGCATTTATTTATTGTTTATTATATATTTACGTAGTAACTTTGGACAATGACCTAAAACAGATTTTTTTTTCAGTTTACTATAAGGAATATTACTATAAGGAATGGAAGAAGTAGTTAATAAAATAAGATCGGGTGCACTAAGAAACAATGGCTTTACGTGCTTTCCAAGGCACGGGGTTGAAACACTGCCAATTTCCTGGCTCCAGGCTGCTACTGAAAATTTCTTGACGGCAAAACCCAATAACAGATTTTGGCCTAATCCAGGATCTCATGATTAGCAGATGTACTTACAACAACTTTCCCAGACGCTAATAGCCCTATCAACTAATCAGTGAATCCCCTTTCCTATTTTATCTTAATAACACCTTGGGTCACCACCAGCGAATTCAGTTCTTGCTTAAAACAACGTAATTTATGGCCTACAAATAATAATTTTGGGTCATTTGGGTCACAAACGATCATTGGTTTTGTTCACATGTAATTAAAGAACAAAATTTAGTATGTACAGTACATCTCCAACTACATGATGTAAGAGAAATTTCTAATGTGGTGTTATTACAGGTTTTTTTAAAATAAATTATTTTACCTATGTCATCGTCATCTGCTTTACTCTTTGAACCAAATGCAATTAGTGGCAAGTCGTCCTCCAAAGCCGTATGTCGATCTTCAAAAGCATCAATCTCAAAGTGTTCTTGTTTTTCAGCAGTATCTGGAATGAAACAGATTCTGACTCAATATATAAAATAATATCTGATATTTTTTCCAAGCCACTAGATCATTACAGTCCATCACACAGCTTATGTTCCCGGAGCCACCCACTTTCATTACCATACTGCATGTTTCATAAGCTATATGTAATAAGCTGAAGTGGCAATGGGCCGAAGAACTGACAACCGATGGAGAAGAAAGGTTCTTCTAACGTAACGTAATTGTGACAGCCTCGTGTTGGTAGACGAAGTGTAGGGCGGTCCCCCACTAGATGGAGTGACGATCTGGTAAGACATGCAGGAAGTCGATGGATGCAGGTGGCTCAGGACCGCGCTTTGTGGTGTTCCTTTGGGGAGGCCTATGTTATGCAGTGGACTTGTGAAGGGCTGTAATGATGATGATGATGATTCATTCACCTCATTAAATGAGTGTTCTGCCACAACTAGGTTTTAGTAGGTAAGTGCTTGCCACTATGCCTTGAGCACATTTTCTCCATATTTTTTTAGTACGAAATGACAAACTAACAGTCCACCTTATGGTATGAGCCTATCCACCTGATGGTAAGTGGGTACTGCAGTCCATGGACTGCCTGCAGGTAACTACAAACATAAAAGGCTACAATGCGCTGTCATCTCTGACGACTAAGATGTGATTATACTGACTCTATACTCTTCAGACTGACACACAGCAGTGCACACACTGCTATATGATGATATAAATAGATAAGAGGAGGTAGGGAGGAGTCAATCTGGGTTAAGAAATTGGCAAAGGTAGGTTTAACTTACCAGTTGTAAGTATATCATTAATTCCTATGAAGTTAATACATCTTAGTGTACATACATACTGGATGCATTTATACAGGGTCAAAATATTTATAAATATATTTATACATAAGTAAAAGAAAATGTCTAACAATGCTCATTATGATGTCCATGTATGCTTTTCTTTCTCCATGAGCGTGCTTTTTAGATGCACTTTGAATTTAGGCAAAGGCAAATCAGTAAATCTGTAGATTGCACACAAAGTCCTCTATATTTTGTGTCCATGGGCTACAGTAACCACTTGCCATTAGGTAATTTATTTCTTAATTTAATAATATCACAAAATATTTATATTTTACCTGTTTCATGACTCCAGTTTACTTCAAATTTGAAATTCTCATTTTCGATTTTATCTTCCTCAACTTTAACAGATTCAAGGCTAAAAATGTCGTCCTTACAATCATTTTCTATAGCACACTCTACTGGCCGGATATCTATATGATTAATTGGTGTGAATTGAATCTCATCTCTAGCCTCATGCAGTTTTGGTATTGACTGAAACCAAACTCTTTTTTTAATAAGAGAAAAAGCCAGTGTAGTAGTGGTGTAGGAGAACCCATACGACCCCATACCATCCTACAGATGCAGCAGCATCTTCCTGACAATAACTCCAAACAAAAATAAAAACCGGACAAAAGTGAGAGTTCCCAATAAATTTAAATAAGAATGTAGATAGTTTAGAAATGTAATTAGAATCGAGTCTCAATAATTTTTCCAGTTAGATTCACAAATACTGTAAATTGACAAAACTTTACTAATTATATTAATCACCTATAGATACCTAATATTTTGTTTATATATAATAGAGTAATACATAACAGTTTGATGATTATTTTTGTAAAAATGAGTTCTTCATTGACTGTAATTCATAAAATACAGAACATTGCTCTTACAATAAAGTAAGTTTCAAACTGCTCAATCAATAATATCAACTGATAAAATAACTCGTAAACTGTTTCAAACTATTTCAAATTTCCCGCGCGCTCCTATGTTCTACATAGGTCATGACCTCGTAGCCTTATTAATAATAATAATAATAATTATTATTATTATTTATTGACAGACCACAAAGGCCCGTAAAAAAGAAACATAATTATTATAATCAACAAACTTAAAAAAATTGAAATAAAATGAAATACAAAAATAAATATAAATTAAATAAATGCCATCAAACAAATTAAAACTTACATCTTAACATACTAGACCAATATTTAAATATTTCACTACAATTTTGCGTTAAAATTAGTATAACCGTGTTTCCAGATTTGAGAAGATTACTTCTAAATCTGGCCACACGATGTCTTATCAAAGCATCGAGCGTCGGTACGCGTGCCTCAGCGAACATTGTAGATGCACTACAGTACCTCGGAAAACGAAACAATATTCGGAACGAATCGTTATATTGAACCTTAAAAATTCGATAGTTTTCCTTTTTAAATTTAGTCCAGAGATGCGGTGTGTAAAGCGATTGGCAATAGGTTTTAAATAGTAATATTTTAGAATCTCGCTTGCATTAATTAAATTTCCTGTTAATCATATTTGCACGTACAGCAAGGGACCGCCTTTCTCTGTCCATGTCCTAATCATCCCTCAGGTCACTCGATACGATATGTCCTAAATATCGAAAGCTCGTCACAAACTTCAAATTTTTGCCGTTCAGGTCCAATGGTAAACAAACATCTTTACTATGCGCTCCAAAGACCATTGCCACAGACTTGTCTGCATTATAAACTAAATCGTGGCTTGCTGCATATCTCTCACAAATAGAAATTAACTTCCTTAAGGCTCCGATTGAGGGGCTCAATAAAACCATATCGTCTGCGTAACTAAGGTTGTTTACACATTTCCCACCTACATGACAGCCGATACCCGTTTTATTGAGCTCCTAAATTAGAGCGTTAACGTAAAGGTTAAACAGCAGAGGAGAAGTCAGCCCACCCTGCCTAACCCCACTAGTCAGTACAAACTCGTCCGAGAGCGAGCCATCCCAGTTCACTACATTAACCTGCGTTTTATACCAATTAATAAGGATTCTAATTATGTCATAAGGAACACCCACAAGTTTTAACTTATCCCACAGGATGCTATAGTTTACCCTATCGAAGGTGCGACTCAAGTCCAAAAAACAAGCGTATACTTTTGTTCTTCGTGACACGTAATACGTTACTATTTGTTTTAAGGAAAAAATTGCCAACTCAGTAGAGCTACTTTTTTTAAAACCAAACTGAGCATCACTTATAAAAATAAATTTCGATAAAATATCCAGAATAATAGACTCAAATAGTTTCGCACAGGTTGTAGCGATTGAGATAGGCCTATAATTGGAACTGATCGTATCGCTAACGGTTTTACTTTTGACAATAGGGCTAACCACGCATTTTATTAGGTCAGGAGGCAAAAATGAGTGTTTTAAACACGCGTTAATAAAAACCGAGAGAAACACCACAACCCAGGGTCCACCGCAACGTAAATGTTCTACCGAAATGTGGTCATGACCACACGCTTTACCAAGGTGCATCTTTTTAAGGGCATTATACACCATACTCTCATCAATATGAGTATATGATAAAACAGGCATATCAAATGTATCTATCGCAGAAGGTCCACCACTAGAATAGCCGTCATTCAACAAAAAGTTCCGTTTAAAATTATTAGCTATCTGTTTTTTATCGCTAACACCATCCACGCATACCGGAACTCCAACCCTTATTTTGCATAGTTTTGATGTATGTTGCCAAAATTTAGAAAAGTTTTTGTCTATACATGCGTTGCTTATCCGTTCCAATAAAATTTTACTTTCGTTTTTCTGGCACCACTTTAAGCGACCTTTAAATATAGACCTACTTTGCTTCATCATATCATAGAGAGAACCAGAGCTGGGAGCCCCCGCCCCGGTCCACCTTGATAAGTTTACTTTAGCATCCACATACGCTGATTTTACTACATCATTCCAGCCCGGCGTGCCTTTACGTTTACGCGATGTCACTCCATACCCTACTTGACTTACGTGGCTTTTAATAGCGGATGTATGAAGACTTTCGATAAATTTCTTATAAATTCTAACGAGAAAACCTTTGTGTGAGTCACAAGTACAGCCATCGCAAGAAGAAATTAAGCGCAGATAGTCCCAATTAAATTCTGATAAGAGATAACTACACCACCACTCATACTCTTTAATCTCATCCCCACTTCTCTTACTCCAAGAAATAAGGTTCCTAGATTTAACGTGATTAACCACAATTCTCTCAACAGCAATTATGTTAAAATTAAATTCGAATGCGAGAGGCCAGTGGTCCGACCAAAATACATCATTTATTACATATACTCTTGATAACGCCGACCACGCGACCCGAGTTACGATGCAATGATCAAGCCAGCTCTTTGTGCCATGAGCATAACTAATGTATGTAAAAATATTTTCAAAATCTTTAAAAAATTTAATCTAAAATAAAAAAAACCACATTTAATTATAAACTTTTGATTATACATAAAATATTTGTAAATTCAGGTAAATTTTCAAGATGGTTTTGAGGCATATAAACAGAAAAATACATATGACAATTCCCATTAATATACATTTATACAAAATTCGCTCGTTACATTTACATCTTTTAATAACGCAGTTCTCCACAAGAGGGCCACACCTCCATATGGTCTCCCTTTTAATATTCCGGATGAAGAATCGACCGCAGAGGTACCATGAGAAGAGAACTCGGTATGAATTGTTGACAAAAAAGATAGCTCATGGGGAAGCAGCCAGGTCTCTTGAAGAGCCACCACATCAAACTCTTTACACAGTTCTCTAACATGATCAACACTTCTCTTAATTGACTGACAATTAAAACTAACGAACTTCATGTCTTATGGAATTACTTTGCCAGAAATGTCTAAACACTATGCTTACAGGCCAGAAGTCCTCATTCATAAAAATATGTTTTCTGTCAAAATTCACCCTTACCTTAAAAAAAGCAAAGTTAGTCACTTTAAAAGGTTCAATACGTTCAACACTTATCGCTTGTTCACCTTTACACTTAATATACTCCTCGAGCTTATCAGCAGTCGTTGAAACGTCTAAACGTGATACATATAAGCAAAGAGATCTCGGAGCAGCTCGGATAAGCGAATCTCCTAGTGGTTGCACGGCCGCCCTACCCTGCCTATTCCTATTTTTCTTTTTATAAGACACGGGCACAAACCCTTCGTCCTTATTTTTTGTTGTCAGATTAACCTATTATGTAACGTAAACACTTGGCAGTTTGCTTTCAATTCGAAATACACTGATTCGTGTTGTTTCTGTCTCAAAGCGAACACGCAATGGACTGTCAAAATTAATGAAAGCAAGGAGTTGATTTGAGCGATTAGTCGTCTCTCTCACAAGCGTGGGCTTTTTACCGGGCTTTCGAGAAAACGATCGCTCTTTTTCTAACCTGTGACAAAATGTTTTATAATTAAATATAATATAATAACTACGAAATGTTTATACTTATAGAAAATTAGTATGCAACAAAAAGCCCGGCTTTCGAAGTTGTTGTTGAAGAAGTTGTCGAAGTTGAAGTCGTCGAGTGCGGGAGCGCGCGGGAGATACGTTTGCAAGGTCATAAAATGGAGCATAATAGTGTTCCTTGTGATGAATTGTGTGTTAAAATGCTATTCTGCGACGAAAACGTAAAATCTTTAAAAGGCCAAGAACGTCTTTCGGACTTATCAATTATCGCAATTGAAAAACAGTTATTGGTACAATTAAAACGTTCACCAACATTTTACGCGGACGTAATCAAATCTTTCCTTAAGAAAGAGATACTATTCGATTCAGAATATAAATAATTTTTTTTTTTTTTTTTTAATTTTGTACATAGTTTGTACATTGTTCATGTATAGTATTGTATGTAAATATCTTTTTCTTTCGCTCAAGCAAACCCAAACAGCTTTTTTCAAAGGCACCGAAGGTATGCAATTGTTGATATGCAATACAATCTATCTAGCCGTAGTATGCCTTCTGTGTGCTTTGTTAAACACGTCCTCGACGGCACTGAATATGAAACTGAAGAGTGGTGACAGATCAAGACAGATGCATTTTTATGAAACTGCTAAAAACAACAAAACCATATGTTAGACTTCTTCTTTTGGACGCGAAATGCGCCCGTATCAGAAGTAAACCCCTGTTCCGTATCATAAAATTTACTAAAGCAAGAACCGTATATACTAAACTTAACGCTGAGTGTAACCAACATTTTTTATTTCAAATTTAGAAAGTAGAAATAGTGTGTGTAGTGTGTGTGTGTACGTAGTGAAGGTGTAGTGTGTGCGTAATAGTCTCCTTGAGCACATCTCGAATCCCACAATTTTCTAATTTCTGCAACAGGATGGAGGTACACGACGTCAAATGCCTTTTTAAAAGCAAGAAACACCGCGAGGCAATTTGAATTTTTATAAAGACTATCAACAACTACAGATGTTAGGGCTTCTACAGCGTCTTCAATCGAATTTCCTGCTCGAAAACCAAACTGGATAAGATGTGAAACTTATTGAGGAAACTTATGAGCCTCTTGTTGATAAGTTTTTTTAAAGCTTTTGAATATCTATAGCTTTTTAGGGAAATTGGTCTGTAGTTGTTGATATCCTTCTCCTCTCCACTCTTGTGAACAGGTGTTACTAGGGACTCCTTGAAAAAATACAGAAATATATCGTTCTACTATATTAAAATAACGTGTAGTAGATTATGACACATGATTTATGATAGCTGGTATAGATTTGTGTTTACAAGCCAACATTATAGCGATCATTAAAATGCCTGCAAAGTGACGATTAAGGCAAATATTTCATAATAATGGGAATGACCCATCAAGCAGTGAACTTTTATTAATAAGGAAAGTATTATTCTGCGGACCTTGTATTGATGGTTTAAGGATATCCACTACCCTCTATATACCTACCCACGGGACGGGTGTCGTAAGAGGCGACAGAGGGAAACAGAAACAGGAGTAGGGCAGCAGCATCTTCCTGATAACAATGCAGACTAATATATACTGCAGTTGACAACCAGTCAAGCATTGCAAAATTGGCAAAATCCCTCCTATGAAGCGATCTATGACAGAATTTTATAGGTTTAAATGGATGGAATGGATAATACCTTGGAGCCTCCTGCAAGCAACTGCTCTAGAACTGCATTTGACTCAATAGCCTGTTGTTGTAATGTTCTGCATCGAATGAGTCTTGCATGACAGATGAAACAGACAATTATGGGCTCCTCATCTTCATCCATCTGAAAATATGAAAGTTTGTCATAAATATGGAAAACTATTTAAATATACATTTTTGTTAATATATTGGTCACCACAACTCTCTTCTTCAACATCTCATTTTTTTGGAACATTGAATTAACAATTAAACTTACAATCCACCTGATGGTAAGCGGCTGCCGCATCTTCAGACAGAGAAAAGTCCTACCACCTAGTGAATCATCATCACTGCAACAACACAGTCTTGAGCTACCTACATCCATCAACTTCTTGTCTTACCAGATTGCCACTATCTAATGGGGGGGGGGGGGCACGCTACAATTTGCTTACCAGAGGCTACCACTCGAGAATTATGTTTTCCCATTTGATGATAGTTCTGCAAGCTATTAGCCGCGCGCAGTTTGCTTGTGATGAGATGGGTAGCCATCTCGCCTCCGCTGACCGTGTCCTGCGCTCGCCTAGTTAGTCAATAACACAGTCGTGCGCTAACGTGTGCAACGTCTTTGAATTTATTGCTCTCTCTTCAACATTATTCACCGTTTTCTTGTTAAGTTTTACTAATCCGATAAGTAACATGATGTCATCAGCAAACTTTCTGCATGCGCTTAGTATATGGACATAATTCTTTAAATTTAAAATGTTGTGAGTGTCAAGTAAGTAGGAGTCTGCATGACAATAACAGATAAAATTTTAAAAGCAGTAGATCCAGACTCTTGTAACCCTGACAGAGGTATTTTCAAGTTTGGGCTTTCAAAATACAATCCTAATAAACCTACATTCATATTTTAACTTTAAACTACCAGCATTACTATTAACATTACAAAAACTTTACTGAAAATGCTTGCACTAGGAGTAATTTCAATAGCCAAATGGCAGATTTGAACTCACTACTTTCTTGAGTTTGCAATCCTCATTTTAACTATTAGGGTACTATCACTTAATTTCAAATGAAGTGAATAGACCATACACTTCCCTGAGCAGTTTTAAGAGGGCATATGCGTTTCGCATCGAAAACTACATGTTTTATGGTTTTTAAAATGAGTTCACATGTTTTTAGGTATCATAGAACATTATTAAAAATTAAACTAACAAAACAAGGGCCCTTGTTTTGTGCAGTGGAATTTATTTTAATTCTAATCACTTAAAATCACTTTCGGTAATACTTATACATATACTATAATATCATTTATTTAATAACAACATTAATATTTATCAAAGCATATAAACCGGCTATAAAAACTAATAACGTTACTTGGTAACATAAACTTAATACCTACATGAACAGAATAGTAATATGTACATTAAGATATCAGTAATATTCATATATTAATAGAAATATTATAATATCACTTGACGAATATATTCATATTAACTAATACTGACAAAAATCGGTTTTACTACTAGCCCTCGGCCAGGGCAGTCGGCGACTGCCCGTTCCATGCCCCGCGCGCCTCTCAAGGCCCCCGCACACATCCAGACATCCACACATAGCCGCAAGCGATTTTACGTGCACACATGCTTAAGTGTCGTTTCTTTTCGCGTAGTGTATATATTCTTTGGCTATACTACACTATACTATAACTAGATACCTATAGCACCATCGAGCATTTTAAACGATTGAAACTTTTGTAAGCGATATTTTTGATAGTAAGTAATTTTGAAATATGTTTATGATAGTAATATTTAAATATTAAATAATGTAATGGTGGCAAATTTTCATTTCATACATATTTTTTTAGAAATGAGTAATGAACGTAAGCAATTCGGATCAAGTAAAAATACAAAATCGTTGGCTTTCACCTTTGGCTCCGTGGCGGAGTGACTTGGTAATGACTGAGCACCGCGGGTTCGAATCCCACATGGAACAAAAATTTGTATTACCTACAAATAATTGTTCCAGGTCTGGATGTTTGTCCTTGTGAAATTAATGTATTTAAACTGCCACGATGTACTTAGGAAAAATTCCTAGTGTGAAGATAACGTTATGATTAAACAAAGACATGCCATCAAAAGCATAACTTGTAAAATAACCAAGTCTCGCAATGATGATACGGCCGTGCCACTTTTTTGCTCGACTTGGCGGGGGCACTATCGTGCACCCAGATATCTCGCCGTAAACGCGAACAATCCGGGTTCGATCCCCGCTAGTGTTGCCAGGTGTCCCGATTTGCGCGGGACGTCCCGATTTTCAAGGGTCTAGTGACACGTCCCGATTCACCCTTGATCGGGACGCCAAATGTCCCGATTTTCACTAACCTTCTTATTCTATACTTTAGACCATAATTTTGCCTAAAATGAAAAAAATTCAGATTTTATGATGTTTGGATGAATAGTTATTCGTTCGTGAGATCAGAATCGAATAATAATTATAAAGCACAAAAGTAAAGTAAAGTTACAGTCACATTACTCGCATACTGTGATATTTACAGTGAGCGTTGACCATCTGAGCTATCACGGCTCTCAATAAAGCACAAAAAGGCTACAAAGAAACCTATATTTTGTAGTCATTGTAGATGTCCGGATATGAAAACCAAATGCAATTAAAAACATAACTTGTAAAAAAAACCCAGTCTCGCAACTCAGTTCTTCCACCGTAAAAAGTTGTGAGATCCATGTAATACCAAGTCGGTTAATTTATTCAGTTCCTACTTGTTTTAAATATATAAATTGACTTGGCCATCGCATGAAACCACAATGTATCTCACAAGTAATAGGTATTATATTAAATTAGATTGCTTAATGCGATTGCCAAGTCAATCTATATATTTAAAATATAAAAGACTTTTAAAATTGATATGGTCACTATAAAATGTTGTTAGGTTAGGTAATTACGTAATAACTTAAAACAGAAGGACCCTTAAGTAGGAAATGAATAAATTAACCGACTTGGTATTGCATGGATCTCACAACTTTTTACGGTAGAAGAACTGAGTTGCGAGACTTGGTTTTTTTTACAAGTTATGTTTTTAATTGCATCTCATTTATTTTTGTATATAAGAATCTAATTTTTTACTTTTCCAGTACCTTCTACTTCTTGAGTACTAACAACGTACCTATGTACACCTGTAATACATATACAAGTACACTGGTTCATTCACTGCAAATGTAACTTTGTAATTGTAATTCTATATATTTATAAGGGATTACCAAGTTATTTATGCAGTTAGTGTATCTAGAAAACTGGACAGAAATTAACAAATGTTTTAGTTTTTCCTTGATTTATACTCTAAACACTAATTGCATTCTAAATTTGAAGCTTCTATGTCTGCTAGAAGTGCCTTAGAGTTTTGATGATCGGTCAGTCAGTGAGTGACAAAATTAAGAAAGTTTAACTGGTTACAATTCTTAAACTACTGGTTCAAATTGAATGAAATTTGAAATATACCATATCTATACAATGCTTACTTGGAGATCAGATCCCCTATTATTTTTACATTCCGTCCCGAAATTTTACTTGCTAGACCTGGCAACACTAATCCCCGCCGACACTAAAGAAATTGTTAGTTTGATGAATTATGTTTACATTATGAAACAGAATAAAAGTTTATCAAATGATATATATTTTATACAATACATATTTTTTAATTAGAACATATATTATAATATACTCAATAGGGTGAAAATGTAAAGCCGACTTCAATTTACTAAAAAGAATAAAACAATTCCAACATATTAGCCTCCGATTTCTATACACTATACAGGGTCATTTTTAATTTACTGAAGACCTTTAGGGAATATATTATTTACACCATAAACAACATCTGTAAGAAAAAAAAATATATTTCTTCAATTTTTATTTTCATACAAAAATAAAAATATTTTAATTGGAGCTTCTAAACGGTAATAGTCCTAGTTAGGCAGTTAGCAATAAAAAGCGCCTGGGGAGGGAGGGGTGGAGGGGTGTAGGAGGCGACGATACTCATAAACTTGACCTAATTAGTAACATGTGCCTCGTCAGTCGCCTTTGATGCGCCCGCGACGCTTGTCTTTTCGTTGTGAGATTATTGTGAACGTTACCTTGTTACGATGGCATACCGATACTCAAATGTTGAGTATAACGAAATGGTGCGAATTTTAGCAATTTGCAATGATAACGTTAGTGAAGCCTGCCGTGAATATTCAAGGCGATTTCCACCCCTCTTCTACGATGCTAGGCGCTACACAGCGATTGCGAGATTACGGGCAATTCCAGCCTGTATCAATCGATCGTGGTCGTCCACCGCGGCGCACAGTACGTGAGCAGGAAGACATACTGCAGTTTTTTGAAGACAATCCAGCAGCGAGCACTTATGAAGCAGCCCGACAGTTCAATGTGTCACAATATTACGCATGGAGTGTAATACATAATGAAGGGAAGTACCCCTTTCACCTGCACCGTGTTCATGAACTCAGCGAAGCTGACAAACCTGCGCGAGTTACATTTTGTACTTGGTTACTTGCTGCTGAACGAGCTAACATTTTATGGACTGATGAAGCAACATTTGGCAGAATAGGGCTATTTAATACGCACAATGAACACTTGTGGTGCTATGAAAATCCACATGAACCAAGACCACATAGCTTTCAACACCGGTTTAGTGTCAATGTGTAGGCAGGACTTATTAATACAACGTTACTGGGCCCTGTTTTCATAGAAAGATTAAATGGTGAAAGCTATCACAATTTTCTCACCGACAAGCTGCCGGAATTGTTAGAGGATATACCACTTGCATCTCTACGCAATATTTATTATCAACTTGACGGGGCACCGGCGCATTATGCTCGTCAAGTTAAGGATTATAATCCTGATCGGAAATACTACGAGAAAAATAATTTCATTCATCATAATTTTAGTGTCACCTATGCATAGAATGTGGAGGTGATTATTTTGAACGTATGTGCGCGATACTCACCGCCATCCGGGGACGAGTACCTCTAATTCTAATGTATAAATTTGTATTTTAATATTTTTATTGAACCCTTTTTACCTAAATATTTTTATTCAATTACTGTTGTAAAATGTGTGTTAATATCTGTATTTAATCATTATAACTATTTTATTGTAATATTTGTAATTATTTTAACCCGCATCCATTTTTTAAATACAACTTGCATTTAATAAATAAAAATAGCTAATAATACTCGACATTTAATTTGCACGTGCTGCGAACCGAAAAGAGCAGGCGGCGCCTTTGATGACGCCTGTATCGACGTCAAAGTATACCTTTGGCTTGGCCTTGGGCAGTGATCGTAATAAACTACCTAATTGTTTATTAAAAATGTCTATAAATTCGTAAACAAATTAATAAAATAATCAAATAGTCAATCAAATTGCTTTATGCAAAAAAGGAGTATAATATGAAAAATTAATGTAAATTTGTCATTAGCCCCCCAAACTATTAAGTTATTTGCCTATCAAATTAGTATATTGATTTTTCAACAAGTTACACATACAAGTAAAATAAAAAAGGCATTATGTGACTATGTATTCTGAAATGTTAGGTACTTCAAAATACAGGCTTAAAAGGAGTCAGACATGACAATAAAAACTTAAAAGTAGCTTTTATGTAAATGTATTACATTCTGTAAAGAGTGATCTCGCTAAAATCGTTTGTAATTATGCCACCATTATATTCCCAAAAGGTCTTTAGTAAATTAAAAATGACCCTGTATAAGCCATTATATTGAAATTATTTTTTTATTATTTTAGTTCCAATAGTATCAAAGACAGGTATATAATCAAAGATCAAAGTGATTGTAAAGGCAACTATTATAGCCTCACGCTCGTCCTGACACGCACACAGAGATAACATTGTAGTGTGCGTCAATATTACGCCGTTCCAAAGCGATCGCGTAGATTTCGACTTGGGCATATTTGAATATGCGCTCTTCATCTTTTTGATTTAAGGCGATACCTCTAGCGAACGACCTTGAGCGTTCGGTCAAATCAAATCAAATCTGCAAGACGCCACCTACTGCTACGAACGTAGTATTATTTTTTCAATATCAATGAACTATTTTATGGAAATAGACACGACGTACAATGATAAATGTAATATTGAATTAGCTTTTTATAGTGTAAATTATAATATTTGTCAAAATGTTAATTATGGATTCGAACTTTACATGCTAATGGTGCTTAATTTTTGTTATTTTCATTTACTTACATATTGAAAATATACTTGAATAGTAGGTATTATTATTTTATTTAGATACAGAATTTTAGGATATGTTTTACCTTGAGGTCAAATATAATTTTGAGGAGCAACAGTTATTACTAATCTTTTATCTGCTATTCCTTATTTAGGAACAATATTAGTAAATTGAGTTTGACGGAGATTTACTGTTTATAATGCTACATTTATTATTTTAATATTTACCTACTGGGTAGGTAATTATTAAAATAATAAATATAGCATTAGTAACAATAGATATTTTTTACCCAATTACAATAACTAATGAGATATTGTGATTATTGTGATTATAATACTGGGTGGCTATTAATAAATAGAACAAAATAAAATATAAAGTCAATTTTATTATCTTGAATGTAAGAAATTGATTACAAATTTTTTAACTTCCTTAAATTATAAACAAACAGCTGCAGCTATTAAATGAACACATATGTGCATACATACGCCCATATATATAAGTGGTTATGTATATATAGATAGTACCCGGATGACCGAGCTTTGCTCGTTTTTTTTTTTTTTGAAATTACATTTATAAATTACATACTGATGAAACTTAAACAATATTTTTTGATCTTATTGACAGAATAGAAAAAAAACTGAACTGATTATTTGAATAAAAAATCATGAGTGCAATTAGTTTTATTAAAATTTTCGTATTTTTAAAAATTACTAAAAAAAAGGGTTTGAAATAATAGATTTTCTCACAAAAGAAGGGAACTTAAAAAAAAAAGGAAAAAAGCCGGACCAGAGCCAGGACACGAACCACGGAACTTCGATATCACGCCCGACCGACATACCACATGAGCTATAACAATCGTAAGTAAGTAATTTGTCGAAATTTACCTTATATTGTAGCAGTTTTTTATTGCCTGAAAACACGGACAAAAGGACATTTTCTTAAAATAAATCCAAGCTTTCGTCGCTAAAATCGTTGGAGCCATTTCCGAGATTCCGATTAAATCCTGGGGGGGGGGGGTATCCATATAATTTTCTCATCTGGTTCTGTAGTTGCTCGTGTGTGAGAATGTTAGTAAATGGAGCGGGTTATGCTGGCGGGATGTTAACTGGAGAGCATGCAGTAGCAGTTAGATGAGCAATAAATAACACTTCTTCAGAGTTTCTTCTTATTTATTTTCTTGATTCCTTATTCTTACATTGCCGGATTTGGAATGTTTTACCACAAAAAACGCCTCTTTTTTATAGGCAGCTGTGACCAATCAGAATTAATAAAATTTGCACGCGGCACTAATGAATTTGCACACGGCACTAATGATCCCCGTCGACCAATCAGAGCGCAGAACAACCTTTTCTAAAGGAAATTTACAAATTTCTTTAATAAGTGTGGTAAAACATACTTTACAATATTTTTATACATTCCTGACAATAGATATGACTTATCTTTATTATTTAGAACATTAAACATTCATAAAACTCTTAATTTATGCTTGTAAAAAATAAAAATAGTGGCGCGGTCTTCTTACGGTTTAGCTACGGAGTAGCTAAGCTTTTTCCGCTTAACATACAAGTAGCGCCGCCAGGCGACAGGAATGCACAACGCTTATCATGAAAATATTATGCTTAAGACTCTATTCAGAATATATTTCAACTTCTTATTAAATTAAAATCTAT
Source organism: Parnassius apollo (assembly GCA_907164705.1). Taxonomy (NCBI): domain Eukaryota; kingdom Metazoa; phylum Arthropoda; class Insecta; order Lepidoptera; family Papilionidae; genus Parnassius; species Parnassius apollo. The sequence goes on from CAJQZP010001305.1 coordinate 9,756,879, forward strand.
TTTTATAATGAGAAATTAGATTACAAAAGTGATTAATTGACATATTATCGTATAAAATTACTATAAAAGAAAAAGAATTAAACAAATCATTAAATTTACACTTAAATATTAATATCTCTAATACAGCTCTTTAAAATTTAGCATTCTATATTAACTATATTAACATTCTAATTAAACCTAAATAAGCAATTAGATTCATATTTTCGTTACAGACTTCGTTACTAACTTTCGTTACGCAATTTTAAAATAAGAATTAGAAGTAAAACCCACGCTATAGTCTAGTTTAGATCACAGATAAGAAACAATTGAGGTTAAACGTTTAAATTCACTTGTCATTGCTAACATTCTCCCCACGGTGCGTAGCACTTCATCTTCTGGAGGCGACGATTCCGCTGGCACCAGCACGATGACACGTCGAGTTGGACGGCGAAGTATTCCACCTGATGTCCGCACGTCCAGCACCCTGGTTCTTCCGTCTGGTCCGGGATAGGTTTTGATAACTTCTCCGCGAGGCCATGAGTTTCGTGGTAACGTAGCGTCCACTATTAACACAATGTCTCCTTCTCTTGGGTCTCTGGTTTGTCCCCTCTCGAGTTTCCTTGGCATCAGGAGAGGTAAATATTCTTTAATCCATCTTTTCCAGAAGTGGTCTGCGAGTCTTTGAGTGGTTCTCCAGTTTGCTTTTCCGATGAGCTCCGTGTCACTGAACTCTCCCGGCGCCATCGCTCCGCATGATCTTCCCAGTAGAAAGTGGTTCGGTGTTAGGCTCTCCTCGTCTTCTGGGTCCATGCTGATCGGGGTGAGATATCTCGATTTGACGACATGTTCAACCTCAGTCATTAGCGTATGGAATACCTCCTCGGGCGGGCTCTTCTCGTTGAGGACTACTGCTAGCGCCGTCTTGACTGTTCGTACGAGTCTCTCCCAGGCGCCTCCCATATTCGGAGCACCCGGGGGGATGAACTTCCACTTGATGCCTTTTTCTTGTGCGGCCTCTTCTAATTCCCTTTTTGCCCCGACGAAGTTAGTTCCGTTGTCGCTGAATATAGTTTCGGGGTCCCTCTTCTGGCTGCCATTCGTCGGAGTGCCATGATCATTGAGCTAGTGCTGAGAGAAGATACTAGCTCTAGATGTACTGCTCTAGTAGTGAGGCGGGTGAATAAAGCTCCCCAGTGCTTCTCAGTTCATCTTCCGATGATGACTTGCATCGGCCCGAAGTAGTCTACGGCCGTGCAGGAGAACGGAAACTGATGATGCTGTAGTCTCTCGCTGGGTAGATTTCCCGTCGGGGGTATCTCTGGTGAACTCTTCTTTGCCTTGCACCATTGACAGCTGTGTGCGACCGCTTTTAATGTTGTTCTTAAACTCAAGATCCAGAATTTTTGACGAATTTCGTTCATTACTGTAGCAGTGTTTCCGTGAAGGAATTTCTCATGATAATATTGTATTATTAGACGGGTTATTTTTTGTTTCCCGTCTAAAACGATAGGATTCATCCTTCTTTCGTTTTGGTCGTGGAATTTCATTGTCCTGCTCCTTAATTTGATGATTCCATCGTCTCCAATGTAAACGTCGATTTTCTTAAGTCGACTTGAGTTTTCTAGAGGTTTTTCTGTCTTCAATTTTCTTATGACTGACGCAAAACTGTCGCTCTGGCTTATTTTCATTAATAATTCTTCGGACTTCTTTAGGTGCTCTTCTTCTAGGGTTAGGTATAGGCGCTTATTTTCATTTTTGTTGGTCGACGGGTTTGAAGCGTGTGCTTCTTTTTTCTGGGTTTTCTGTTGTGGTTTCCAAGGCTCATCCTTCTGGCGCGTGGCGGTGGTGGTCGCTTTACGGATCTTCTGTAATAGGTAGTGTGCAAAGGCAACCACTCTGGCTATAGTGCGCAGCAGTCGCTCCCAGCTCGAGAACCTTTCCGGATTTAAAAGGATGTCTTCTGCTGCCATCTTTGCCAACACCTTCTGTTTGTGCTTTTCTTCTGGCATAATGCTCTCTGGTTTGAAGTCGTGAAACGGCCATTCTTCTTCTGGTTGACGGAGAAATGACGGGCCTAAATAAAGGTTCCTAAAAATAGACGTAGATAAAGAAATTGCATAAAAAAATTACTCAAATAAAAATGCAATAAACTTGTTAATTTTATAGGTACTTAGTATCATATTAAAATAATAAGTTTTTTTAGGATATTTATGTAAAACATAAAGGTTATATTATGTTCTAACTACGTTCACGCTTGCGCATATAAAACCGCGGAATTTCACCAGTTTTATTATCAAAATAATAATTGACAACCCTACCCTAAGTTTGCCTTGATTTTACCAACTCAAACTCGTTTTAGGAGATCAAAACATAGAGACAAAGATAGGAGACTATTTTTTATTTAATATGGTTCATCAAATCCGTAAAAATAGTTTAAAATACTCACACAATAAAATTTTGAAGTGCAGGTAAAATATCTGCGACCAACATTTGCACAATTCTGACGTTCACAGACGTTTCACAACTTTTTGCCAGAACCAAAAGTAAGCGCTGGCATGCGACAAAAATCGTACCATAAATAAAATAAAGTCTCTAGCTCGAGAGGAGAGGAGCCTTGGTAGCTCAGATGGTTAGCGCTTGCTGAAATTTTCACAGTGCGCGAGCAAACCGGGTTCGATCCCCGCCGGCACCAATGAAATTGTAATTGCAATTTTAAGAGTTGATTTACCACGTGCTCAGTGGTGAAGGAAAACATTGTGAGGAAACCTGCATGTCTGAGAAATAAGAAAAAAAATTACTATTTCGAAGACATGCAAAGTTCGCCAACACGCATTGTGGTAGCGCGGCGGACAATTCCTTTCCTAGGACCCTTTCAGAAAATATAATAGAAATAAAAAAATAATAAATCCAAACTTCATTTAAAACCAAAACATATAAATTGTAAAGTAGCTGCAGGTATCTATAACCAAGTAAAAGATATTCCTTTACTCCAACTTGTCCATGTTTCCCATAACAATTTTTAATTAAGCTTTATATTATAATGCGGATTTTTTATACTTAAAATTTTAATAATAAAGCATTTCGTACGTCTCAGCCGAGGCGCAAATATTTTTCGGCCGCAAATTTGTAAGACCGATTTGTTATTCAAACATAAACATAGTTTTTTAATTAAATCTACCACTCAAAAAACGACACGTATTTTTATTGAACACTTCCTATTCAATTCACAAAGTACCTATTATATATTTGTTTATATAAAAAAGTATATTTAAGTACAACCATAAAACTAAATGGAAACACAAAGTAGGCAAATGCATTGAGTTATACAACACATAAATCAATGGGCAAATGTAAAAATGCTGGAGGCAGGCAGCCCTATTGCAAGTTTACGTACCGCACGGCTGTAGGATTTATTTCAGATACGGCCGAGTTACAATACTGTATAAATAATATTACCGTGACGTAAGCGCATCGGTTGGTAGGTACTCAAATAATATTGTTTGCGGCGAAATACGGAACGAGGCGCGAGGCGACGAGGGACGCGGCCACCTCCACGAACGCATACAGCGTAATGCCGCCCGCACTCAGCGCACGCCCCTTTATAATAGAAGTCACACAATTTTCGGAATTATTTCAATTAAAAGAGAAAAACGAACTTAAAAATTTAAATAAAACGTGGAGAATATAGATTTTTTAATTATCTATCCATTAGTGTTATCCTCAAATGATTAGAGCGTTGCGTTTAGCAACAGATGCATGTAATCAAGATTTTAGTCATTTTTAAAAAGTTGATTTAAAATGTATTTATAGCACATAAAAATAAATTAGAACGTGGAATGTGATGATAAGATATCAAACATTAATAATGTACTTTTGATGTAGTTTATTTTTCATAACTAATGAGATAATAGAGTCTGAAAAACGCACTTTCGCAACATTTTGGTCAGGGATACACCTTAATATCAGCTGCAGTATAAAGTAAGTTTCAGATAAGTTTGGACATCTAACAAATTAATTTAGTAGCTGGATGACCGAGCTTTGCTCGGTATTTTTTTTTTTTTTGGAACAAATTACATACTGATGAAATATGAAGAATATTTTTTGATCTTACCGGCATAATAGAAAAAACTGAACAAAAAAAATCATGAGTGCTATTAGTTTTATGTGTTCATGTACAATGTGTTTATTAGTATTAGGGCTCGAAATAATAAATTTTCTCACAAAAGAAGGTAACTTGAAAAAAAGGAAAAAAATGGACTGAAGACAGGACTCGAACCAGGGTTCTACGATTTCGGGACCACCCGATATCCATTTGAGCTATTATAATCATTGACACGTTGCCAAAATTTACCTTCTTATATTGTAGCAGTTTTTCATTGCCTGAAAACACGGAAAAAATTACATTTTCTAAAAATGAATCCTAGCTAGATCGATTTATTGCCCCCGAAACCCCCAGGACACAAAATTTTATTAAAATCATTGGAGCCGTTTCCGAGATTATATAAATATGTTAATATATAAATTATGTGTCATGTTGTTTAACCGCGATGGACTCCCAAACTATTTGACTGATTTTAATCGAATTTGCACACCGTCTGCAGTTTGGTCCAACTTGAGAGATAAGATAGTTTTATTGTCCATGAGTGACCCACAATTTTTTTTGCGAATTTAAGGAGTTTTCATAGGAAATGACAAAGGATCATTGAAAAGGGCAGAACAACGTCTGCCAAGACAGTATATATATATATATATATATATTATTTACAAAGGTCCGGCCCCTATCTTGTGCCGGGAGCCTAGTTCAGCATGGACTTGTAAGGGCTGTAATGAGAATGATGATGATGACAAGAGTTGCTCCTTTAAACAGTTCCGTTTGCGCGCCGCCCCCGAGCGGTCGTGCACACAGTTCTTTCGCGCTCCGACCCTTCGGTAGCGCAACCGCTTGCCCGCGCGCCCCGCTCTCCCCGGCTAACACCGGCCGAGCAGACGCCGTTGGTGAGTCACTTTGTTTTTCGCATCGTTCTTGCCCCCTTGCTCCGGCGGGGAGGCTTGAACGCGCTTCGCTTGTTTTGTTTTATTTTTAACTTTTCTGTTATTGTTATTGTTTTTGTTATACTGTTACTTGTTGTATATACTGTTCATAGAAGATCGTCTCTTGCTCTCTCAACAGCCCTTCTTTTCAGAACATAGGGACCCCAGCTTCTAGGAATAGAACGTTAGTCCTCCCCACCTGCCCCCAAGGCCCCGTTCTTCTCAGAACAGGGACCTCTAGTTTCATAAGAATCAAATCGTCTCCCCCCCCCGTCCGCCCAACATGTCTTCCATGGATGCTAGCCAAATTCTGGCTCTTTTCCACCAATTCTTGAAAACCCAAGGCGTAGACCTTGACAGCTTCTCGATTAATCTTACCCCCCGTGCCCCTAAGGCATGCGTCCCCCCACCCGCCGTCGCGGCATTCCTCGCGACCCAAGCGGCTGCCCCGCAGACCGACTCGCCCGCGTACCCCGACTCCGATATGGAGCACTCGGACACCACGTCCGTTACCTCCTCCTCCCGGAAGAGGTCCGCCCTCAGCTCCACCGGCTCCTCGGATTCAACTGACTCCGAAGGAACTATAACCGACACAGCCGAATTCACGCTGGTGAAATCAAAGCGCGGCCCGAAACGCGCCGCGACTTCCCGCACTCCCCCCGCCCCAGCGGCCGCCGCCGCCGCCCGCACTCCCTCCACCGCTGCCTCTACCTCCGCAGCTCCCATCGTTGCCCCTACCCTCGCAGCCCCAAACGCTGCCGCCTCTCAGTCGAAAGACACTACCGCCAAGCCAGCAACCCGCTGCGCTCCCAAACTGGCTAAAAACCAAGTCCCGCCCCCTGTCTTTCTCAGAGACAAGGCTAAATTCACTCAGTTGTCCAAAACCCTCTACGATAAGGATTTCAAATATGACCAAGCCACCAATGTCGGCGAGGCCATCAAAATTGTGCCGGCGTCTATAGAAGACTTCCGGAATATAACCCGCTTATTCACGGCCGAGCGTGTGTCCTATCACACATACGCCCTCGCCGAAGAAAGGAAAGTCAAGGCAGTCCTCTGCGGAGTTCCCTATGAACTCGCAAACGAGGACATTCTGGAAGACCTTAAATCTCAGGGCTTCCCCATAGAGGCTGTGCACAAAATGCACAGCAGCAGGGGCGAAAGGTTTAACCTTGCCCTCCTTGTTCTCACCAATGTGCCGGAGGCGAAGGCCATCTTCCGCGAGGTACGCACTGTGTGCGGCCTGTCGCGCGTAAAGGTCGAAGCCCCACACCGGCGCGGTTATCCAGCGCAGTGCCACCGCTGCCATCTCTATGGGCACGCGGTAGCCAACTGCTCAGCTCCACCTAGGTGCGTTAAGTGCCTAGAACCCCATCACTCGAAAGAGTGCCCCCGGCCCAAAAACGCCGAATCCCCACCCTCATGTGTCCTTTGCGGACAAACAGGCCATCCGGCCAATTTTAGAGCCGAGCCGCAAAGCTCCACCCCAGGTCAATGACCGAACCTTCCCGGCTCTTGTAAGCCGCAAGCCCAGCCAGGGCCAGCCCCTACCTCAGCCCCCTCAGGGCTCACCTCAGCCCACACAGGGCATCTACCGGCCCCCACAGGGCCCCTATCGGCCACCTCAGCCCTTTATGAGCCTTCCGCTCTCCCAGCCTGCGCCGCTTCCAATAAACCCCTGGTTCCAAAAGGAATCAAATATCCCGCGGGCCTCCGCCGACCCACAAAAACAGGCAGACTCTGTAGTAGAATCTCTAAACCTAGTGTATAACACTCTCAATAGGATCAATTTAGATGAAATCCTTATCCTTGCGCGTAAACTGCGCACCGCTCAGTCCCCTCAGGACCGTCTCCTTGCTCTTACTGAGCACATCAACCTACTAAGGTCTTTGTAATTAATCTATGCTGGAGCCCTCTGCTCCCGCAATATCTCACGGTCGTATCAAACCAAAGGGTTTGTCGCTTGTTTCATTCAATATCCGCGGTTTGCGAAATAACCTCCCAGAGCTTAGGCTATTTCTTCGAGATCGCGAAGCCGATCTCCTCCTCCTACAGGAGACCCATCTCAGCCCCAAGGTCTCTAAAGGCCTTTCTATTAAAAATTATTCACTTCTACGTAACGATAGACCCGACCGCAAAGGCGGCGGTACTGCAAAAAGTCCCTTCTTCCCACCACCACATAAAGCCACTATCACTAGATACATGACTGGAAAGTCAATCATTAAAGCCTCTTGCTATATCCCAAACCCCCCCTGCGACTCATTTGAGACTTTAACTCCAAGCATACTGAACGGCCTCCACTACTACCAGTAGTGGCAGGGTGCTGCTCAATGTCACTCAGTCTCTCGACCTGACTGTCTACAGCCCCCTCACTGCCACCCACTATCCCGACATTGTTAACTACGCTCTTGATGTGCTAGATTTTGCTCTAGTTAAAGGAGTCTCCCTTAACCTTAGCGCAATCGAGTCCATATCTAATCCCTGTATCCCTCCTTCTTGGCCATCAGCCATCTCCAACTCACACTTCCAAAACCTACACCAACTGGAAGGGCTTCAAGAAGTCTCTAGCCTCGGCTATAGACTCTCCGGACCCTCCCATAACCCTTTCTTCCGACGCCCTCGACAGTACGGGGAAAATAGACACTGCGGTCGAAAATCTCACCTCACTTATAACATCCTCTCTTAAAGAGAATGAAAAAGTTGTCCCGGTTGCTAAAACTAGTCTTCCCCTAGATATTAGCAACCTGTTAAAAGCCAAAAAAGCTGCCCTCCGTAGAGCTGCACGCTATCCCACTCCCGAATATAGACTCGCGGCCCACCGCCTTCAACGCAAACTGCGTTACCGCCTCCAAGATTACAGAGACCAAGAAAAGGGCAATCTCATGGAGAAAATCTCTCCCTCCCACACAGCGTACTACCGGATGGCGAGAGCCCTCCGGATAGACGCTATAACCCATACTCCCCCTCTGTCTCGTCCCGACGGCTCCATTGCCTTCGAAGACGAAGAAAAGGCTGAGTGCTTCGCTGACAGCGTCGCCGCTCAATGCTCTCCTAGCTCACAACCCACTGACCCCTTACACATCCAACTAGTGGAGGACGAGGTCCGACGCAGGAACTCGCCCCCCTACCGCCTCTGACCCTATCACTGTGTCCAAAGATGAGATTTCATCTACCATCAAAGGACTTAAGCCCAAAAAAGCACCGGGTGCGGATGGTATCTCCAACCAAGCCCTCAAACACTTCCCGGAGCAGGTAATCGCCTTACTGGCCATTATCTTTAACGCCTGCTTCGAATTCAGTTACTTTCCCACCTCTTGGAAAAGCAACTGTCATTGGCATTCCCAAGCCAGGCAAACCTCACCACCTCCCCCTCCAATCACCGTCCCATCAGCCTCCTCAAGGCCATGGGCAAACTTTTCGAACGAGTTATTCTCGTGCGCTTGAGGCGCCATTTGTTTCCCACAGACGGCGACCCTCTTGTCATCCCACAACAATTCGGGTTTCGAGCCAAACACTCGTGCCCTCAGCAAGTTCACCGCATAGTGGAATACATCCTCAGCGGTTTTTATCCTCGCCGTCAAAAAACCATCGCGGTCTTCTTTGACATTGCCAAGGCATTCGACAGAGTCTGGCACGAGGGCCTTATCTACAAACTGTACGACTTAGGCCTCCCGGACCGTCTCGTTCGCCTTGTAGCCTCCTATCTGAAGGATCGTACCTTTCGCTTTAGACACGAAGGCACGCTATCCTCTACTCGTCAAATAAAAGCCGGTGTCCCTCAAGGCTCTGTGCTTGCTCCCCTCCTATACATACTATTCACCAACGACATTAAATTGTTCACCCTATCCCGTCGAATGGTATCAAACTAGCACTCTTTGCAGATGACACAGCCCTTTACTCTAAAGGCAACTCACTACCACAGATTCGGAACAAGATCCAAAAGTCAGTAAGCGACTTAGGAGCTTGGTTCCAAAAATGGCGTATCGACGTAAACCCGGAGAAAAGCTCCGCCGTTTGCTTCGAATATAAACGACGTCGTCTCACCACCACTCCACCAATCAGGATGTTAGGAACCCCTGTCCCATGGCAAACTAAAGCCAAATACTTAGGCGTCACCCTTAATGCAAGGCTCACTTTCGAGCCCCATATCAAGAAGGTTACTCGCACCGCACGATTTTACATGGGTAGGCTCAACAGCATGTTGGGCAGACACAGTAAAATGTCCCTCCGCAACAAGCGAACCCTATATAAGGTCTGCATACGACCTGTCATGACCTACGCGGCCCCCATTTTCGCACATGCTAAGCCCAAAGCTATAAATGAACTTCAAATAGTCCAAAATCTATTCTGTCGTAGGGCCACTAACTCGCCCTATTATGTCCGTAATGCCGACCTACATCGAGACTTAGAGCTCCCAACAATCCAGCAGTTCCTTAAATCACTCTCTGAGAGATTTTTCAAAGCCTCACAGTCCCACCCAAATCATCTCATTCGTGAGACAGCTGCCTATGCAGCCCCTATCCACACTCGCTATAGTGTGCGCAGACCGAGAAACTCTCTCTCGGACCCCCCCCAACAAGCTTTCGGCTGACCTGAACTGCCTCCTGGCGGCTCAGGCCGAGCCTACATAACACATCCCTTAATCTGCCTTAGTTAGGCACTCTTCTAAGCGGCTTTTCGCCGCTAGCGCCCTCCTTTCTGCCAAGGAGGGTCGCGTTCGTATACGGCTTAGAGATCTCTAGTCAGATCGTTAAGCCAATTCCTAAAAGGTTGGGTTTAGTGGGTAAAAGTCACCACATAACCACGCAGCCGGCTGCGTGGTATGCTATGAGCATTCCCAGCCTCCCGTCCCCACTTTCCGGAGGGTTGCCCATATTTGCTTCGGGCGCAAAAAAAAACTCCTTTAAAGGTATTCGATTTCATAAAGATATAGGCAACAGCATTTTGCACATAACAGGTCAGAATAATTTAAAAAAAAGTGCAGTTGCCAGCCTAACCCGCATAGCCTAGGTGTTATAGAAGCGCGTTATAGAGGTGCATTATAGAACTATGGGAAATAATAATAATACCAAAAATTATCCTTAAAATATATAAAACATATATTCAACCAAATTTGCAATATGCCTCCAAAATCATACTAAGTTACTGTAGAGATTCAACACAGATATTCAAAAGTTCCTATAGCATTGAAAACATACCATATGGGGAAAGTCTGAAAACACTTAAACTTACAACTCTGAAAGATCACAGAAAATAAGGAGACTTGATGGAAACATAATACATGGACACTATGATCCAGAAATTTTTGACAAACTATTATTCCAGTACCCAATTTACACACATCTTAGAGGCATCACTTCAAATTGACTAAAGCCGTGTCACAAAATTACCAAAGAGTGGTTAAAGTTTGGAACTATATCAAAAGTGATATTATTACAAATCATTAACCAATTTTAGAACAGACTGGATAAACAAATAAAATAGTTTATTAAAAATTAAAAATCCAAATGCTTGGTTATTTTTTCAATTAAATAATTTAAAAATGTAAAATGCAAAATATGTTTTCAAAATAGATTTTTTAAATAAAATACAATATTTCATTGATTTTGACACTAGTACCTATTTCTTCAGAGTTGATCTTTCATATTCCGTCTATATGGCCTCATAATCATTCCACCAAACAAAAACAGTCATTCAACCGGTGCAGAACTTGGTAAGCAAGTATTATATTTAAGGAAGAATTTTTGAATATGTATGTGTAATGAGTATGACTTTTTTATATCAAGGATCCCTTAATTTTATCATTGGTTATTTTGTTTGACACTGACAAATACACAGAAACAGTTCAACTTCCAAGCCAAGCTTCAGTTCCAAGAGTTTGTTTGACTTGCAATGTTGGCATTATTCTTGTTGTCTCCAATGTTTAGAATGGCTGGCTTTTATAAAGAAAGTAATTTTCAATGAAAGATTGAAAATATTAAAAAAATCAACAAAACCATGTTGCATTTTACTATATACTAAACGTAATAATAAAGTATTTCAAATATAATACAAAATAGATTTTTAAGAAAAAAGGATATCAAATGCAATTTATGAAAATAGGTATTTTGCAGTTTGTATTTGCATTTTAAATATATGTAATTCAAATATTTCGCAAGCACACGGCCCACCTGATGGTAAGTGAATACTGTGGCCCATAGACATCCACATTTATCCTCAACTAATTGTCACCCCTGAGGACCAAGATGGAATGCCTCACTACCCCTACCAGTATATAGGATCTAACGTTCTCTACACTCACCATGAAACAGCATTAAGCTGCTATTTAATGTTGGTATTCTCTGAGGACATGGTAACACCCCCAATAATAATAATAATCTCCTACAGACAGCATTTGGTCACAACAGAGACTATACATCATTGCAGGACAGGATTAGGGTAAACTTTAGACATCCGGTACTCACGTATGGGGGCAGATAGGGGTGAAGAGAGGAGGGTTCAGGGGATGCTCCCTACCCTTCCACCCTTACGGAAATGTATAGTTTATGAGTAATGAATTTTTTTGTAAAATCATAACCTCATTTTTTATACAGGAATATTGACCCAAAGATACTTCTGCAACAGTTTCGGTGCTGGGGGAAGTGCAGCCCTTTGCCCTTGCGTAGCAAATTGCAGGCACCCATGCTCACCACCACAGCTTTGGCTTATTGATCGCCTTCGGCGACCAGCCTTAGCTACTACAGCTCACACGGCTCCCTGTAATTTGCTATGGCGGGCTGCTCTCCCTCCGCCCCTAAGGCTTTACAAAAACAATTTAGAGGTAGGTTAGATAAGACAATGTTGAGTCAGGGCATGCCGTTTCGGTTTTAGAACAGATTTGACCAATGTTATCTATAAAGTCAGGTTGCCTTAGAGTCTGCTATGATAGTGTTAAATGAAATAATTTAATATGAATTGTTATAATTTTGTTTTCTGAAAACCTCTTGACTGCTCTCCACTGGGACTCAATTTGTTGTATATAAGTCTCGTCTTCAGCCACAAATGGATTGCCTAGGCCCGAGTGATTAACTTTTTTTAGTAATCAGTAAAAAAACAAATTACATATTATTTGTGTTTTGTTATATACATTTTAATTCCGAGGGTGCCCTAATCCCCGCTCTCCAAAAACACCAAACTATAATATTTGACTTTATAATCTTATGTAAATTAAGTCAGAAAACCCTATAAAAACTTTAACTGAGATAAAAAATTAATAAACAAGCCTTTCTTAATATTTTTTAAATGTTCTTATTTTTGTGTAGATTTACAAAAAAATATAAAAACTTCGTTTAATGCTTTGCAAAAAAGTTATGAGCAATTATATTCAAAAATGTGCATTTATGATCAAATTTAAAGTCATAAAACTATATGAAATCTTAAGGTGAGATATTTTCCATATTTTTTTTCATATCTCCACCATAAAAACGAAGATTTAAAAAAAAGTTCATCGAAACCAGATGATTTTTCGATTTTCTAGAGCCAAAAAAATTCAATAGGCATTTCTGAAATCCAAAAACATTGTAAAAAATTTAAGCTTAACCCAGACAAAACTCCTAAATTAAAAAATCAAATACGGGACGTCTACTTTATAGTATGAGAACAAATTGACATATTTGCTTTTCATTGTAAGCAATTTTTACTGAAATTTATTTTGATCAAAACGCTTTTCCGACATCTAAAAACAGTATAATAGGTTCAAACTTAACCCTAACAAGCCTCCTAGACTAAAAATATTATTAAAACCAAGTATAGGATATCTACAGCCAACCCCAGGATTATATTGCATGTGTGTGCAGCAAACAAATGTGCAGATTTCCTATATTTATTTATTTAAATGTGCAGATCCCTCTTCTGATTTGTCTAATAGGAATATGAGAAATATGAGAGTGAGGGAATTTCTGTGCACTGTAATCTCCCAGTTTAATAGTCCAATAGAACTGCTTAAAAATTCGCAACTAATAAACTCATTGAAGTAACATGTACTAGAACAAACACCGCAAACAAAATCTATGCAGCAGTGCGGGTCGGATGGAAGTTGGAAGGAGGCACAGACTCAGTAAGTTTGAGCCGCGGGGCCTATCGCGTGTAGCAATCACTACATGTCGTCGTCACACTTAGTACGTTGTAGATTTTACTTCAATGATAGTAGGTACAGATTTTGTGCGACCCAGGATTCCAGGCTAATTATTGTTTTTCAGATTCTGGTTGTATTTGTCTCTTTATTGAATGCTGCACCTTAGCCTAGCCTCGATCTATCGCATTTAATATCAGGCAAGTTATAATGCATTTCTCCCGCAATAACAACACATTACCCCAACTTCAATTTGCAATATTTTATGAAGTATTATCAAACTTACAAAACAGTTCGTCAATGCTTTATACATATTTTGGAGTCCAGTCTTCTTTAGTACACACATGCGTACATTTACGCTTAAACAAATTCTACAAATTTCACTAAACGCCATTGCTGTTTCCTTTAGATTTAATGTAATTTTTCAGTTTATACAAAGGTACTCTGTGATGTAATTATGGGTATGTTCCGAAATACAACGCAGTGTACTGTCCAATGCAAATGACGTCATGAATCGATGCTATACTGGCAAGCAAATCTAGTACTTGATTCCTTTGAGCATAGAAAACTCAAACTGATTCGTTCCAAAACATTGGACAGTATATGACGTCATACTTTTGCGCCATTTGGAAAAGTGTTGGCGATTATTTTGTCATTTTGTGCTCCAAAAATCATGTATCACTGCTAATGGATATACCATCAATTATTCTATAATTTTTCGTATTTGAATAAATAGAAACAAATTCTGGCATGCTTCATTCGGCGAACACACAATTAAAAATTGTTTTATTATGGCCGGATATCCGACACAATATGGCGGCGGCACGCTAGTAATAAGTGTAAGATACGTGTACACTGCGTTGTATTTCGGAACATACCCTATAATTGACTAACTGAAGTCTGCTCTTTTTTTTTTAAATATGGCAACCTAAGAATTACTGCCAACCTCCAGTCAATAAAAATACTTGTAGCTTGAAACGAGACGACGGACAATCTAAAGAGAAACTACGATTCTGATTAAAAACCAAAATCATAATGTTAAGAACCATAGAATACTATAATAATGAATCATAAAATGACTTGTACTGAAGTATATTAAATAAATGATAGATGTTAGGTTGAATTAAAATAATACTAACCTCAATACCACATTAAAAATAATAAGTATTACTAAATAAAGACGATTGATAGCTAAATAATGAATAAAATTTTATAATCTAATATTATTTAAATCTAAAAATTCCATAAGACAATTGAAAACATTTTTACTTTTTTTAGAAAAAATTAAAAGAGAACAAATTTCTGTAGGAAGAGGAATTTTAAGATTTACCAAAGTGTTAAATAATGAAGTATGATTGTATAAAGGACACGAGAAGAAAATATGTTTGAGGTCACCAATATCCAAACCACATTCACATATTGAAGAATTTTTAATATGAAGCCTAGCAAGGTGAACCGAATTACAGCAGTGACCCAAGCGCATTGTACATAACATTGATGTATGTTTCTTATTTAAGGATAATTTATAAAACCAAGGCTTAGAAGGAATGATGGGTTGAATTTTGGCATAGTGACAGCCTTTTGTCGTTTTGGTTTTGTTCCAATGTTTTGACCATCTATCTTTATATACTAATTTGGAAGTTCTTATAAGGTCACAGCAATAATTTTTAAATAAGAAAGTATCCCCACAGACTATAGCTTGTTTAGCAAGTTTGTCAGCATATTCATTACCAGATATACCAATATAACTCGGAATCCAAACGAGAGAAATGTTGATGTTTTGGAATTGGTATAAGAATAGAAGTTTCTTAATTTCAAATATCAAAGGATTGCGGGAAATGTCATAGAAAGGATTACATAACAATGCTTGTAAAGAACTAAGAGAATCTGAAAATATCACGCTTGATTTTAACTTAAAAAAGATAGCAATATTTTATTGATTGTAAAATGGCTAACATTTCTCCAGTAAAAACTGAAGATTCGGGAGGACTTTTAATTTTTTGAACTATTCTCCAATTTTGATGGTATATTGCATATCCAGTACAACCTTTTGAGTTAATCTTAGAAGCATCTGTAAAAATATAATGACAATCTGGGAAATTCTTGTCCAACGTAAATACAAATCTTTTATTTAATTCAATAGAAAATTTATTTAATCCTATATCTAATATAACATTGGGTTTAAAAAGTGCAACTTCAAACGAATTGGAGAAAAGAGGCAGAGTCGCCGACCTATAAATAGGATCTAGTAAGGAATTATAATGTTCATAGCTTTTAACTAGGTTAGGAGTTTCTTTATTACGCCAATATTTTCCTGAATTAATTGAAATGTACTGAGAAAGTAAACGAATTTTAGGGAGTAATGGATGGTTTGAAAATTGAAGAACCCGATAAAAAAAGGAATCCGATAAATATTGTCGTCTAATAAAAAGTGAAGGATCACCGCATTCAATCTGCAAGGCATTGATAGGCGACGAATTCATAGCGCCTATAATTAATCTTAAAGACTTGTTTTTAATGATATCTAATATTTTTAATCCTTTTTTACTAGCTGGTTCAAGAAGAAATGAGGCATAATCTAATCGGCTTCTTATAATTGCATTATAAATTAATTTTAAATAATATGCATGAGCGCCCCACCATACCCCGCACAGAGCTCTAAGAATGTTTATATTTTTTTCGCATTTTTTTGTATATAAATTATATGAGGCATGCCGGATAATTTATTATCAAGAATTACACCAAGGAATTTAACTTGTTGAATTTTACGAGCGGATAATCAAAAAGGCGAACTTGGATTTCAGGTAAAACTCTTTTGCGCGAAAAAATTACTGTATTACTTTTATTTGGGGAAAGTTCTAGTCCATGATCATCTAACCAAGAGGCCATAGAGAGGAGATCTTGTTCTATCGCATTAGCACAAGATTCTATACATTTATCATTAACATAAATTAAGATATCATCAGCATATTGCAAAATTCTACACTTTGAAATAGACTGGTCCAAATCTGACGTACGAGATAAATATTGTATAATAAAGGACTTAAAACAGAGCCTTGTGGAAGGCCTTTGAAAACCTTTCGAGTATATTTTAGATCATCATGAATTTTAATATGTATATATCGATCTAGAAATAAATTGATAATCAAATTTGTAAGTTTTTTGGATATATTGAGCTTAAACATCTTTTCTCTAAGGATGTTGAGTCTTACATTATCGTAAGCAGAAGAAATGTCAAGGAAAGCAGCAAGGACCGATTCATTTCTCGAAAATGCTAGCCTAATATCTGTGGTGAAGATAGAAAGACTGTCATATGTGCTTTTACGTTTTCTGAATCCATATTGGGAATTTGATAACAATCCATGACTTTCTACATACCATTCAAGACGGTTCTTGATCATATGTTCAAAGGTTTTAATTAGAGTTGAGGATAGAGCGATCGGTCTATAAGAAGAGCCGTCGTTAGGATTTTTGTCAGGTTTCAAGATAGGAATAATTACTTGAGTCCGCCAACAATCAGGAACAAAGCCTATGTCAAACAAAACATTAGTGATATTTAAATAGTAGGATAAAATTTGATCATTACATTTGGCAAGTAGTGAATATAGAATACCGTCTAAACCAGGAGCTGAATCTTGAACGTGAGAAAGGACAAGCTTTAATTCATATAAAGAAAATGGACGTTCTAAGGGATCAAAAAAAGAATCACATGGAATACTTTGAGGTAACTCCTCTCTCAAAGGAGCAGAAGAGGGGGCAAGTTTATCTAGAAAAGTGTTTATGGATTGAGAGGGAATGGCACTACTGTAAGAACAAGATGAAAAACAACAGCGAAATTTTCTAATATTACGCCAAACAACTGATGAAGGTATTGAAGGAGAAATTGAGGAACAAAAGGCATGCCAACGTGTTTGTTTTTTTGTGCGAAGAGTATTTTTAGTCACTTCTTGTACACGTTGAATGTATGAATAGTTTTCCGGACTCATGTCTAATTTATATTGTTTTTTGGCTTTTTTCCTATTACGAATGGCCTCAGTACATTCAGAATCCCACCATGGAGGGGAGGGCCTACATTTATTATTTAGAGTTTTAACAGGAATTGTTTGATCTGCTGCATTTATAACAGCGTTTGTAAATGCTTCAACAATAGAAGTTATATTATTTTCAGAAATAGGAGCGATTTTTAGAATTTCATTGTAAAGAAAAATATTGTACAGGTTCCAGTCTGCTCTGTCTAATTTGTATTTAATACATGGTTTTTTGTTAATTTCAGCCAATTCTTTGTTTGGAAAGGAAATCAGAATGGGAAAGTGGTCACTGCCGTGAGAGCTATCTAGAACTGACCAATTTAGAAGAGTGGTTAAATCAGGAGTACAAATTGACAAATCTACAGCACTTCTAGACTCATTAGGACGAGAGCGTTTGGTTATTTTACCAGTATTAAGGACACCAATATTAAGTTCGTCAATTATTTCAACTAATAAACTACCGTATGTACCAGTATTATCACCCCATAAATAATGATGACAATTAAAGTCACAAAGAATTATAAATGGTTTGGGTAAGGAGGCTATAAAAGAATTTATTCTGCGAAACGTATGGACAGAAGGGGAGGGAACATAAATAGAAACGAATGTTATATTTTGAATTCTTACTGCTACAATATTAAAGTCAAATATTTCATCATAAACATCTATAATGGAATAAGTTATATTATTTTTTATAAGCAAAGCACATCCGGCATAACCATCAGATCTGTCACTTCGAACAAGACAAAAACCAGGTACTCTGATATTCGAATCCGGTTTTAGCAATGTCTCTGAAATAGCAGCGACACACACATTGTATTTTTTTAATAAATATATTATTTCAGTGCGTTTATCTAAAATGCTTCTACAATTCCATTGAAGGATCTTTGTGAGAGTGAATGTCTTGGAGAATTTTAGGTATAGAATTTAGTAAGCGAGCAACGTGGGACGGTAGCTTCGACGAATACGAAGATATGATTATGTTAATAAGGAAACTTATAATGCTTTCTACAGAATCAAAATTAACCTGTGAAGTAACTGGTGAAACCCGAAGAGCAGAACCATCCTCAGGTTGCGGAATTGAAAAATCTTCAATAATTTTTTGATGACTTTTTTTGTCGTATCCTGTTTGTGAATGGTGACGTAATGGTTTAGCAATATATAATGATTTCTTATAAGAAGTTTTTCTTATTAGAAGTAGCATGGTTGGAAGAAAAATTATCCACTGTAGGATTAGTAGAAAGCGAAGAATTTTCAGGGAATTTAGAAATCAAAACATCAGCATATGATTTTGAAGAAACTTGTGGATATTTTTGAGATGCTTCTAGGTATGAGATAGACTTTTGTGCCATTTCAATTTTAATATTATTTTGTCTTGTGTGTTCAGGACATCTAGAATCTGTGGGTTTGTGATTACCTGAGCAAAATAAGCAACGAAAAGATCCATTATCTTTGTCGCAAGAAGAAGAGGAGTGATCACCTCCACATTTTGAGCATCTTGGCTTGGAACGACATAAATCTTTAGTATGTCCAAATCTGCAGCACTGAAAGCATTGGATCGTTGGAAGCTTATAAATTTCAACAGGAATGGAAGAATAGCATAAATAAACCCTCGAGGGAAGAATTTGACCGTCAAATGTGATTACGACACTTTCAGAGCTTGCATATCTGACTTCGTCCTCGTTGCGAACTCGGTAATTTAATCTTCTTACTTTTAATACAGGAATGGTGTTTGGATACGAAGATATTTCGGAAATAATCTCTTCTGGTGTCCAATCTTTTGGTACACCTTTTATAACTCCCATACGAGATACGTGAAATGATGGAATAAAGGTTTTATATTTATCATTTACGGAAGGATTCTCTAAAAATAGATTTGCATCAATAAATTTAGAGAATTCAACCGTTATTCTATTTCTCCCGATACGTTTTAGGCCTCCATTAACTATATTTTGTACATTTAATTTTTTCAAAAAGTGATCAAATGAAATGGCATTTAAAGTTTTACCAGAATTAGGAGAATCTTCTTTTACTTGAACATGAACGATAAAAGGACCTGAATCTGTAGAATTATAAGAACGAAGAGATTGAAATCTTTGTGACTCTATTTTTTTATTATCGCTATCAATATGCGTGTTAAGAGATTTAGAAGAGATATAACTATTGGCAGAATTTAATGTTTGTGATAGAGGAATGCCAGATGATTGTGAAAGAGGGATTTCAGATGATTGTGTACAAGCAATATTGGATGATAAAGACATGGGAGATTCATGAGCACGTTGTCCTGACATAATGCTTTTGATAGAGTTAGAGCCTACAATTTTAATTTTAGATGATGAAGTATTGCCAGTATCGCAGTCCGATTCTGAGAATGAGGAATTGGTGGAAAAAGCTGAAATTCTTCTATTTATGTCAACCCGATTAGCATGCTCTTCCTTCTTCCTTTCCTTCGTTTTATGTTTTCTTTTCTTTTTGTTTGAAATAATTTTGAAGTTGTCATCAAAAATTTCTTGCGATAATGACTGCCGTGGTTTTTTAAATGAACCTTCTAAATCATTTTCAATTTCCATATGAGCAGCTGGTGAGGAAATAATGTTAGTGTCAGAATAATTCGGATCCGGTGGCTCAGGCGGAATTGGATTAGACATGGCGACCGAGAGACTAAGGCTACGTTAAACTATTTTGTGATAGTATGAAATTGTCGCTAAATGAGATACAATATGAAAATGCAGATAAATATTATTAATATATACTAAAATATATAAGGAATGTAATCAGAATATTACAAGAAAACTTAAAATAATTAAAATGACACCAAAAACACGTAAAACCGTTATTGACGTTCAGTTGACAATCCTCTCAATTCCAAGTCTGTTTTTTAAATAAATATTAACAGTTTATAAAGGGTACGTTCCGAAATACAACGCAGTGTACTGTCCAATGCAAATGACGTCATGAATCGACGCTATACTGGTGATTCGTTCCAAAACATTGGACAGTATATGACGTCATACTTTTGCGCCATTCGGAAAAGTGTTGGCGATTATTTTGTCATTTTGTGCTCCAAAAATCATGGGTCACCTAATGGATATACCATCAATTATTCTATAATTTTTTTTTATTTGAATAAATAGAAACAAATTTTGGCATGCTTCATTCGGCAAACACACAATTAAAAATTGTTTTATTATGGCCGGATATCCGACACAATATTGCGGCGGCACGCTAGTACAATAAAGTGTCAAATGATACGTCATTTGCATTGGACAGTATTTCGTGCGTTGTATTTCGGAACATACCCAAAATCTCCGATAGGATTCTGCCTAGTATATATACAGTAATCTATGTTCTGCACAGACCACAGACTAGGCATGTCGATCTTAAATCGATTAATCGAATAATCGATTCTTTGGAGTAAAATAAATTTTTAGATCGATTCGGAGCACCGCATCGATTCACTGAATCGATCCAAAAACCTCTCGAATCGTTCTGATTCATCTGATTCAAGAACTAGCGATAAAATTCCCAAACTGGCTGGGGTCAAATACCGCAGTTTTTTAATTTTTGCTGTTGGGGACGCAAAAACAACCGGTCGTACTTGGTTGATAATTTGAACTCAATATATATTTGAATAAAATAAATATTTAACGCATCCAACAATATCGAAAAGTTATCATTTCATTTTCATTTCTAAAATTCTAATTCTAATCTTACCTGTGGAATGTTGGTCTAACTTAATCTGTGCTGTGAACAAAGACTACATATACATACTACAATATAATATTATAGCTGTGAACCTGTTTGAACTGTGAACTCGTGAATTTACTTTATTTATTATCAGAAACATACATACTGTGAGCTGTAAGTACAGACAGAGTACTTTTTAAATACCTAGATACTGTAAATAAATATTGTATTGAATAAAACTATTATTTACGGATTTTATCGCGTTTAATTACTTTAATTTATTTTTATTATTATCCCGACGTTTCGGGTGCTTTACAGCACCCATGGTCACGGGAGGGACTGAGATGTTTGACGTCCCAATGTCATTGTTAGCCCGGCTACCTTCAGTTTTTGAATATTAATTTTTGGTCCGATTTACGCAAAACGAACTTACAGTATCTTGAAGTCTTGCAGTGGTATGCTTGGGTTTGGGTTTAATTTTGTTAATTATAGGATCCCAAAGATGGCAGCACCTAACCATCTTCTCTATTGAAATTAGGATGTTTTTTAATTTCAATAGCCTCACGTATCATCCTTGGTAGGAATCGGTGTTCTTTTGCGAGGACTTGTGGTTTACAAAATCTGATGTAATGGTGGGGACGATCCTGAACATGTTCATAGACTACAGACTTCCCGGAGCGTCGGTGCTTCACGTCAGCTATATGTTCTTTCACGCGGGTTTTTATGGATCTTTTTGTTTGACCTATGTAAGAGAGACCATATTCACAATCTAACTTGTACACTTCTGCATCTTGTAGAGGGATATTACACTTGACGGATGGTAAAAATTGACTAATCTTCTTCGGCGGCTTGTAGTATGTTTTAATGGAAGCTCGCTTCAAGATGTAGCCAACCTTGTCTGTGACTCCTCTGACGTATGGTAGTACAGCAGGCACACGCTTGACTGTGGCCGGCTTCACTCGGTCACTGTGACGTAGGCGCGGGATCCGAAGCTTGTTGTCTTGCAACACTTGCTTGACATGCTGAAGTTCAGCGGCCAGATGTTTTCTGTCACAGATCCCTCGTGCTCTCTGAAACAAAGATTTACCCACGGTAGCTAACTGTGAAGGATGATGGTGAGATTCACCATTTAAATATCGGTTGGTATGGGTCTTTTTTTCTATACACAGTGTGACCAATAGTGTTATCAGGATTTCGAATGACTAAAACATCTAGGAAAGCTAAAGAATTATTTGCCTCTAACTCCATTGTGAATTGTATTTTAGAGTTTATAGAGTTAAGGTGGTCTAAAAATGCAGTTACTTTGTCAGATGGTAAAATTGTGAAAGTGTCGTCTACGTACCGCTTGTAGAATCTTGGATTTACAGGAGCAGTAAGAAGGGCCTTCTCTTCGAAGTCCTCCATGAATATGTCGGCGACTATGGGAGATAGAGGTGAGCCCATCGCCACACCATCTACTTGCTTGTAGAACTCTTCCTTCCACAATAGATAGCCAGATGTGAGGCAATGTTTAGGTAATACTGCATATTCAGCAGGCATGTTGTTATTTTCTAGCTTCCTAGTTACAATTGAGATGCAGTCTTCAATAGGTAGGCATGTGAATAGTGAATGAACATCAAAACTGACCATAGTTTCATTATCAGCGAGATGTAGGTCTTTTATCTCACTAACAAAATGGTATGAATCCTTTGTGTGTGCTCTGGTATGTCCTCTCAGTGGTGCCAGTATTTTTGCCAAGTGTTGTGCCAGCTTATAAGTTGGTGAATCGATCTGGCTCACTATAGGACGTAGTGGAGCGTTTGGTTTGTGTATCTTCGGCAACCCATACAACCTCGGTGGTTTGGTACAGGATGGTATTAGCGAAGTCACGTCGAGATTTAATTTTTCGGAGTATTTCTTTATTAAATCGCTAGTTGCTTTAAGCGTGTTAGTTGTGGGGTCTGTTTTGACCTTTTTATAGGTACTTTCATCCGATAAAAGCTGTAGTATTTTAAAACTATACTCTGACGTGTCCATTATTACCGTAGCGTTTCCTTTATCCGCGCGGAGAATCGTTAACTCTGGTCTGTTCCGTAAGTTAATCAACACTGTAAATTCGTCTTTAGGAAGGTTTGGTTTCGGCACTGTACTACGACGTAACAAGGACGAAATATCTTGACGTATAGCTTCCAAATCTTCCTTACCGATATTATTCTTAAACAGACAATCCTCAACACTGCAGATAATTTCTTCGTACGGGATTTTTCGCGGTGTTAATGCGAAGTTCATTCCCTTCACTAACACCTTTGTTGTCGGTTCGTCCAGTGTATGTATTGACAGATTATAGACCGTGCGTTGTTTGTTGTTTACGTCTGTGGTCAACGGTTGTGTTTCGTTCTGACGTTGATTTAGATGGTTGACATTTGATTTGATCGTTAATTTTTGGTATTTTTCTATTTGTTTATTTTTGCATTCGTTGTATTTTGATGTTTCTCGTTTGTTTAAAGTTTCGATGATATTATTAAAATCAAATGTCGTTAAAACTGTCTTTAGTTCACTGGACAAATTGTCTATGGTGTTGTTTATGAAATGTAAATCTAACCGTTTCTGCTGAATCACCGTTCGTAACAACTTTTTACTTGCCTGATTTAGGATCTTAGCGCTTCCTCGAATGTCCTTTTTTGTTGATATTTTGACACACGTAGGAATGAGATTATGGTCTCTGCATCTCTTCAAGAAATTTAAAGATGTTATATATCTTGCGCGCTTGGTTTTAAGATCTTCTAATCGGCGAATTTTATTTGCTATTACCAGTCCGTACTGGTTCACATAATGATTTCTTAAATTTACGCGAACACTACACATTGAATAAAACTATTATTTACGGATTTTATCGCGTTTAATTACTTTAATTTATTTTTATTATTATCCCGACGTTTCGGGTGCTTTACAGCACCCATGGTCACAGGGGGGACTGAGATGTTTGACGTCCCAATGTCATTGTTAGCCCGGCTACCTTCAGTTTTTGAATATTAATTTTTGGTCCGATTTACGCAAAACGAACTTACAGTATCTTGAAGTCTTGCAGTGGTATGCTTGAGTTTGGGTTTAATTTTGTTAATTATAGGATCCCAAGCAGATGGCAGCACCCAACCATCTTCTCTATTGAAATTAGGATGTTTTTTAATTTCAATAGCCTCACGTATCATCCTTGGTAGGAATCGGTATTCTTTTGCGAGGACTTGTGGTTTACCAAATCTGATGTAATGGTGGGGACGATCCTGAACATGTTCACAGACTGCAGACTTCCCGGAGCGTCGGTGCTTCACGTCAGCTATATGTTCTTTCACGCGGGTTTTTATGGATCTTTTTGTTTGACCTATGTAAGAGAGACCACATTCACAATCTAACTTGTACACTCCTGCATCTTGTAGAGCAGCAGTTCCCAACCAGGGGGGTACGCCTCCCAAGAGGGGCATAGAGATATGTCAAGGGGGGCGCAAAGCGTTTGCATTTCCTTTTTTTTTATTATCACTAAGGTGGTAAACAGGAAAAAAAACAACATACAACATAATACAATTAAACATAATACCTATTCACTTATTTATTCTGTCAACCAGTTGACCCCGACGAAAACCCGACGTCGTCAATCGCAGTTTATATAAGTTTCGACAAGTCACAACATGAAACCCGCGCGCACCCCCGCCGCGGCACCCGCTCCCCTTAACATTCATCCATCAGTTTAGAAAACAATTGAGTACCTCCGGACGCGCATAAGCATCTGTGAAATTCATTCCTGCACTTGCAACAAATTTGACGTTTCGGTGTACATTTATTGTTGAAAAATTAGTTTGAGTGTGCAAAATTATTGTGTCTCACTGTTAAAAGGTAAGTTTGTGTATTTACAAACATCACTCACCATTTTTATTTAATTTACTAAATTGGTGATAGAGCGGAGACGCGTTCATAAATCAGCCAATGTGACTGATTATTTGTTTTATTGTTATAGGTGCAAAATGGCAGCGAAAAAAAGAAAGTTTTCCGAAGATTACATTAAGTTTGGATTTACTTTCATAGAAAAAGACGAGTTACAATTGCCTCAGTGTGTGATATGTATGAAAGTTTTAAGTAATGATAGCATGAGGCCCAATCGCCTTGAAAGGCATTTAAAGCAACAACATCCTACTCTGCTTTTGAAGACGAAAGAGTTTTTTTCTTCTAAAGCAGAATCACTCAAGCGGATGAGATTGGATAAATCGGGAAGTTATCACACAGGTGTATCGCAGCATCTCAAAGCTTCATTTGAAATAGCTTTTATGATAGCAAAGCAAAAGAAACCTCATACTATCGGTGAAGAATTAATAAAACCATGTGTCCTAAAAGCCACGCAGATAATTTTAGGAGAAGATGCAGAGCAAAAAATGAAGTCTATTTCTCTTTCCAATAATACAGTCAAGCGTAGAATCGATGACATTGCAGCAGACATTAAGGCACAAATAATTAACAAAGTAAAATTATCGCCATTTTTCGCCATTAGTTGCGATGAATCCACCGACATCGTTAATTGTGCACAGTTAATAGTTTATGTTCGTTACATCGGCGGAGATATCATTGAAGAAGAGATTTTGTACTCTCAATCTTTGACAGCGGGTACTACATCTGAAGATATATTTAACTCAATATCAAATTTTGTTGAAAAAAATGATTTGGATTGGAATAAGCTCATTGGACTTTGCACAGATGGCGCACCTGCAATGATAGGTGTACGATCGGGCTTAGCTATAAAGCTCAAGGAAAAAAATCCCGCAATGGTTAGTACACATTGTTTTATTCATAGACAAGCTTTGGCTTCCAAAACATTGCCACAGAAATTACGCCAGGCTTTGGACTCGGCTATAAGGATTGTAAACTACACCAAGAGCAGCGCTTTGAACAGTCGGTTATTTACTTTACTTTGCGAGGATCTTGATTCTGATCACAAAGTTCTTCTGTTCCATACAGAAGTACGCTGGCTGTCCAAAGGCAACATGTTGGCTCGCCTTTATGAATTGAAAGAAGAGGTAATTCTTTTTCTTGAGTTCAAAGAAAAACACGATTTGCTTACAATGTTCAAAGATGACACATTTCAATGTATGTTGGCTTATTTAACTGACATATTTGGTGCCTTGAATGAGCTAAACTTGAAACTTCAGGGCAGAAACGGCACTATTATAAGCAATTATGATTATATTCAGGGGTTCATAGCAAAGCTTCAACTTTGGAATAAAAAATTGTCTTCTGAAAATGTTATATCTTTTTCTCGGCTGTTCGAAGCAATCAAAAATAACAAACTAGACGCAAATTTGGAAGCTGACATAAAAACTCATTTACAAGCGCTGGAAGACGAATTTCGCCGATACTATCGAGACATCGATTCAGAGTCACCAATATGGCACATGACAAGAAATCCATTTGTTGTCGATGTGTTACAATTACCAGAAGAAATTCAGGATGAATTTCTAGAAATGAAAGCTGATTCGTCCATGAAAGATGACTTCCATCTTTTGACATTGGAGAAATTTTGGATCAAAAGATTGCCTGTTAATTCGAAACTTGCCTCTCTTGCTTTACGAGTACTAATTCCTTTTTCTTCAACTTACTTGTGTGAGACAGGCTTTTCGGCTCTAGTTTTAATTAAAACTAAACAGCGAAATCGTCTTGATGTTAGTAACGACCTGATGATAGCTCTGGCAAGAACAGAACCTAGAATCAACCAACTGGTACAGAACATGCAAGCTCAAGTGTCTCATTAATACCTACTCTTATTTTATTAAATTTTTTGAAAAAAAATAAACTTTGTTTATTAGAATTAAAATCTCTATAAAAATAAAGACTTTTAAGTACATAATGTGCATTTTTTGTATTTATTGTAAAAGTAAAGGGGGGGGGGGGCATGAAAATATTATTAATAGTCAGGGGAGCCTCAAGAAAAACAAGGTTGGGAAACCCTGTTGTAGAGGGATATTACACTTGACGGATGGTAAAAATTGACTAATCTTCTTCGGCGGCTTGTAGTATGTTTTAATGGAAGCTCGCTTCAAGATGTAGCCAACCTTGTCTGTGACTCCTCTGAGATATGGTAGTACAGCAGGCACACGCTCGACTGTGGCCGGCTTCACTCGGTCACTGTGACGTAGGCGCGGGATCCGAAGCTTGTTGTCTTGCAACACTTGCTTGACATGCTGAAGTTCGGCGGCCAGATGTTTTCTGTCACAGATCCCTCGTGCTCTCTGAAACAAAGATTTACCCACGGTAGCTAACTGTGAAGGATGATGGTGAGATTCACCATTTAAATAAATTAAAGTAATTAAACGCGATAAAATCCGTAAATAATAGTTTTATTCAATGTGTAGTGTTCGCGTAAATTTAAGAAATCATTAAATATTGTATGTTGAAGTTTATAGAGGTATATAGTAAGGAAATAACCAGTATTGTGTTCGTGTATCATTCACTTCAATTTGATAAATAGTGAGTTATTAGATTGAAACAGATTTATTGAGAAATGTACGTTGCAGTTTGAACTTTCGTTAAAGTATTGTTGTTGCTTCTAGCCTACAATGTCAAATAAAAGTGATACATGAAATCACTTTGTAAAAAAAAGGATCGAGTGGCTTATGTGCGAACCACTGATACCGCAAGCGTTTCAAGCTTACCAGGAGTGGTTAAAAGGAATATTAATAATGTGAATTAATATATAATACTAATATTTATTTAAAAAAAATTATTAAAGTTCAATTAAAGAAAAAATCGCAAATTCTTGAAATTTCAATTTTCAAAATGTCTCGATTAATCGAAAATCGATCTTTTAATCCTCGATTTAATCGATAATCGATTCTCGTGTTTTCGATTCAAATCGATTCAGATATCGATTTTTTTAAGACTAAATTGACATGCCTACCACAGACTGTGTGTCACAGACTACTAAGAGGATATGCTGTGTGAGTTCTGCAGTGTTCTGTGTACAAAATAGTAATCTAGTATTAGGGATGTTCGATGATCATCGATGTTAAAAATTTAAACATCGATGTTTTAACATCGGTATTGCCACATGTCAAACATCGAAACATCAACGTCAATGAACCCATAATCGATTAATAGGAACTCGTGAACAATGCGAACCTGCGAAATCAATATCAACTAAGTCTTGCATTTCCTATTAAAGGTTTAAAATTTTGAATAATTCAGAATTCTTAAACACATCGATAACTTAAAAAAATATAATTATGGTGTGCCAAACTTAATTGTCAATGTGAACTGTAATGTCAAAGTTTTCACTGCTTTCGCTTTGTTATTCTGTTGTGTCGTTGTCGGTTGTCGCCTAGTAACTATTCTACGTAAATTGATAGGTATTCAAATTAATTGTTTTTAGTCTTGCTGTTTACTCACATAATTTTGAGACAATATGTAAGTACCTACACAATTCAATTATATTTAGCCATTGAATTATACAAACCTAGAGGAGCAAACCATATTACCGCGCGTCAAAAAAAGTGTAATCACTATCCAACCTCGACGACGTAGCTTTGAAATTATTAAACATTTTAAATAGACATATATCTGTCTCACTTACACAAGTTGCGAATACAATACCGTCGCTAAGATTAGATAAAGATAGACACAGCAAACATGTAATAGCGGGTTGGTGTGGCTCACTATATGTAATCGGTTTAAGGCCGAATACGACGCGAATGACCTTGCTAGTTTCGCAGCAAACCACGCGCCGCCAGTACCTACGCTTTGTTTATATAGACATGTATAATACCTATAATCAAAGCCGTACGGGCTTTGATTATATTTGACTGAACTAGCTCAGATGCAGAGTAATGAACAACACAGAGAGCATTGCTTACTTCTTAAATAAATTTTTCTTATTTATAATATTAGTTCCAATAGATTATAAATTCTGTACTTTATTCGTTATAAAATATTGTTCGAAAAGTTATTGAATTGATAACGATTTTTTTTCTTAATTGGTGCATCGTACGTAAAGAATCTCATATAACTGAAAATGTTTGTTCTTGTGAGTCTTACAAGATGCCGTAATGCAAATTGCATAAATAATAAAGAAAAAAAACTAAAAAGTCGGTGATTGCCCCATAGTGGGGATAGGTACTGTGTATGTAAATTCTCACAAGACTACTCCGACTGGTCAATCACTTCACATCCGAAGTATTTCTGTTTTTCTTAATTATGTACTTTTACCCCATGCTTTCGGACAATACTGTTGACTGACATTATTTGCGGTCTCTGTGCTTGCACTACTCTGTACATTCTTTTCCGACTGGGTCTTGATATTTTACATTTTTAGTGTTTCTCACTTGAAACTAGAAAAGTATAAATGATCAGTTTGGCTAATGTAAATGAGTAAAAATGCAACCTATTAGGCAGCCTCAAACAAAAAATTACCTTACTAAATATAAGTATTAACCTCAAAATACAACATTCGAGCAGCGTTCATGCGATAAACTCTCTTTGTTTTACCACTTAGGTAACATTTATTTCTTTTCCTATCCATATTTACATTTATAGACACTTAAACGCGTATAAAACAATAAATTAACGATTTTCTCTACAGACACATCGACTGTTGTTACCTTACGTCACACGTCGAAGCGCCTGGTAATTTATTACGGCAAACTTTTATCTGGCAATATACGATATTATTATTAGGTGTTTTTAATTAAAACGAATTATGTTAATAAATAATATTTTGTATCGAAAATAAAGATAGCAGGTACCTTCGGAATTACAATACAAACATTTTTACGTTAAAGAATTTTTCCTAAATTAAAATTCACAGAGTTTTGGAAGAACAATAATTTTATATATCATTTCTTAACATTCTTTTATTTGTTGGTATATTCATTTATTTTAAAATTTTAAAATGACGGTGACATTGTGAAGGACCCGAACAAACCTACAAAAATGTTTTAACGCTTAGAATTACTTCAGGTCAAAGTTCTAGTCAAGAGAAATACATTAATTTTCGCCAGTTCTCTTCGTATTCGGCCTTAAAGATCTTTATTTACTCATTAAGACTAATGTCACTTACATGAGTACATTCGTACAATTTAGAATAAATCACACAGAACAATATAATAAAATAGTAAACATAAATTAGGGTAGATCAAAATTAGATATAGTTGCAAGTTAGCTGCGTAAGAGCGATGTTTCAAGTATTGATAATATAAGACGGTGGTCCAAGTTATATAATGTCTTGTTTTTTTATTGTGATCTAATAACTTTTTCTTGAAAATATTGAGCGACTTTGCATCTTTTATAGTTGAAGGGAGTTTATTATATAACTACGCTCAGTGTGCTCCCGGAAATTTTACGGCACTTTTTCCATAATTAGTGCGAATATTTGGTTTTGGCGGCGTGATGAGTGTTTTTATTTTAAAAAGTATATTTTTTATCAGGTGAATAAAAGTTAGTATAACTGATGAAATAAAACATAGTTTTTATAAGTATTTTTATTGTACTAATAAATCAAACAATATAAAATAGGTAATAAATTATAATTTATATAAAATATAAAGTTTATATAAAAATAAAATTATAATCATTATAAAATTATTAATATAAAATAGGTAATAAAATATATTTAAAAGATCATTCATGAATAAACTAAAATAAGTATAATTTATTATTTTGTACGAAAGTTTTTATAGTAATTTCCAAAATATTTAAAATCAGAGGTTACAAAATAACTTACTCCATTAATTATATGCCGTTACTGTGGGATAATCAAAAAGGCGGAAAAGTGGCAACTTTTAACCTAAATAATCGCAATAATCGATAATTTTATTTAATTATTTGAGGTTTTTACGTTTATATGAAAACATGAGCTGATGCTTTTTTGAGCTTGTCGTAACAAGTTCTGTTTGCTTGAAGGTTATGAAAATAAATCACTGAGCGAGCGTGTGCAGACAATTTCACAGCATAGTGCAATCGACTGTGCATTTTATAAATATATATAAATGCTAGGACATGGATAGGATATTATATAAATGCTAGGACTGCCTGATTAAAAATTGTGAACAAAGGGAACGGACAAGTATATTTCGATTTCAATTTAATTCTTTATTTGCGCAATATGGGTATAAATGGTGTTGCAGTGGTCAATTTACATCGCCATATTTAGGCTCATGCCATGAAAAAATTCTCAATTATATGCTATAGTGTAAATTAAAATTATTATTTTAATTTACACTATAGCATATAAATTATATTACAGTGTCTAAATAATTATTAAATTAATGTCAAATAAGATTACCTAATTAATACACAATGTTAACTTTGTAAATTAAATGTCACATAACATGTCTAATTAATGTCACAGTACCACTCAGCCAGTAACGATACTTCATCTAATAATTTGTCTTCAAGAAATTCCCTTACCGAATAATATGATTTTTCTAAAAGTAGTGTCCTCACTTATTTAAATAAATTGTTATTTGAAATTTCAAGCAGAGAGTTGGGTAAATGATTATACACTCCAGGAATCATACAAAATACACTGCTGTTTAAAAGTTTAGTTTTGTTAGATATGAAGCTTATTTAGAAAGGTTATCTCTTGCTTTTTAATTTAACAAATAAGTTACTGTTACATAATATGTATGTATTATGTAACAGTAACACATAAACACTCACGCCTGTCACCCAGAGGGGTAGGCAGAGACTACAGACTTCCATTTAGCACGATCCTGACATACCTTTCTCGCCTCTTCCACATCCATATACCTACGCATACATGCTCGTCGGTTAAGGGTACTCTTCATTTGGCCCATTTTTAGTATATCGCCAATTTGGTCGACAAACTTCCACCTAGGACGTCCCTTTCCGACTCTTCCATTCACTTCTGCAACATATATTTGCTTTGTCAGTCTTTCCGCATTCATTCTTTCTACATGACCAAACCACCGAAGCATTCCTTTCTTAATCCTGGTCACCGCATCATCTTGCAAACCACACTCTTCTTTTATCACACAGTTTCTCACCCTGTCACTCAGATTCAGCCCTAACATACTCCTTAGCGACCGCATTTCTACTGCATTTATTCTACTCTCGTGCTTCTTCTGCCACACCCAACTTTCACTACCATACGTTAAAGTAGGGACTAATACAGCATTGTGAATATATGGATATTACGTATTACGTGCCTTTTTTGACACATTCTGACTTTTCACAATAGAGTGTAGAGCCCCATTTACTTTATTTCCTGCATTCACTCGTCGTTCTATATCCTTATCATATCTCCCATCCCTGCTGAATACACAACCCAAATATACGAACTCATCCACTTGCTCAATTAACTCTCCTTCTATTCTTATTTCACATACCGTTAAGTTACTGTTATTTCTTACAAATAGTACCATATCCAGTATGTAATACACGGTAGTGTCAATATCTTAATCTTTGGAAATATCGAACTGTAGGTCGTGCAATGAAACAAAGCGAGAGCTGTAGCTCTCGGTTTGTTTCATTCTATATACGAGTATAGCCCGAACGCATCTCTTTTACGCCCTAAAGAAAAACTCTTTTCCTACAGAGTTGGCCCAAAACGTAACACCATACATTAAAAGAGGAGTAACATGTCAATGGTAAGCCGTTAAAACTGTGGATGTACTGGCAGTTTTGGACAACATGTAGATCGCATATGAATATTGATTAAGTTTCGAACACAACATCTTTGTATGTGACTTCTAGTTTAGTTGAGAATCAATGTTTAGTCCCAAAAACTATCATCCAAAATAATAGAAAACAGTCTTGTACTCTTCATTTCTACTTTTTCAATAGTTATAACTTTAGTTTGTCACGAAAAAAGGCCATGATAAATGCATTGATTGATAATGTTACGCGCCTAAGTCGACGTCATGTACCCGGCACTAGCGCCATCTAGTGTCAGGGACGAGAGCGAGGGGAGCTTTCCAGAAAATGACATCACTAATCTTTCAACCGACAGCGCCATTTGGACTCGAAACGAAGAATTAAGCTTCTAGAAGCTGACACTCGAACTCTCGACACCTTGCGCGTGTTTACTTGAATATTTGAATTTTTTTATATTTTTGAAATTTGAATATAGAAGTATTGAATTCGGCGAGACAAGCGAAGCTTCGGAGCGGAATAAAGTTAATCAGTGTGATTAATTGTTAGTGTTTTAAGTTTTAATTGGTGTAAATAAAATTAAAGTGTTAATTTAGGTAATTCTATCGACAATTTTTATTGTCACGAACCTCAAGCTCGTAACAATAATATAAATCAGTACATGTGATAATTTGATAGAAACATATTTTAATACTTTAGTTGAAATATCACCGTAACCCGTACTATTTGTATGTTTTAAATATAAAATAATTTTATTTATTTCAGTAGCTATTGGAGGTTTCATAAATAAAGATTTAGATTCACTTGAAATATTAATTGGTGTTCTATGTGGGACCAATTTGGTGATTTGTTTAATATAATATTCATTAAATTTATTCGCTATGCTTATGGGATCCTTAATTGTAGTGTTATTGATAGTAGTTTATTGTATTTCCTGATTTGGTAAATTCATTATCCTATTATTAATTATAGTCCAAGTAGCTTTGCATTGGTCTAAGACCGACGATACCAAAATCAGTGTCATCATCAATGTTTTTGCAACATCGTTCATTTCTAACTATATAGTAATATATATATATATATATATATATATATATATATATATATATATATATATATAAAAATATATATATACAGCAATGTTGCCACATTGAATTTAATTAATGATTAGTGTAGATCTCTAGACTGCCATCAAAAAGTCCCTCCCTCCTGCCAAAAGAGACTCCAAATGTTGCTAAATATAACTTTAGTAAAGAATACATTAAACAATATATATCGATACGAGTTTTCCATCAAGCTCGAAATTTTGTAGGCTCGTAAAATGGGTTACCAACTTTCGAAAAATTAAAATTATAGTTAACAGCTATGTTTGTGAACTCAATTAGTTGTCAAATTGACAACTAATTGAGTTCACCTTTTTTAACTACGTGGTGTATTGTTTATTTCATTTATATGTAATTACGTAGTTGCTACTTCACTCGTGTTTATAAAATATTTAAGTAGCTCGAAGCTATGTATTTGTGGCTGTTACAATTTTATAAAGAATTATAATTTTATTTATGGCACATTGTAATAAAAAAAGAAGAGGTCCATATTTCACTACAGATGAAAAACAATCATCCATACACTAATATATAATACTGGAAACAATCATCACTACAATACGCTACGTGATTTAAAATGTGAACTCAATTATAGTTCATAAAAGATAGTCAGTAAAATCAAGTCCTGAATTTCTTAACAGTACAGACAGTACCTGTCAATGTCATACTTTATGTGCATGCCGATATAGGTCGGCATGCCCATAAAGTATGACATTGACAGGTACTGTCTCTACTACTAAGAAATTCAGGGCTTCATAGGCGTGATTTTACTGTCAGCTGTCGCAGAGATCAAGCTATCTTTTATGAACTATAGTGTTTGACACAATTTTTTGCTTGCTTGATGAACTCGCTCTAAGTGTTATAGTAAATTAAAGGCAAAATATTGTCTTTCAAAATAAATAAATTATAAAAAAAACGTGTAAAAATATTCAAAATATGATAAATAATAGAAATACAAGTCGAAAATATTATGAAAATAAAGATAAATAACATTTATAAAATAATTGGAAAATTGGTTAAAAATTGTCTAAGTCTAGTCTAAGGAAGTTCGTGTATAAAACAAAATTTTCTTAAGTTATCGAGGGTGGTCGTGTATAGAGGGCTTGTATGGAGGAGCTGCCGGAGATGCATACCCAAGGTCGTACATATATATGGGGTGTTCGGGTGCCCGACTGCTTGAAGTACTGTTGCACAATGACTAGTCCTATATTAGGGACGTGTGATAGTAAGGTCTATGATACAAAAGCATTACTATAGAAGGTCTCAATGAAGTATAAGCATTACAGTACTAGAGTTGTGGGTTGAAGTCTCATATATTAAAGATATATAATAGTTAGGTCCATGAATTAAAGTAAATATGTGGAAGGTCTCAAATAAGTAAAAGCATTATATTAATAGAAATGGGACTTGAAAAGGATTATTATAGTGGCGTATATGCTGCTTCATGAGCAACTGAAACCGAGTGCCTAGCACTTACACTCTGTCTTAAATTTTGTGTGATGTAATCTTTATTACTATTACTTTGCTAATCCTTATTATTTATTAGCTACTTATATGTGATTTAAGAAAAAAAATGTTGTATACTTGGAGTAATTAAGTGTTTTTTTAAATAGCCCGACAGGTTTCTGGAATGATTTTGGACAAAAGTGGTTGAGAAATCAAGGAGCTAAATCTCATATGTTGATAACTATTTCCTGTAGCTAGAAATCTTAGAGTGACGCACTTACACTCTGTCTTAAAATCCGAATTGAATTAAATAAATAAATATACTAGGTTAGGGTTCGTGACAGCAAAAACGATTGAATTACCATAATTGACACTTCAATTACCGAACAGCAATTAAAACTCAATTCACACTAATAATTAATCACACTTAGCACTTCAGTTCACTTTATTCCGAAAGCTTCGCTCGTATCGCCAATTCGATACTGACCCGGTCGCGGCATTTAACGGCTTTAAATAGGCCCTTTCCACCGAAACATCCAGAATATTCCAGCAAATACCGGCCCCCGACCGACTAGGTGCAGAAAGTTCGAGTGTGGAGCTTTCTAGAAAGCTTAGTTCTTCCATTCGATACTAGATGGCGCTAGTGGGAGAGTTCTAGAAAGATCTTGACGCTTCTATTTCTGCTCCTTGATATCAGATGGCGCTAATAATAAGCCGCCACATACCAGGCGCTAATTATAGCGCGTAAAACTGCCCCCTCCTAAGATATGCTCGTCCCGAGCATTATCGACCCCATAGTAACGCGCCAGTCGATCCACATGGACGATCTTAGAAGTACCACTTGCGCCTTTCTGTATCCGGTAGGTTACGTCGTTGATCCTGGTTACAATCCGGTACGGGCCGTCCCATTTAGCTTGAAGTTTAGGAGATTTCCCTTTGCTGCGGACTGGATTGTGCAACCACACTAGTGAACCTTCGTCGAACCCTTTGTTGTTCATTTTGTGGTCATACCGGGTTGTCATCTTTTCGGACATTTACTGGCCCGATTGTCTGATGTGATCATAAATGTCGTTCATTTTCTTTCGACAGTCATTTGCATAATCGGTTATACTGCGTGGGGCATCAGGTGATATCCCGGTAATTAGGTCTGCTGGTAGCCGTATTTCGCTACCAAAGTTTGCGAAAGCTGGTGTCACTGATGTACTGTTGTGCGCCTAAGCTAAAGTGCCGAATGTTCTACAGCTGTACCATAATGGTTGTTCAGGAGTCCATCTGGGAGTTAAACAAACTCTACTGAAGATCCGAGAACGATTTTGCTGCATCCATTATCGTGACAATGTCGAGGATTGGTGTCGCAAATGTACAAGTTGTGCCGCTGTGAAGGGACCTCAGACTCGTAGTAGAGGTGCATTGAAATTGTACAATGTTGGTGCACCATGGGAGAGGACATTCCTTGACGTTGCGGAGCCGTTTCAGAAAGGTGCAAGAGGTACTCCTAAGATCGTCCATGTGGATCGACTGGCGCGTTATTATGGGGCCGATAATGCTCGGGACGAGCATGCCTTAGGAGGAGGCAGTGTTGCGCGCCTAAGTTGATATCTGGTACCTGGCACTAGCGCCATCTAGTGTCGGGGAACAGAGCGAGAAGAGCTTTCTAGAAAATGCCATGCCTGAACTTTCCACCAACAGTGCCATCTAGTATCGAATGGAAGAACTAAGCTTTCTAGAAAACCCTACACTCGGACTTTTTATGCTTTTAATAACCTCATTTTAAAACTATTCGATACACATGCACCACTGAAGCGAGTCAGGGTTAAACACTTTCCAGCCCCCTGGCTTTCAGAGTCTATAAAAGCAGTAATGGCCAAAAGAGATAAAGCTAAGAGGCGTTATAAGAAGCACCCTACTAATGAAAATTTATTCACATATAAAAAACTGCGTAATCGCTGTAGTAAGATGTGTCGTGATGCTAAGAGGAGACATATTTATGATGAGGTTGAAAATTCTCATTCCGCTCAGATGTGGAAATTTTTTAGAACCCTGGGTATAGGCAAATCATATATTGATTCTAATATCTCGTTTGATTTGACTGCACTCAACCGGCACTTTTCTGAGCCTCCGATTTCTATTGATGACTCTATTAAGTCTACTACACTTAATCTTCCCTCCAATATTCCTAAACCGCTGTGTTCTTCTTTTAATTTCAGTAAAGTTACTGATGGTGACATAAAAAAATGCCTTTTATCTATTTCCACTAAAGCTATTGGCTATGACAATCTTTGTATGCAAATGATTAAACCTATCACTAATGAACTAGTCCCTATTATCACTCACATTATCTCTTCTTCGCTTGAGACGAGCTCCTTTCCGACTTGCTGGAAAAAAGCATTCGTCATTCCCCTTACAAAAACTTCTCATCCTACATCTTTATCCCAATTCCGCCCTATTTCCATTCTTCCGATCCTATCTAAAGTACTAGAAAAAATAGTTCAGAGGCAACTATCTCAAATCCTAACTGTTCACAGCCTGCTGAGTCCTTTTCAATCTGGTTTTCGTCCAGGCCATAGCACAGTCAGCGCTCTGATTAAAGTGTCTGATGATATTCGCTGGGCCATGGACAAAAGACTTCTCACTGTTTTAACATTATTGGATTTCAGCAGTGCATTTAATTCCGTTGATTATGACATACTTCTTGGTATTCTTGCGTCCTTAAACATTTCACCATCAGTAATCTCTTGGTTTAATTCTTACCTTAGGGGTCGCTCGCAGTGTGTCCGCCATGAGGAGGATTTCTCCGAGTGGTGTGATCTTACGGCGGGTGTTCCTCAGGGTGGTGTTCTTTCCCCACTTCTCTTCTCTATTTTTATCAATGCTCTCACTACTGTTCTCTCCTTTCATTATCATCTCTATGCTGATGATTTGCAATTATACCGTCATTTCAAAGTCCAAGATATAGATGAGGCTATTAATAAGCTGCATGCTGACTTAAGTAGCATAAGCAGTTGGGCAAAATCGTTTGGTATTCTTGTTAACCCTGCCAGATCCCAAGTAATGATTATCGGCAGCTCATATATGCTTAATTTATTAGATCGTTCGAAGATCCCTGCAGTAACCTATGATAATACTCAAATTCCATATACAGAGACCGCTAAGAACTTAGGTGTTATTTTTGATAATAATTTGTCTTGGGTCGCTCACATTAACATGATTAGCAGAAAAGTGAACTACTCTTTTCAATCTCTCAAGCGTCTCCAGATGTTTTTACCGTTAAAAACTAAGATAACCTTAGCTCAAGCACTTCTTCTTTCTCTCATTGACTACGCTGATGTTAGTTTTTTGGATGCTTCAGAGGAGGAACAAACTGGAACGTGTTCAAAATTTGTGTATACGTTTTATTTTCGGTCTTCGTAAGTTTGATCATGTTTCAGAGTACAGGGCTCAATTGAAATGGCTTCCTATCCGTAGACGTCGAGACTTACATGTGTTATCATTTCTATACTTTCTACTCTTTAATCCTCTTGCACCTCCATATCTCCGCGAGCGTTTTGAGTATCTTGTACCTCGTGAAACTCAGTGCCGGACCACTAAACAACTACTTCTCAAAACTCCTTTTCATTTCATAAGCCGTTGTGGTAGATCCTTTACTGTAAGGGCGGTCAAGCTATGGAACTCACTTCCACATGACATACGTGCTAGCTCTTCTCTTGATATATTTCGGAGCAGAGTAAAGAAATATTATCTGTCAACTTAGAATTATAAATATTTACATATTTTATGTATTTATATGTATAATTGTATATATATGCATATGTGTATGTATGTATGTATGTATATATATATAAATATATATATGTATATATATATATGTATATGTGTGTGTGTATATGTGTATATATGTTTATATTTATTATCTTTATTGGTATATATGTATGTAAATTAATAGAAATAAGAATAAAAGAAACAAGAAAATAAATTATACTTATATGTTATACACTTATATGTTAATTGTTAACTGTAACTTATAGCCAATTTCTATTAAGTAGCGTTATGTTAATTATTAAGTACGCACGCTGCTACCTACTTGCTTTATATATAAAACTATTTCTCTTTCCCAATAGGTTTGCTGGAAGAGAACTCTTATTAGGGTTAAGCTCGCCTTTGTACATTTATTTAAATATTTAATAATTGTTACCAACTTATTGTGTGTACAATAAAGAATAAAAAAAATAAATAAAACTTTCTACACCTAGTCGGGCGGGACCTGTATTTACTGGAATAATCTAGATGTTTTGGTGGAAAAGGCTTATATAAAGTCGGAAATTCCGCGACCAGGGTAATATTGAGCTGGCGATACAAGCGAATCTTCGGAGTGAAATAAAGTGAACTAAAGTGTGATTAACACATTAACTGCCAGAGTAATAATGACAAAAATCACAAAAAAATTTTGATGATTGAAAATTGATGTTATGGGTCTAGATATACATAGTATTAAATTTTGGGGTCAATCGGATGCAGGGTTCCGTAGAAAATTAAAAAAAATGGCACATGGCGCACAGAAGTAATTATGTTGATTTTTGTTACCAAGGCGCCGTGCGGTCATCTCTCCGGGCACCCGCGCACCTCAGTCGCTTACACGCGCTATCACGGAACGGATGTTACGTTAGGTCATTTTGCGATTACCACTTTCCTTTGTGTTTTATTGTGTAAACAATGTCCGAGTTAGATATAAACTCTGAGGACTTATTTTTTACCCAGGATAATTTATATGAAATTGATTTACTGGAAAAGTCATTGTTGAATAAAGTAGACACCTTATGTGACAATGTATACGATTTAGAGGAAGATTTGTGTACGGAGAGTGGGGATGAGAATATCCGTCCCCCAAAATATCGAAGGCGTCTTTATATAAGAAGCGATTCGGAAAGTGAATGTGATTCGGTGGAAAATTTTGTCACTCAAAATGTGGCTCTTATGTCGTCAAGTAAGTCACAAAAATGGAGAGAACCAAGAGGACTACAACCATCAGTGATTGCATTTACGGAGCCAAGTATTTATAATGATATTAATATAATAATATATCATTTATGTGCTATAAGTTTGTGTTTTATTCATTAACCGACTTAAAAAAGAAGGAGGTTCTCAATTCATCTGTATGTTTTCTATGGTTAATGCTCAACAGTCAAGAATATTTTTACTCTTTTTAAATAGTCTACTGCCTATTTATGTCCTTTTATAACCAAAGTACGGATTTGTTGAAGAAACCGTATGATATTGAACTACGAAATGCAGACCCAGGAGCCTATTTTTCATTATTAGTCTCAGACGAAATTTTTGAGGAAATAGCTGTGCAAACCAAATTGTATGCTGAGCGACGCGAAAGCTCAAAGCCGTCATCGCGTTTGAATAGTTGGAAGCCAACAAACAAGGGACTAATCAAACTCCCAAAAATAAGTTTATATTGGAGCACAGACAGAGTTTTCAAACAAACTTTTGCACCTTCGATCATGAGTCGTAATAGATTCGAACTGTTGTTACATAATCTGCATTTCGTTGACAACGAAACTGCAGATACCGATAGAATCTATAAAATACGCAGTCTGATAGATACGTTAAATAACTCATTTCGACGGTACTATTCGCCTAAAGAAGAAGTTTGTGTCGACGAAAGTCAAGTGCATTACCGCGGGCGATTGATCTTTAGGGAATATAATAAGAGCAAACGGCACAAATATGGTATGAAGCTCAATGTCACAATAACGTTATACTTGTAAATTAGAACTTTACGCTGGTAAAAACCACGAACAGCTGAATACAACGCCTAATAACGTGGTAATGTCACTGTGTAAAGAAATACTTGATTTGGGGCACACCGTAGCTACGGATAATTGGTATACGAGTTTGGATTTAGCCAGTGAACTTCTAGATAGGTATACTAATTTAGTAGGCACACACGAACGCGGTATAACAGTGTTGCACTGGAAGGATAAACGAAGTGTATTCATGCTCTCCACTACACTCTAAATGATTTGCTAGTGTGCATAAAAAAGTAAAAGTGATTCGAAAACCGAAGATGGTTATAGCATATAATAAAGCAAAAGGATCTGTAGACATGAGCGATCAGATGAGCGCGTATTCATCCCTATTAAGAAAAACCATAAAATGGTATAAGAAATTAGGTATCAAATTAATTTTAAATACGGCTGTAGTAAATGCCTGGATCATGTTTTGCGAAAATACAACTCAACAAGGAATTGTAGAATTCCGACGTCAATTAGTGGAATATCTAGTAGACTCTGGTAAAACTGAAACCGAAAATGAATCTATTTCTAAGAGACCTAAAAGACTGAAACATACATTAAAAGCAAAGGAAGGCAAAGTAAGGCAATCCAGGCGCTTCTGTGTAGAATGCTACAAAACCAGTGTGACGACGTTTGGATCAAGACTTGCTAAAAACAAGAAAAAAAAGTGGCAACCTATTGTCCCGAATATCCTGGACTACCACACTATTGTCTTCAATGTTTTAATAAGTGCCATCGGTATTTGTAATTGTAAGAATGTGTACTTCATTTTCAGATATATTGTTTCCTTTCTTTTTTTGTTTTTTTTTTTCAGATTAGTGGGCAATTTTATACTAAAAGGTAAAAAAGTTTAATTTTACTACTCGTTTTATTATTCTTCCCATACCATTTATAAATTTGGACGTTTGGATTTAAAAAAAAATGTTATGTTCTGGGATTTTTAACGTTATTGAAGGTTTATCTTCAATAATTCAAAATATTTTTACGTTACATAGAAACCATGCGAAAGTATTACTTCTGAGTGCCATTCCGGTCACTTACTAATAGGAAATCTATAGAAAACGCGTCCTACAGCGCGTAAATAAACTCTGAAAACAGGTTTACCGAAAGGTCACCGGTCTTTTATTAAGGCGCAATAAATATATATATATATATATATATATATATATATATATATATATATTTATAATTCACTCATATTTTCATTTGTTTTTATAATCGGCGAGACACATGATTTACTGTTTTATTTCAGTCTGAAAATAGCAGTGACAACATCACGACAGCTACAGTTGATTGGATGGTTAAAAAAATATCTTCCCTTTTCATTTTTCGATGACGAAGCTACACAAGTATATTTTCGATCAATTTTTCCCAAATATGGTGTTTCCTAAAAGGTCCACACTTAGAAGGAAGGTCAAAGAACGGTTTGAAGAGCTTCAATTGAATCTTAAGAAACGACTACAACAATTTTCATCTAAAATGTCATTTACCATTGATGGATGGACGTCAATTGCTGGTAGGAGTTACTACGGGGTCATTATTCATTATATAGACAACGAATGGAAGTATAGATCTGTAGTCCTTGATTTGCACTTCTGTCACCGAATTGAATGATTTTCAAATCACAGATAGTGAATGGCAAATACTCGAAAAAATACATAAGTTTCTAATAAACTTTAAACTTCTATCAACGAAACTTGGTGGAGAAAAATATGTTACATTACCGCTAGTCATTGTATCATTCAATCTCTTGCTCGATAAAATGGAATCCATGGTAAAACAATTAGATGAGAAACCTAAGCGATCCGAAGTGGATGAAAGGCTCATTCTGGGTTTTTAAGCAGCTCGAGACAAACTGCTTAAACATTATAAAAAGAGCAACTGGATTTATTGTACCTCTTTAATTTTAGACCCAAGGCATAAGACTCAGACTTTTGACATGACATTATGGGGGAAGCAAATTAAAACAGAAAGCCTGCGCAAATTTAATGAACTTCATAAAGAATATAAAAGTCTACACTCAGTGAATACATCTCCAGAATCACAGAGAAATGAAAAGAAAGTATGTGAATATGGTGAAGATGAAGACGTAATAGACTTTGAGAAATTGTATGCATGTCCCTCGACGTCATCTGGATCTGGATCTTTTCATCAAGGCTTAGTTATAGACGAGTTGGAGGAGTACCTAAGTAAAACCAGAGCCACCAGTTCGGAAGACATTTTATAGTGGTGGAGGATGCATGAGACAGAATATTCGACTTTATCGAAGATGGCCCGTGATTTTCTTTCAATACCTGCAACTTCAGTACCTGCTGAGAGATTATTTTCTAAAGCATCATTAGTAATTAGAAAACAAAGAAATAGGTTAAGTGATGAGTCAACCAGATGGTTACTTTGTATTAATTCTTGGTCAAAAGAATTAATATAAAGTAACAGTAATGTCAAAGCTGTTGTGTACTGTTATGTAATTTAATTTGTATTGTATTTTATTTTTTTATTTAAATATATGGTAAATTGTATAACTCTTTTATTCCATTTCGTTTAAGGGTCTATCAATCTCTTTCTAGACAGATAATGTTCTTTATAATACAGTCAAGTTAATGTCATTAATTTGTTTTTTATATGTTTTGACTAAGTTTTAGCACATGTAAGCTTATTAAATGTAAACGTTTATTAAGAAACGGACTAACTCCCGTGGCCGTGAGACTTGGTAGACAGCTCAGTTGGTTAGAGCATCGGCACGGATCGCTTAGGTCGTGGGTTCAAACCCCACCCGGTATTAGCTGATTTTTTCGAATTTCTCATTGAATGTTTAGACATTTATTAATTTGGTTGGTCTTTCAATGGCTATGTTAATTCAAGCTCAAAATGTGCCTACTCTGTTAAGTTTTTCTAAGATCTAAAGTAACGTTTAGTAAATAACAATACGCTAATAGGTAATTGCGAGACTTGCGAGACTCTTGCTGCAAGACCAAGAGCAAGAACAAGACTGAGAGCGCAATACCAAGATCAAGAACAACACCAGGTGTATTGGCGCAAGACCAAGACCAAGACTGGCTAAGTCTCGTC
Organism: Parnassius apollo; assembly: GCA_907164705.1. Lineage (NCBI taxonomy): Eukaryota > Metazoa > Arthropoda > Insecta > Lepidoptera > Papilionidae > Parnassius > Parnassius apollo. The sequence goes on from CAJQZP010001305.1 coordinate 9,800,755, forward strand.
TTGTTCTTGCATTTGGGCAACACTAGTAGTAGAGGTGCATTGAAGTTGTACAATGTTGGCGCACCATTGGAGAGAATGGCAATTGACGTGGCGGGGCCGTTTCCGGAAAGTGAAAGTGGTAACAAGTATTTCATGGTTGTGATGGATTACTTCACTAAGTAGCCACAAGTCTTCGCCATTCCAAATCAAGAAGCTTCAACAGTTGCAGATAAACTAGTTCATGAAGTCTTCCGTCGTTTCGGAGTACCAGCGATCAATGAAGGAATTTTGAGTCTCAAGTATTCCAGGAAACTTGCTGATTTATGGGTACTCATAAAACAAGAACGACTTCTTACCACCCGCAATCCGATGGAATGGTATAACGATTTATTCAGACATTGGAGTGGTACCTAGCAAAAGTTGTAGACAATCGGCAACGAGATTAGGACAAGCACATACAACCGTTTTCGTTGTCCTATCGAAGCGTTGTTCACGAAAGTACTGTTACGAGCTTAGGGTTCGTGACAGTAAAAACTGCTGATTGAATTACCAAAATTGACACTTTAATCACTGAACACCTATTAAAACTTAAATCACACTAATAATTAACACATTGACTGCCATGTCATGCCAGGGCACCGGTGACCTTTCGGTAAACCTGTTTTCAGAGTTTATTTACGCGCTGTAGGACGCGTTTTCTATAGATTTCCTATTAGTAAGTGACCGGAATGGCACTCAGGAGTAATATTTTCGTATTTATATATATATATATATATATATATATATATATATATATATATAAAACTACCACTCACTGACTGACTATAACGGTATCTCAGGAACTATGAAACATACAAACTTGAAGTTTGTAAGGTAGGTTCCTTTTATAGCATAGAGATCAGTTAAGAAACGGTTTTGAGAAAAATTATCCCTAAGGGAGTGAAATAGGAGTTGGAAGTTTGTATGAAAGTCCTTTTTGAAGTTAGAGACACGAAAATCGGCATTAAAGTTATAAGTTTTCAATAATAAAATCCTGAATAAGCTGTTTTACGAAATCTTAACCCTAAGGGGGTGAAATTGGGCTAAAATAGTTACATACAAGTCCTATATTTTTAAAGTATAGATATGAAGATCGACATTTACTTTATTAGTTTTAAATAATAAGTACTTGCATAGTTAAGCTTTACCTATATAGCCTCTTTATACTTAGGTAAGACGTTTGCACCGAGAAAATTTCAAAATCTCATAGGAAATCAGATATTGTACGCGGACGAAGTCGCAGGCGGCCGCTAGTTACATAATATATGTGTTAAGTAATTGTGTTATAAGTATATTTTTTCTTACCTGTCCACTTTTTCCGGTGGTTATTAAAAAGCTTGTGATATCTCCACTTAATTTTGGTTTTTCAGGAAGAAATATTTGTGATTCCTTTTTGTGGAAAGATATTAGATGCTTCCTTAAGCCTGAAGTGTTTCAGTTTTTCATTTTTATTTCAACCTTTTTAAGTTGGCATAATTTACACAAAGCAATTTGGGATGCATGAATTATTTCGAAAAACTCATCAAATTTACTTTTAGGTCTTTTAGATCTTTAACTCCAACTCTCACTACTCCGACTAGAACTATTTGACTCTTCGTCACTCATGTCAAATTGTAAACTTATCACTCCGAGAACAACAAGGATTAGAGTAAAAACAATTAATACATTAGACTCGAAGCAAAGCTCAATTGGGAATGACTGGAATTAAAATAAATACTACTATTTGTAAGTACACGCCGAAAGACCGACAAAGGAAAGTTCGGCATCCTTTGATAAAATTAATGATTCTTCAGAATATTAATAAAGTAGATGCGTTGCCAGATAGGTATAGTGTACCTACGTAAAAATGAAATGTAAATATGTAAATAAAATTGTGTATATTATGTTCTTCTTGTGATTGAATTAATCTACGTTAATTAAATTAAATTTGCCTTCACTCGTTTGAAATTCAAAATTCAAATATGTTTTATTCAAGTAGGCATTAAAAATACATTTTTGAATAGTCATATAATCACTGTTTTCCCCAATTTTTTTCCATGTCCAGGGGTTCTGATTCTACTGAGAAGAATCATGGTAGAAAGTAAGAAATTGAGTAGTTGCTCTTTTCAAACCATTTTTACAATAGGTCTATAATTATGTAAAGCGATAAGTCAAACATAAAATGTCAAATGTATATGTAGATACCAAATCGGTTTAGAAATTTCTAGTTAGTCCTGTGTAGTACGAGAGGTTAGTTCTAAGCATTTTTGTCTGCCTTAAATTGAAAAGGTGAAAGATCTAACATTTCTTTTGGAATCTTACTATAAAAGCGTATATCGCTACCCAAGAACGCATTATATACTTTGTGTAACCGGAAAGCAGGTATTGTGATTTTATTTTTATTTCTACTATTAAAATTGTGCAAATCACTATTATTTACATCAATTCGATGCAATCAATTTCTTTAAAAGGTTCTCTAAGAGATACATAGATCTTATTTTACGCTTTTTTATTTAATATGCACACTTTTTTTATATTATTCGATCAGCATTGTACAAAATGTTTACATGTTTCAAGTGTGTTAAAAGTGTCTACAATATTTATCAAATGGGTGACGACATATTCGAACACTTTGTGTTCAAAAACACACACTTCCAAAAATCGAGATTCGCAGTGAACGACGGTGAATAATAATAGTAAGTAATTATTATAAACCCGTATAGTTAATATTATAATAATTACTTACTAGAATAAATTATTATGGTATCTACCTATCCTTACCATTATCTAATTACAATATTCCTTTAGAGATCAGCATAATGTATTCGTGTCCATTCTGAGCACACGGAAACTTATTTTATTCTTTGGAACATGTACTCTGTGGCGCCGTTCAAACGGTGTCAAATGTAGTGTGTGCGGCGCGGCGGCGACGATTGAATGCGATATCAATAGAAACCGCCGGCGCGTGTATCTTGACCTTGTACTTCCGAATAGCTGCAAAATTTTTTTGACAGGTCAGTATTCGACCTTTGATGATGCCGACAACAAGACTCCGCGCACTGTCAAAGTGCCGATGGTCAAAATTAGGGATGCACTGTTTTTTCTTTTAATGGATATTTTCATCCGCTATGTATGTTTGTGGTATTGTTCGTAATGCGCATAAGTCCAATTTTTCTTTTATATATTTTTTTGCGTCTCATAGAGTCCCTAAGCGTATACCCTAACTCTTATACTCCCTGAAATGACACTCATTCCTAACTGCAAGACGCAAGAGTCTCGCAGGCTTAGTCTTGTTCTTGCTCAAATCTTGCGCGGTCAGTCTTGGTCTTGGTCTTGCTAAAATTAGGCGGTCTTGTTCTTGGTCTTGGTCTTGCAAAAATGCAAGAACAAGACCAAGACTGCAAGACCAAGACCGATTTTGGGCAACACTATCTACTACGAGTCTGAGGTCCCTTTACAGCCGCACAACTTGTACATTTGCGACACCAGTCCTCGACATCGTTTCGACAGTGGACCTAACTGTTCACAGCCTGCTGAGTCCTTTTCAATCTGGTTTTCGTCCAGGCCATAGCACAGTCAGCGCTCTGATTAAAGTGTCTGATGATATTCGCTGGGCCATGGACAAAAGACTTCTCACTGTTTTAACATTATTGGATTTCAGCAGTGCATTTAATTCCGTTGATTATGACATACTTCTTGGTATTCTTGCGTCCTTAAACATTTCACCATCAGTAATCTCTTGGTTTAATTCTTACCTTAGGGGTCGCTCGCAGTGTGTCCGCCATGAGGAGGATTTCTCCGAGTGGTGTGATCTTACGGCGGGTGTTCCTCAGGGTGGTGTTCTTTCCCCACTTCTCTTCTCTATTTTTATCAATGCTCTCACTACTGTTCTCTCCTTTCATTATCATCTCTATGCTGATGACTTGCAATTATACCGTCATTTCAAAGTCCAAGATATAGATGAGGCTATTAATAAGCTGAATGCTGACTTAAGTAGCATAAGCAGTTGGGCAAAATCGTTTGGTATTCTTGTTAACCCTGCTAGATCCCAAGTAATGATTATCGGCAGCTCATATATGCTTAATTTATTAGATCGTTCGAAGATCCCTGCAGTAACCTATGATAATACTCAAATTCCATATACAGAGACCGCTAAGAACTTAGGTGTTATTTTTGATAATAATTTGTCTTGGGTCGCTCACATTAAACATAACATAACATGATTAGCAGAAAAGTGAACTACTCTTTTCAATCTCTCAAGCGTCTCCAGATGTTTTTACCGTTAAAAACTAAGATAACCTTAGCTCAAGCACTTCTTCTTTCTCTCATTGACTACGCTGATGTTAGTTTTTTGGATGCTTCAGAGGAGGAACAAACTGGAACGTGTTCAAAATTTGTGTATACGTTTTATTTTCGGTCTTCGTAAGTTTGATCATGTTTCAGAGTACAGGGCTCAATTAAAATGGCTTCCTATCCGTAGACGTCGAGACTTACATGTGTTATCATTTCTATACTTTCTACTCTTTAATCCTCTTGCACCTCCATATCTCCGCGAGCGTTTTGAGTATCTTGTACCTCGTGAAACTCAGTGCCGGACCACTAAACAACTACTTCTCAAAACTCCTTTTCATTTCATAAGCCGTTGTGGTAGATCCTTTACTGTAAGGGCGGTCAAGCTATGGAACTCACTTCCACATGACATACGTGCTAGCTCTTCTCTTGATATATTTCGGAGCAGAGTAAAGAAATATTATCTGTCAACTTAGAATTATAAATATTTACATATTTTATGTATTTATATGTATAATTGTATATATATGCATATGTGTATGTATGTATGTATGTATATATATATAAATATATATATGTATATATATATATGTATATGTGTGTGTGTATATGTGTATATATGTTTATATTTATTACCTTTATTGGTATATATGTATGTAAATTAATAGAAATAAGAATAAAAGAAACAAGAAAATAAATTATACTTATATGTTATACACTTATATGTTAATTGTTAACTGTAACTTATAGCCAATTTCTATTAAGTAGCGTTATGTTAATTATTAAGTACGCACGCTGCTACCTACTTGCTTTATATATAAAACTATTTCTCTTTCCCAATAGGTTTGCTGGAAGAGAACTCTTATTAGGGTTAAGCTCGCCTTTGTACATTTATTTAAATATTTAATAATTGTTACCAACTTATTGTGTGTACAATAAAGAATAAAATAAATAAATAAAACTTTCTACACCTAGTCGGGCGGGACCTGTATTTACTGGAATAATCTAGATGTTTTGGTGGAAAAGGCTTATATAAAGTCGGAAATTCCGCGACCAGGGTAATATTGAGCTGGCGATACAAGCGAATCTTCGGAGTGAAATAAAGTGAACAAAAGTGTGATTAACACATTAACTGCCAGAGTAATAATGACAAAAATCACAAAAACATTTTGATGATTGAAAATTGATGTTATGGGTCTAGATATACATAGTATTAAATTTTGGGGTCAATCGGATGCAGGGTTCCGTAGAAAATGAAAAAAAATGGCACATGGCGCACAGAAGTAATTATGTTGATTTTTGTTACCAAGGCGCCGTGCGGTCATCTCTCCGGGCATCCGCGCACCTCAGTCGCTTACACGCGCTATCACGGAACGGATGGCACGTTATGTCATTTTGCGATTACCACTTTCTTTTGTGTTTTATTGTGTAAACAATGTCCGAGTTAGATATAAACTCTGAAGACTTATTTTTTACCCGGGATAATTTATATGAAATTGATTTACTGGAAAAGTCACCCTAACTCTTATACTCCCTGAAACGACACTCATTCCTAACTGCAAGACGCAAGAGTCTCGCAGGCTTAGTCTTGTTCTTGCTCAAATCTTGCGCGGTCAGTCTTGGTCTTGGTCTTGCTAAAATTAGGCGGTCTTGTTCTTGGTCTTGGTCTTGCAAAAATGCAAGAACAAGACCAAGACTGCAAGACCAAGACCGATTTTGGGCAACACTATCTACTACGAGTCTGAGGTCCCTTTACAGCCGCACAACTTGTACATTTGCGACACCAGTCCCCGACATCGTTTCGACAGTGGCCCAGAAAACCGTTATCGGATCTTCAGTAGAGTTCGTTTAACTCCCAAATGGCCTCCTGAACAATCATTATGGTACAGCTGTAGAACATCCGGTACTTTAGCTTTAGGGACAACCATTTGCAAATGACAGCTGTCTCCCCAACCATTTTCCCATTTACGGCAAAACTCCATCCTGAAGCAGCAAACTGTCCCATTGGGCCCAATAGCTTTGTACTGGCTTGCCTTCCTTACTTTTCTATCGCATCCTTCTTTCCAATTAATCGCAAAACAAAACCTATGGCGCCATCTGTTGACCCACAACAAAAGCGTCTGTAAAAGAAGTCGACGCGATCGATATCCACATGTAATCAAGACACAAGACGAACTGCATCGGTAATGGCTTTTCTTGTTTAAACCTTCCAAGATAAAATTTCGTGTAAATAGCGTTAGTGAGTGTGCCGGGTCGACCCAGATGTGTGCATGGACTATATAATAACGAAGGAGTGTGGTCAAGGAAGACTGAAGCCTTCCACATCCGAAGATATGGTTGAAGCCAAGTTGAAGTTGATCGCCGCTGCCGCTAACCGTGAGTTTACCTATTTCATTTACCCTTCCTGCCGGGCTAGCATGGGCAAGAGAGAATATATCCCCGGGAAAGTGATAAAAATTTTATCACTTGTTCAGTTTTATCCACCCTGCGAGCATGGCAGGAGACAAAAATTATATCCCCCGATTATATCCACTGACAAAAGAAAAAATTATCTTATCCCTATAGTATATCCCCGTTTGACATAACGAGTAGACATATATCTCACCCGTCGTAGCATGGGGCCGAAAGAAAGAGAAAAAATTATCCCTTTTTGACATTTGAAAGGGACAATTTTATCCTCTTTCGTGGACGTGGGTTTAAGTTTATCTTCAAACTATTTTGATACAAAAACGATGTCTCGAGCCTATTGCAACTACATTTTCGTATCAGAAATTGAAAAACAATAAAGAAAATTACATCGGCGATCGATGCGTGATCAGAATACTTAATCTATTGGAATTCCCCGACAACGAATTTCTATGCCTGTTTCGGATGCTCAAAGATTGTGTTTTGTATTTGTGTAAAGAAGTCTATGAGGCTTTAAAGCCTATTAATGCTGTGGATGGACTACTAGTGCATAGTCATAGTCATAGTCATTTATTCCATAGAACAATATTACATTGTATTGGAAAATTAATTACACAAAATCAAAAATTACGTTTACATGCAATTGACTTAAATAAAACAAAAATCAAATAAAATTTAAATATCATTTGACAATCATTCTATATACTTATATACATTTAATACTTTTCATGTCATAATTAAATATTTTTCATGTCATAATAGATTTTAAAATATAGTACATAAACAAAAAAAATTAACATTCATTAAGTTTATTTTTGTCATTTAGGTATTCGTCAACTGAGTAGTAGCTTTTTCTTAATTAATAATGATTTGAGTTTATTTTGGAATTTTCGGTGGCAATAAATAATTTTAAATGAGATAGGTAAAGAATTAAATAGTGCAATGGCTTGATGCCTTGTGCTGTGGCGTACAACATTCAATGTTGATGTAATTGAAGTTTTTAAATCTTTTTGACGTGTCATTTCTCTTTTTTTTCCTTTCTTCGTTTGTTTCATATTTGTAAAAATTTTTTACTAAATATATAAGTGAAACTAAGATATACAGAGTGAGAACCGTAAGTTTGCCAAGTTTTCGAAAATGTTCTTTACACGACTCAATTTGTGGAATACGTAACATGGTGCGGATCGCTCTTTTTTGTAACACAAACGCTTTCTTAATATTATATTTATAACTGCTGCCCCAACTGTATGCTATAACGAAGTTGTGATTCTACTAGAGCAAAATAAACCAACTTAAGCTGCTTTAACGTAACTTCGTCTCGTAAACTTCTTAAGGCATAGCATACTGAACTGATAGTAGATTCTAGTGCTGTCATTTCCTTTTTCCAGTTCAAGTACATGTCAATGTGGATTCCTAGAAATTTTACTGATTGAACAGAGTCAATATTTTTACCGTCAATGTTAATGTTTATTGAGTCCTTTTGTCTTGCTGTATATTTGAAAAGCATTGCGTACGTTTTATTTGTATTTAGTAGTAGATCGTTAGTAGCAAACCAATTTTTAAAGTCATACAGTGTGCTTTTCATTTTGGTATTTAGTTCGTCTATCGAGTTAGCAGATACAATCGCGTTTGTATCATCCGCATAAATAGTTAACTTTACGTCTTGCTGTTGGGTATGTATGTAAGCAGTTAAATCATTAATGAATATTATAAATAATATGGGTCCCAAAATGGAGCCTTGTGGAACACCCTTTTTTAAGGTTTTCAATTTAGATTTGTATATCGTTTCAACGCCGTCTATTATTGTTTTAATCTCAACAAATTGTTTTCTATTTGATAAGTAGGATTCAAATAACCTTAAGATTGAGCCTCTAACTTCGTAATGTTCCAATTTCAGTAGTAGTGTATTATGATTTATCGTGTCAAAAGCCAAACTCAAGTCTAAAAATAGACCTCCTACCTTATATTTATCATTGAGTCTACATACTACATCATCGACTAGCGTATTTATAGCATCTATAGTACCTACACGCGTTTGATAACCAAATTGCCTCTCACTTAATTTATTATTTTGTCGCAAATGTGCTACTAGTCTTAACTTTATCAGCTTTTCATAAATTTTAGATAAAATTGGTAGCAAGGAAATCGGTCTATAGTTTATGGGGTCCATTTTACTTCCCCTTTTATGTACCGGAAGTAATCGTGCAACCTTAAGCTGATCAGGAAACAGAGATTGTTCCACACACTTATTGAAAAGATAAGCTAAAGATTCAGCCAATATATCAATATTATCTTTAATAATCTTGATGAGTATTTCATCATAACCATGTGATCTTTTATTTTCCATTTCCTTAACTGTTTTTAAAATTTCATGGCTGTTACAATTTTCTGCACACTTTGTTTGAGAATTAATTGTGCGGAGATTGTATCACTAGCGTTGTTGCTTAATGAATTAGTTTCACTAAAATGACTTGAGAAAACATTTGCTACATCCTGTTTATTACTTACGATGTTATTGTTTACCTTTAGTAGTATATTCTCTTCTTTTTTTACGAAACGAATTTTTTCCTACTTCCATTTACAATATTCCAGATTTCTTTATTAGAATTTAACGCCGACTCAATTTTTCTTTGTATACCTAGCTATTTGTTTTGTTTTTCTCAATATTCTTCTGTATGTATGACCTTTTATATTTATCTGCAAACACTCCATTACATATTTTAACATTTAATGTTAAAATATGTAATGGACTAACTAACTACTAACCCTTTCAACTCTATCCTTTGAAACTGATATGATTACTTTAACAGAATGTAGGCTAAACCAAAACAAACCACTCCCGCAACTAAATAATTACGAAGTCTACTGTACTACACGTCAATTGAACCAAAATGATGGTGTGGTTGTCTATATAAAAAAATCTCTAAAACACAAAGTAAAAGAACTTAAATTACAGCAAGCATCATGCCTGCAGGTAGATGTTCTTAATAACACTGTATTATGCATTTATCGGTCTCCATCGAATCCAAATGCTGAAAACTTTTTAAATTCATTAGACTCTCATATTGAGTCACTTCCTTCACATAGCAGTATTATAATAGCAGGTGATATTAATATAAACATTAGGCCTCAAACTACGGAACGACCACAGGAATATAAAAATAGAATGTACTACTTAGACATGCTTGCAAACTATGGTATATTAGCCGGCCACACTTTACCTACAAGAGAGCAAAACTGTTTAGATCACTTCATGCTAAAAATAAATAAATCTAAGTATAAAGCATCAATTGCAGTTATGCAGACATCCACCACGGATCATTCTACTATGCTCCTGTCAATTTCTAAATTAAAAACACAACTTAGGGATAATAAAATTAAACAAACTACAAATTTTGAAAATGCTTTAAAATACCTACAGACTAAAAACTTACCAGAATTATTATTTTGTAATGATCCAGTGGCTGTGACTAACAACTTAATACATACAATTACTGAAAGTCTTAAACTAAATACATCAGTGTCTAATATCCCTTGCACTAAAAGAATAATACAACCGTGGATGTCTGCAGGAATCTTACGCTGTATAAGAAACAGAAATAAACTTCAAAAAAACTTACGAAAAGACCCACATAATAACATTCTTCGCATTACATACAGATGGTACAGGAATTACTGTAACAATTTAATAAAAAAGAATGAAAAGGCAATATGATAGAGAAAGTATTATTAAATCCTTAAATAACAATAAACTATTATGGAAAAATATAAAAAATATTACTTACAGTAATCAATCAAGAAATACTAACGCTGAACTACTCAATCTGAAATCATCGCCCACTGAATCTGTAAACTTCATAAACAGCTATTTCGTAAATATAGGAATACAACTTGCCAATAAAATACAGAACGTCAATGTGACACCTAGTAGACCTATGGAAAACAATCCGGTGCCATTACACTCCTTTGTTTTACTACATACAGACATAGAAGAAGTTAAAAATATCATTTTAAACTTAAAATCAAACAGCGCTCCAGGCTGGGACAATATCTCCAATGACTTCATGAAATTGGCAGTCAATGACTTGGCTCCTGTTATTTCCCACTTAAATAATCTATGTTTCGATACAGGGATATTCCCAGCACCATTAAAGCAGTCCATTATTACACCTGTGTACAAGGGCGGAGACAGAGATGACATTAGTAATTACAAACCAATTTCCGTTCTACCAACAATATCTAAAATTCTGGAAAAGTTACTTAATATTAGATTACTCAATTACTTAAATAAATTTGATATATTAGCACCCACACAATTTGGCTTCAGACAAGGAAGATCGACAGAAGATGCAATTATTGAATTAAGCACATTTGTAACAGAACAATTCGACCACGGCAAAAAATGTTTGTCGGTCTTCCTTGTTCTGAAGAAAGCATTCGACACTGTCTCTGTCCCTAACCTTGTGCACAAGCTTGAAAAAATTGGAATAAGAGGGACTCCGCTTGCTCTTTTCAAAAACTACCTATCGGAGAGAAAACAGAAGGTTAAGCTTCCTGGGTTCATTAGTGGGGAAGCGGTGGTGTCATCATATGGCGTTCCACAGGGTAGCGTTCTGGGCCCGACCTTATTTCTAATTTATGTCAATGATCTGTGCAGTATGACCATACCAAATGCCAAAATCCTGTCGTACGCCGATGACACGGCTTTGGTTTTTGCTGATGAATCTTGGGAGGCTGTCAAGACTAGTGCTGAAAGTGGGCTAGCTCGAATCGCTCTATGGTTGCAACAAAATCTCCTCACTTTGAATACAGCTAAGACAAATTTTATTTGCTTTAGCATTACCAACAACTTGCAGCCACAGAATGACTTTTGCCTTAAAATTCATATGTGTTTTGAGGATGCTAAAAACAAAGCTTGTGACTGCCCATCAATTGAAAAAGTCTCTCACACTAAATATCTGGGCATCTTGAAAAAGCGGCGAAAAGATATTGTGGTTAAGCCTTCTGGTACCAAAACAGTTTTTGCTAGTAGGCAATTTAGCTCATGTTCTGCATTCCTATACAATAAAATAAATAGAGAATTGAACATATACAACAAAACGTACAGGGAGTGTAAAAACCTGATACTTAAGTGGGTGCAGTCGAAAACTTATGAAGAAACCGAATTTCTGCTGTACCGCATTTCATAATTCACTTCTATATACAATATAATTTAACAAAATGATTTTTCATTAACACACACACACACACACACACACACACACACACACGCACGCACACACACACACACACACACACACACTCACACATGCGCGCGCGCTCGTACGCACGCATGCACACATACACACTTTTGTAATTTTTGTAAATTTTGGTTGTTAAAGTCGAGTAATTTTTGGTTTTTTAAATTAAAAAATGTATGTTTAGATAAGGAAGAGCGGGATTTCCAAACACAGGCATTACTTGCTTAAATGGAGATCCCAGTTAACTATGTCATTCATTTAATTTTTTGTGAAAAAAAATAAATTATTTTATTTTTTTATTTATTTAATGTCAGAAACCTTTTTATTTTACTTGAAACCCTAATACCTTTAGTGATCCACTGTAATGTATTTTTTTTAGGATGTATTTTTCTCGTTCTTTTCTTATAACAAGTTTTGAAAGTGTAACTTAATTTATTGAGAAAAGAATTTATTCCTAGATTGTGCCAATTTATTTTGCTAATTTGCTTTCTAAATTCTGCTGAGTTGTGGTCACTTAAAACTCTACGACTGATTTTTATACTTTCATTCATGTTACGACTCATTTTATTTTCCAATTCTACTGTAGAAAATAAACCAGCGTGACCGTCTACGATACCATAATGCTCTACTCTACCGTCAATATTTGTTGTATCTATATTAGTAATTACATTATCAAGACAAGATGTTACATCATTACGCAAAAAGGTTGCTGAGTCAATTAAATATTTGAAATTATAACAAGTCAACAAGTTCAAAAATTCTTTCTATTTTTTTGTTTATCATTGTTCAATAAATTAATGTTGAAGTCACCGCACAATATAAATTTCTTATTAAAAAAATGTTCAGAAAGTCGCTCTAATCTTTCCATAAAAAAGATCAACATTTTTCTGTATAGGATTTCGATAGCAACAACAAACATAAATATGTGAGTTTATGTCTTTAACACCACAAATTTCAAAATGTTCAGATTTATATAGTTTTTTGCAGAAGGCATCTTCCTCACATTTAACATCATTTAAACCCAATATCATTGAACCACCTCGTATTTTGTTTGTTCGGAAATTGTAAGCTACTAATTTATAACCTTCTAATTTAAATATAGGAGCTGAAACCTCATTTAAGAAATGTTCACAAAAACAAACGTATTGTAACTCAGATTTTACAGGATTGATATACAGTTCTATCTCATATTTTTTATTTGTTACACCACAGACGTTTTGATAGAAAATATTCATTGTTTTTTTTGGGCAGCTGACTTAATGTATTATTATTGACGAAAAAGCGAAAAGCAACTCTGAGGCGGAATATCCTCAGTTTGAGTGCCTGCAGTGCACTTCTTATTATTAGCTGTTTGAGTTACAATGCAAGGAAAATTTGCCCTCATAGTATGATTATTATTATTATTCGAGCTGCGTAGTTTGGTTATAAAGTTTATATAGTTTATTTTATATGTCACTCTCAATATTTCACGAAGAATTAGTTTTGCAACAGTATTTAAATTTTTATACCCACGACCATCATTATGAGCATTATTATACATCAAGGGCACAAAAGACGCATGACTGAAGCTTTTACAAATCCACTGAACTAGATTATTTAGCTTTGTTTCATTAGAAAAATAATTTTTTTGAATTTCACATACAACAACATTTGTACATTTAATTTGGTGTAACGTATAACACAAAAATGATTAAAATTCCATTAGAACATTATCATTTGAACCACCAAGTATAATTACATAATCCTCCTTAGTAAAGTCCATGCAGAGAGTATTATATAAATTTAATAATTCATTCAGTTTTGCATTCGGCTTTAAAAAACATGTAACATGATAATCATTCCCTAGTAAACTTTGTAATTTGCTTCTCAAACCGCGACCTGCTTGATCTGACAATAGTAGTTAGTTAGTACCAGTTCTGGCTCACTGAGTCAGAAGTGGTACAAGTACAACGTTCGTCGACTCACGATCCTAAAAAATAAAGAGGTTTTGGCACGCTCTGATCACGAATCTGCGGTCCGTTTTTGCGTAGGATGCACGGTTCCGGAGATGTGCAGATCAATTAACTCTTATCTGATCGATATCCGGTGAGGGCTTCCACCGTCATTAGCACACCATTGTTCTTACCTATTTATCTATTCTTCATTGAATACCGTCATTATCTATTCTTCCTCGGCGTATGCGTCGATTATCAGTGCTATTGTACTATACTCCTCTGTTCCTAACTGCAACGCTATTCTGAATCATCAATAAAATACATTACCTAATTTTGTTACAATTTTTATGTACGAAATACAAGATCTTATTACTTATTATCTATAAAATAGGAGCGAAACGACTCATCCACTAAAATATCGTTGTACAATGTGTTCTCTGTAAATATACTCGTAAAATTATGCACTGAACATCCCTGAAACTTATATAGCAAATACATTAAGCAATATTTGCCACAAACTGAAGTCCACTCATTCTGAATCCTATCAACACTCCAGTTCCATCTTTTACAATTCCTTTTTAAAAACTCTAGATGATATCGTACAGGTGCTCGTCCGTATGAATCAAAGTATTGACCGACGTCATTCGTATCGATATATAAAGCTACCCAATGTGACCCTGGTTTATCATCTGTACCCAAATTGCATATTATATACGTTGGCACGTGGGTGTACATGGGCAGACTATTAGCAGCATAAACATTATTTTCTAGACTGGGGTGAATCTTTTTCAGATGTTGTTGTACATCTAGTGTATCCATGATATTACTGCTATTAGTACAGTACAATCTATCAATGACTAACATAGGAATGATCAATTATAGTGATTTCTAAATATTAAATTGCATTATTTTGTGTTACACAAAACGTATTTGAGTCATCAATACACTGAGTAAGACGCAACACGAAGAATGTGAGATAAGGTTGTTGACGCATAAAGTTATTATCAATTCTACTGTAGAAATTCTTTAGATTAGAATTATTACTTACTGGTACTATATAAGACCAAGCAACTGCAGTCATGGAGTTAGTGTATGGCCGTTTGACCGCAGTGGATCTATCAATACTACATTTGTGTTACTTCGACGCATCAAAGGCCATGGATGTAAGTGTTTATTCTATTGACAAGCTTATTTTTCTTTCTGTTATTTTCTTACGTGTGTATGATATAGTGTTAACAAATTATATTTAAATATTGTGTGTGTATATGATTAAGCCGTGGTGGTAGCTCAGATGGTTAGCGCAAGCTGTAAATTTCACAGTACGCGCCGGCACCAATTAAATTGTCAATTGCAATTTTAAGTGTTTATTCTATTGACAAACTTACTTTTCTTTCTGTTATTTTCTTACGTGTGTATGATTTAGTGTTAACAAATTATATTTAAATATTTTGTGTGTATATGATTAAGCCGTGGTAGCTCAGATGGTTAGCGCAAGCTGTAAATTTCACAGTCTGAGAAAATTTTGAAGGCATGTGAAGTTCGCCAACACGCATTAAGGCAGCGCCGCGGACATTTCCTAGCCATAAATACAAAGACAATAGCAGAAAGTGAAAAAGTTAAAAAATACTTTTTTAACAATGACAGTCATTAGTTGATCATTAATGAATGTGATTCTGTTTACTTAAATTACAGGACGACAAGAGCAGAAGGAAGAAATGGGATGATGGGAAGTAATGAAGCATTGTTATGTGAAGTTTGTTGGAACAAACATATTTTTAGTCACGTGTAAATACTTTTAACATTTTGGTTCAAAATTACACAAAATCTAAAAAATATTAGATACATCATTGACATGGACGGATTTTACATAACATATCCTCATAAACATTTTCAATGTAGAGAAATGGCTATTCTAGACGTAAAACTATCTAATAAAAATGATGCGTTTATCGATCATTATTTGTTGCGGCCAAGTTATCCTTTCAATTATTTGTCGCTAAAAGACAAAAAAACTGTTCGTTATTTTGAAACACACGTGCACGGCATATTCTGATTTCCATATTTTGATGTGACCGAAGAATTAAAATGTACCTAAAAACAAGGGAATATAATTCCCATATTAAATTGGTATATTAGGAATTTGTGCAAAGACGAAGTGATCGCATACAAAGGTGGTTCAACAGAATAACAATTTTTAAAAATGTTGACGACGAATGATAGAATCATAAAATCAAACATATTAGGATTTGGAATTCCTTGATGATAGTTAAAATTTGGTAAATTATATAAAGGTTGCATTTCATCAAAGCACCGTGTGATCTGATTAAAATCACAATTACATATTTCTGTAACTGATTTTACGAAATTTGTTACAAAATTTGACTTCCCACATCCACTTGGTCCTGCCACAATAGCAGTAAACGGATGTATAAAGTGAAACATTACACACGTCTAAAGTTCTAAGGGGTGAAATAAAAAATGAAAGTGTTGGTGTAAACAATTAATATATATTGTGTACTATAACAAATGTTTTTGGGAAATCAAACAAAATTCATGATTAATTGAAAATTTCATTTTCAAGCAATAACCACTTGTAAAAAACCCACACTTCGTCACAAGAACAATGTAAAATTTTGTGATTATTTTTTGCAAATATATGATTATTACACACACAACGTTTGTTTAAATTTATGACATTTACCAAATCATTTTATTTTGGACATTTGTATTCTTCAATATTAAAAATTCTATCATTCGTCGTCAACATTTTTAAAAATTGCTTTTCTGTTGAACCACCTTTGTATGCGAGTACTATAACTAATATTTTTGGAAATCAAACAAAATTTATGATTAATTTAAAATTTTATTTTCAAGCAATAACCACTTGTAAAAAACCCACACTTCGTCACAAGAACAATGTAAAATTTTGTGATTATTGTTAGCAAATATATGATTATTACACACATAACGTTTGTTTAAATTTATGACATTTACCAAATCATTTTATTTTGTACATTTGTATTCTTCAATATTAAAAATTCTATCATTCGTCGTCAACATTTTTAAAAATTGTTTTTCTGTTGAACCACCTATGTATGTGAGTACGATAACTAATGTTTTCGGGAAATCAAACAAAATTTATGATTAATTTAAAATTTTACTTTCAAGCAATAACCACTTGTAAAAACCCACACTTCGACACAAGAACAATGTAAAATTTAATGATTATTGTTTGCAAATATATGATTATTACACACATAACGTTTGTTTAAATTTATGATATTTACCAAATCATTGTATTTTGGACATTTGTATTCTTCAATATTAAAAATTCTATCATTCGTCGTCAACATTTTTAAAAATTGTTTTTCTGTTGAACCACCTTTGTATGCGAGTACTATAACTAATGTTTTTGGAAATCAAACAAAATTTATGATTAATTTAAAATTTTATTTTCAAGCAATAACCAATTGTAAAAAACCCACACTTCGTCACAAGAACAATGTAAAATTTTGTGTTTATTGTTTGCAAATATGTGATTATTACACACATAACGTTTGTTTAAATTTATGATATTTACCAAATCATTGTATTTTGTACATTTGTATTCTTCAATATTAAAAATTCTATTATTCGTCGTCAACATTTTTAAAAATTGTTTTTCTGGTGAACCACCTTTGTATGCGAGTACTATAACTAATGTTTTTGGAAATCAAACAAAATTTATTATAAATTTAAAATTTTATTTTCAAGCAATAACCACTTGTAAAAAACCCACACTTCGACACAAGAACAATTTTGTGATTATTTTTTGCAAATATATGATTATTACACACACAACGTTTGTTTAAATTTATGACATTTACCAAATCATTTTATTTTGGACATTTGTATTCTTCAATATAAAAAATTCTATCATTCGTCGTCAACATTTTTAAAAATTGCTTTTCTGTTGAACCACCTTTATTAATGCTGGCAAAATCCTTGCTGAAAAATTTGACCAAACGACAGATATCTCAACCCATGCTGCTTCTGCGGTTTCAAGTCCTAATTTAATAGAAAACTCTTTCGTTTTTTTAAATACAGACGAAGAAGAAGTTGAACGGATTATCATTGCTTTAAAATCAAATAAAGCTGTTGGATGGGATGTTATCTCCACTGGTCTTCTGAAAAAGTACAAAGACATCCTAGTGCCTCCTCCGACATTAATTATCAACTTGTGTTTAACGGCAGGTGTTTTTCCAAGGGTGCTGAAAAAAGCTGTTGTTCGTCCAATTTACAAAAATGGCGATCAAAGTCTACCTAATAATTATCGTCCTATATCAATACTGCCGTCAATCTCTAAGGTTTTTGAAAAAATCATAAACTCTAGACTAGTGAACTACCTTGAACAAAATAATTTATTATCAAATGTCCAGTTCGGTTTTCGTGCAAAAAAATCAACATCAGATGCTTTACTTTCGGTTACCAACTACATTACGCAAAACTTAGATTGGGGTAGAAAGAGTTTAGCCATCTTTCTCGATCTAGAGAAAGCTTTTGACACCGTTTCAATTCCACTGTTGCTCCAAAAGCTTGAGGATATTGGCGTGCGAGGCTGTCAACTTACATTATTTTCTAGCTATCTCAGTGGCCGATGTCAGTGTGTCAAGTTGTCTAATAGTGTTATCAGCTCTGATTCTCCTGTCTTTTTTGGTGTTCCTCAGGGCAGTATACTTGGTCCGACCCTATTCCTCATTTTTATTAATGATTTGTGTAACCTCAATCTTCACAATGGTAAGATAATTACATTTTCTGATGACACAGCTCTCCTTTTTTCTGGAAGCACCTGGGAGGATGTCTTCCGGCAATCTCAGGTTGGGTTTAATACGGTATGTGCTTGGCTTAGGAAGAACCTACTAACTCTAAGTTTTAAGAAAACTAAATATATGCCTTTTGCAATCCATACCTCATCCTTACCTGGAGACGCGCATAAAATCATTGCTCACTATTGCGCTAATTCTAACACTTTAGATTGTTCCTGTCCCGTTTTAGAGAAGACTGATAGTATCAAGTATCTTGGTATATTATTTGACAACACCTTAACATTCCGTTCTCATATTAAAACACTATGTGGTAGAGTGCGTAAATTGATTTTTATATTTAAAAAATTAGGACATGTTGCTAATAGAGAAGTCCTAAAATTGGCCTATTATGCTTTGTGTCAATCTTTATTAACATACGGAATTGAAGTCTGGGGTGGTGCAGCCAAAACACATATTGTTATGCGCTCAAGTCGACGGCACTAGCGCCATCTAGTCTCGAACCGAAGAACTAAACTTCTTGAAGTTTAAAACTCGAACTCTCGGTACCTTGCGCGTGTTTACTTGAACATTCTGGATATTTCTTTGCTAATTTATATAAATAGGTGCTGCAAGATGCGCTCGAGGCAGTATTGGATTTGGCGAGACAAGCGAATTATATTTTAAGTTTTAATTTGTGTAAAGTAAATTAAAGTGTTAATTTAGGTAATTTTATCGGCAATTTTTATTGTCACGAACCTCAAGCTTGTAACAATTGGTGTCAGAAGTGGGATAAAATCATGCCGATTTTACCTAAGGAGGAAACGGAGGGTATCCGTACCCGAAGTCAACGCCAGCAGGAGACGGACCAACGAAGATGTGGTGGTGCAACGCCGCAGACGTCGGAGGGCCAGCCACCGGCTGCAGGCTCGTCGGTAGCTCCTACATCTGCAGCACCTGACTTAGGTGCTCTGATGGTGATGCTGCAGGAGCAGGCTCGCCGACAGGAGGAGCAGGCTCGCCGACAGGAGGAGCAGGTCCGTCAGTTGAAAGAGCAGCTGCAGAGCGGACAAGAGGAACAGGCCCGCCGACAGGAGGAACAGATGCTCCTCATGAAGGACCTTCACGCTACCTTTGCGAAAGAGATAAGGGAGGTGAAGGATAGGGTTGCTCAACATGACAACCGCCTGTTGGAAGCTGAAACCCGAATCGAAGAATATGAAACCCGAATCAACCATGTGAACAATCGGGTTGACAACGTGATGGCTGACGTGAAGAAAACGCTGAACGACCTCAAACTTGGGGATGGAACTACAGTTCCCGTAGTAGCTACAGCACCTTTGCTACGTGGATTCAAAATGCCGCCGTTCGACGGGACTTCTTCCTGGTCGGCCTATAAAATCCAGTTCGAGGCCGTCATGGAGGCAAACGGCTGGAATAAAAGCCAGGCCATGACTGCACTCACCTTAGGCCTGCGCCACCAAGCCTTAACCGTGTTGGAAGCTCTCGGTAAGAAAGTGACCTACGAGCAGCTCCTTGAGGCATTGGAGGCGAGATATGGTGACGCTCACCTGGAACACGTCTTTCGCGCGCAGCTTAAAGATCGTGTGCAACGCAGCAACGAAAACCTGCAGCAGTGGGCCCTTGAGGTGGAGAAGATGGTTCGAAAAGCATACCAGTCTATACCTGCGCTCATTGAAGGGAACCTGGTGCAGACATTCATCGACGGCATCCGCGATCTGGAAGTCAGAGCTGCTGTGAGGCTCGGGCACCACGAGACGCTTAAGGACGCCTTGGCCCATGCACTGGAGGTAGAAGCCGTGCGGCAGGATCATCGTTCCCATCGCGTCGGGGAGGTTGCAGCAGCTACAGTTCGCGACCGCAACAAAGGATACATCCCAAGGTGCTATGGCTGTGGGGAAAAGGGCCATCTTCGATCCAGCTGCCCTAAGCGAACCCTAGAAAGGGAAGGTGAACGATCCCAGGAGGGTAGTGCGGCCAACAGCACCGCCCAGCAGCAGCAGGGAAACGAGTAAAAGCCAGAACTGCGGGGCGGGTGCTGGCTGATGTTAAAAGAGCCCCAAGGATCTCGATCTCACAAACCCATCATGGGAACAGTCTAATCATCAAGGGCGAGGTCAACGGAATGCCGTGTAAACTGACCATAGACACTGGAGCCTCTCGTACGGTTGTTAGTTCCCAACTTATAAGTCAGTTCCTTGGGGACTCCGCATACAACCGAGAACGCATTAATTTGGTAACCACCACCGGTCAGCGTATAGCCGTCCGTGTAGAGAAGGAGATGGAGTTGAAGCTTGGCAACGTAATCTACCCGCATAATGTCATCGTGGCTGATATAATGGACGACTGCATCCTAGGCCTAGACTTTATGAGGAATAATTGTTGTGAGATCGACGTTAAGCAAGGTGTTTTGAAATGTGGACAGGAGGAACTTTTTATGGAAGGTGCGTTACCAGAGAACGTGTACAACATTAAGAAGATTGTTCTTCCGCCGAGATCGGAAACGATTGTTCCGGTTAGTCTTCCCCGAAACGCTGGGCAAACTCACCGTTGTGTACTTGTGGAAAGGGTAAACAATGACCTTCCATGGAAAGTAGCTCGAACCTTGGTCAGAACCACTGACATCTCAATAATACGTCTTCTGAACCTTTGCGACCGGGAACAGATTATAGAAAAAGGCACACTGGTTGGCACTTGTGAGGAAGTGGATTGGTTACTTCGGTGCCAATATATATCGAGTGGGACCCCCAGCAAGGATTCAGAAAGGAGAGTGACCACACTTTTGGAAGACTGTCGCAGTGTTCTCTCCCCGAACGAATTGGTCAAGGCGAAGAAGTTGTTACTCAAGTACGCCGATGTATTCTCGTCAAACGATGCTGACATAGGAAAGACTGGCTTAGTTCAACACAAAATAAACACAGGAGAGGAATTGCCTATCCGTCAGCGGCCAAGAAGATTGCTGGTAGCACGTGAAAAGGAAGTGGAAACCATGATTGAGGGAATGGTGAAGGATGGTGTTATTGAACCTTCATCTAGTCCATGGTGTTCACCCGTGGTGCTGGTAAAGAAGAAGGATGGCAGCATGCAGTTCTGTGTTGATTACCGCCGTCTGAACGACGTTACAAAGAAGGACAGCTATCCCTTGCCAAGAATTGATGACACGCTGGACATGCTTACAGGAGTAAAATGGTTTAGCACGCTGGATCTAAAAAGTGGCTACTGGCAAGTTGAAATTGACCCTAAGGACAAGGAGAAAACTGCGTTCTCGACGGGAAAGGGTCTGTGGCAATTCAAAGTAATGCCGTTTGGGTTGTGCAATGCTCCAGCAACGTTTGAAAGGCTGATGGAACTTGTACTTACCGGGCTAATTGGCGATGCCTGTCTGGTCTACTTGGATGACATCATCATCGTGGGCCGTACGTTTGAGGAACACCTTGAAAACCTGGGACGCGTGCTCATGAAGATTCAGAGTGCCAATCTCAAGCTGAGTCCGAAGAAATATTCACTATTCAAACGGCAAGTCAACTTTTTGGGGTATGTAGTGTCGGAAGAAGGTATCCGCACGGATCCAGAGAAAATCGCAGCTGTAAAGGATTGGCCGGTTCCAAAAGACAAGACGCAGGTTAGAGCATTTTTGGGTTTGTGCTCCTATTACCGGCGATTTGTGAAGAACTTTGCAGATATAGCCAACTCAAACTAACCGAGGAGAAGCCATGCTGGGATGAAAGTTGTAATATCGCGTTCCAGGAGCTCAAGGACCGTCTGTGCAAAACACCTATTTTGGGCAGAATTTACAGTTGACACAGACGCAAGTGATATAGGACTTGGCGGTGTGTTGTCTCAACGGAATGGTGACCAAGAGGTCGTGATAGCGTACTTCAGCAAGTCGTTGTCAAAACCGGAAAGGAACTATTGTGTCACAAGACGCGAATTGCTAGCTGTGGTAAAGTCGTTGCATCATTATCTTCTGGGGCGAAAATTTCACTTACGAACTGACAAGTTGCGAGGTGGATTGAACTACTGCAGGAATACGACTTTGAGATCGAACATCGCAGCGGGAAATCTCATGGCAACGCAGATGCATTGTCAAGAAGACTTTGTCCTGAAGATTGCAAACATTATACTAGGCAAGAGAGTAAGGAAGTGGTATCCGTGAGGATGCTCAGGGCAGACCACCTCAGCAACGAGTGGAAGGACAGCTTACTACATGCACAGCAGGAAGATCCGGACATCAAGCCGATTCTGGAATGGATAAAGGCCAGTGCTCCCAAGCCCAAGTGGAGTGACGTCTCAGCGATGAGTTCGACCACAAAGCTATTGGTCCCAGTGGGACAGCTTGCTGCTTCAGGATGGAGTTCTGTGTCGTAAATGGAAAAATGTTCGGGGAGACAGCTGTCATTTGCAAATGGTTGTCCCTAAAGCTAGAGTACCGGATGTTCTACAGCTGTACCATAATGATTGTTCAGGAGGCCATCTGGGAGTTAAACGAACTCTACTGAAGATCCGAGAACGGTTTTACTGGGTCCACTGTCGAAACGATGTCGAGGACTGGTGTCGCAAATGTACAAGTTGTGCGGCTGTAAAGGGACCTCAGACTCGTAGTAGAGGTGCATTGAAGTTGTACAATGTTGGTGCACCATGAGAGAGAATAGCCATTGACGTGGCGGGCCCGTTTCCGGAGAGTGAAAGCGGTAACAAGTATTTCATGGTTATGATGGATTACTTCACTAAGTGGCCAGAAGTCTTCGCCATTCCAAATCAAGAAGCTTCAACAGTTGCAGATAAACTAGTTCATGAAGTCTTCTGTCGTTTTGGAGTACCTTTAGAGATTCACAGCGATCAAGGAAGGAATTTTGAGTCTCAAATATTCCAGGAAACTTGCCGAGTTATGGGTACTCTTAAAACAAGAACGACTTCTTATCACCCGCAATCTGATGGAATGGTAGAACGATTTAATCAGACATTGGAGAGGTACCTAGCAAAAGTTGTAGACAATCGGCAACGAGATTGGGACAAGCACATACAACCGTTTTTGTTGTCATATCGAAGCGCTGTTCACGAAAGTACAGCAGTGACACCAGCTTTCGCAAACTTTGGAAGAGAATTACGGCTGCCTGCAGACCTGATCACCGGGATACCACCTGATGCTCCACGCCGTATAACCGATTATGCAAATGACTTGCGGAACAAAATGAATGACGTTTATGAGCACGTCAGACAATCGGGCCAGCAAATGTCAGAAAAGATGAAAACCCGGTACGACCGCAAAATGAACAACAAAGGGTTCGACGAAGGTTCACTTGTGTGGTTGCACAATCCAGTCCGCAGCAAAGGGAAATCTCCTAAGCTTCAAGCTAAATGGGACGGCCCGTACCGGAATGTGACCAGGATCAACGATGTAACCTATCGGATACAGAAAGACGCAAGAGGGACTCCTAAGAGTGGATCGCCTAGCGCGTTATTATGGGGCCGATAATTCTCGGGACGAGCATGTCTTAGGAGGGGGCAGTTTTACGCGCTCAAGTCGACGGCACTAGCGCCATCTAGTCTCGAACCGAAGATCTAAACTTCTTGAAGTTTAAAACTCGAACTCTCGGTACCTTGCGCGTGTTTACTTGAACATTCTTGATATTTCTTTGCTAATTTATACAAATAGGCGGTGCAAGATGCGATCGAGGCAGTATTGGATTTGGTGAAACAAACGAAGCTTCGGAGCGGAATAAAGTGAATTAGTGTGTTTAATTATTAGTATTTTAAGTTTTAATTTGTGTAAAGTAAATTAAAGTGTTAATAAAAGTAAATTAAATTGCCGATAAAATTACCTAAATTTTATCGGCAATTTTTATTGTCACGAACCTCAAGCTCGTAAAAATATTATTGAACTAGAGCGTGCGTTAAAAGTTATCCATTTTAAACCCTACTTATATCCAACTTTAGATTTGTATAGAATAAGCGAAGTTCTTACAGTTCGACAACTATTTGTGCTACATATAGTTTTAAGACAACATACAATTTCAAAAATAACTCAAAAGGAACATTGCCGCCGTAATCATCTGGTAGCTCAGTCAGTGCCTTTCTTCACATCTTTTGCTAGGAAATTCTTTACTTTTTTGGGTACGTATTTATATAATAAATTACACCAAAAATTATCTATTTATGAAGTCAACAGATGGTCATGTAAAAATAGACTCGTGGAATATCTTCAGACTCTTTCATACACAGATACAGAACAATTACTCCAAATTATCTCATAAATATTCACAGACATACACGCACACATGCTAACAGTCACTAACTCTCATACTTACGCTACAAAAATACGTGGTTTTTTTATTTTTTATTTTATATTTTTTCTCTATATATTATTATTTCTAACCATAACATAAGTAATCTCCTTATAATATTATACTTGTTGCCAAGTAAATTCGGGGGGGGGGGGCTGGTGACCTGTAATACGGGTCTTTGAACCTACACGGGCACCAGTCTCCCATGAATGACAAAATATTGTTAAAATAGAGATGTAACACTAATGTATCTTCCATGTCGTTTGTGGTGAGAAATAAATTATTATTATTATTTTTTTAAATTTATAATTCTCATCTGGTATAAATCGTTGGAGCGACCAATGGTAAGTGGAACGTGCCCAGCACCGAAGCAGTCCGACACTGTAGCATTCTGGCGCGGCCTGTGATCAGAGCCCATAAACCACAGCGAGGGCCCTTGGACGGAAGTTGTGGCGAGTCAGTGTGCGAGTATAACGCCCATGGACCCCGTCATTATAACGCCGGATGACGTAGCTGAGGCGGTCCGTAGGGCCCAAAACCGGACCGACGCGCATCACACTGGCTGAAGGGGTTTGTGGTGTGTCACACTGTGCTCGCCCGACAGTTCCAAGAGGCTCTCAACCAGAAGTCGCTCCCGAGCCTCTTCACTACTGGGATCACGCATTTGGTTCCTAAAGACCAGGTTACCACAGACCCGAGCAAATACCGCCCCATCACGTGTCTTCTGACCATATACAAGACACTAACATCCATTTTGAGCGCGAGAATCGCTCGTCACCTGGATTCAAATCAGGTGATGTCGCGCGCTCAAAATTGATGTCGGGGCGGCGGTTGTGGAACCAAGGAACTACTCCTCATTGACGCGGTCACTGGCAAAGTGGTGAAACGCAACCGTCGGAACTTCTCCGCCGCCTGGATAGACTACAGAAAGGCATTTGACTCGGTGCCCCATACATGGCTAAAGAGGGTCCTCGAGCTGTACAAGATTTACTGTACAGTTCGAGACTTCCTCGAGCAGTGTATGGGGCAGTGGAGTACGATCCTCTGTCATCTAGGCGAGCGGATGACGGCTGCGGAAAGCCGCATAAGGATAAGAAGTGGTATATTCCAGGGCGACTGTCTGAGTCCAATCTGGTTCTGCCTCCCTTTAACCCTCTCAGTACTTTACTGGAGGGCTTCAGGAAGGGATTTCAGCTTCGGAAAGGAGGTACAAAAGTGACCCATCTTTTCTATATGGATGACCTCAAATTATTCGCCTCCAGTCGCTCCCATCTTATGGAATTGCTACACATCACTTGTGAATTTAGCAATTCTATTGGAATGGAGCTGGGGACGGATAAGTGTGCGGTCCTCCATGTTGAAAGGGGAAGGGTTGCTAACTCTGAGGGCATAGACTTATCTATGCCCGTCAACTTAAGGACCCTTTCCGAGGCTGAAACATACCGATACCTGGGTATGTCACAGAACATCGGTATCGATGAGGCTGGTATGAAACAGTCAGTTTACGACGTGTTTTATGCACGCTTGACCGAAGTACTTAACAGCCTTTTGTCCGTCCCATATAACGGCTGGCTCATGCCTGTCCTCATGTATCCCTTTGGCATACTCAGGTGGACTCAGACCGAACTTAACGCCCTGGATAGAAAAGTCCGCACTACCATGACGTCCCATAGGATGCATCATCCGAGATCGTCGGTAATGAGGCTGTACTTGCCGCGAAAGCATGGTGGGCGTGGCTTCCTGAGCGCGCTCACCATGCATAATCGCGAAGTGTGCAGCCTCCGTAATTACTTCCTGGTGAGATCGGATGATCCATTCTATAATGACGTCATTTCTAGTGATAAAGGACTTACCCCTCTATCCTTAGCCAACGAGCAATGGCAAGACCCGGCAGTACAAAGCATTTCCGACCGGGAGACCGTATAGAAGGAGAAGGAGCTCCACGGGAGGTACTACAGGGTTCTACACGAGGCCTTTGTAGATACAGTCGCCTCCCTCAACTGGCTACGTTTCGGTGACCTTTTTGGGGAAACCGAGGGTTTTGTCTGTGCAATATAGGATCAGGTTATTAAGACCAACAACTATCGGAGATATATCCTAAAGGATGGCACCATCGACGTCTGTCGAGCTTGTCGCCATCCCGGTGAGTCACTTAGGCATGTCATCTCCGGTTGTTCGGCGCTTTCTATTTTAATTTTTATAATTAGACACAACCTAGTAGCCAGAATTCTACACCAGGAGTGTAATTGCTCGTATAAGGGAGCGTCGATAAAATAGAGCGGGTTTGCTGGCGGGATGTTAACTGGAGAGCATACAGTAGCAGTTAGATGAGCAATAAATAACACTTCTTGAGAGTTTCTTCTTATTTTATTTCTTGATTCCTTATTATTACATTGCCGGATTTGGAATATTTTACCACGAAAAAACGCCCCTTTTTTTATAAGCGGCTGTAACCAATCATAATTAAGAAAAAATCGCACACGGCATTAGTGAATCTATTGACCAATCAGAGCACAGAATAACCCTTTCTAAGAGAGATTTACAATTTCCTTAATAAACGTGGTAAAACATACCTTACAACATTTATATTTATTCCTAACGATAGATACAACTTATTTCTATTATTCTAAACCTAAATTATTCAATAAACCTTTATTTTACACTTATAAAAAATAAAAATAGCTTCGCGGTCGCTTCACGGTTTAGCTCCGGAGTAGGATAGTATTTTTTGCCGAACATACAAGTAGCGCCGCCAAGAGGTAGGAATGTACAACACTTTTTCAGGAATAATGCTTAAGAATCTATACAATATTTTTTCATAAAATTTAAATCTTTCTCATAATGAAATGACATTATATAGTGATTAATTGACATATTAATGTTTCTTTTGAATTACTTTAAAGGAAAAAGAATTATATTAATCACCTATATGTTAATAGCTCTTAAAGTTATGATAAAAGAAATCTTACTAGAAAATAAGCTTATACTTGCGTCTAATGTTCTAATCAGACCTAAATAATATTAAATAGATTCATATAAGTTACTTTAAGATAAGAATAGAAGTGTTTAATTTACTTTCCTGTTTTCAGCACTAATCAGTCTTTACACTTAGCTTTATTTTACGAATAGGAAACAATTAAGATTAAATACTATCACTTAGTTTTAAATCACTGATAAGGAATAATTAAGATTAAATGTTCGAATTCACTTTGTCGTCGCTAACATTCTCCCCCACGGTGCGTAGCACTGCATCCTCTGGAGGCGACGACTCCGCTGGCACCAGCACGATGACACGTCGAGTTGGACGGCGAAGTATTCCACCTGATGTCCGCACGTCCAGCACCCTGGTTCTTCCGTCTGGTCCGGGATAGGTTTTGACGATTTCACCGCGAGGCCATGAGTTTCGCGGTAATGTGGCGTCCACTATTAGCACGATGTCTCCTTCCCTTGGGTCTCTGGTTTCTTTCCCTTCGAGTTTCCTTGGCATCAGGAGAGGTAAGTATTCTTTAATCCACCTTTTCCAGAAGTGGTCTGCGAGTCTCTGGGTGGTTCTCCAGCTTGCCTTTCCGATGAGCTCCGTGTCGCTGAACTCTCCCGGCGCCATAGCTCCGCATGATCTTCCCAGCAGAAAGTGGTTCGGTGTTAGGCTTTCCTCGTCTCCTGGGTCCATGCTGATCGGGGTGAGAGGTCTCGAGTTGACGATGTGTTCAACCTCAGTCATTAGCGTATGGAGTACTTCCTCGGGCGGGCTCTTCTCGTTGAGGACTACTGCTAGCGCCGTTTTGACTGTTCGTACGAGCCTCTCCCAGGCGCCTCCCATGTTTGGAGCTCCCGGGGGGATGAACTTCCACTGGATGCCCTTTTCCTGTGCGGCCTCTTCTAATTCCCTTTTCGCTCCGACGAAATTAGTTCCGTTGTCGCTATATATGGTTTTCGGAGTTCCTCTTCTGGCTGCCATTCGTCGGAGTGCCATGATCATTGAGCTGGTGCTGAGAGAAGGTACCAGCTCTAAATGTACTGCTCTAGTTGTGAGACAGGTAAATAAGGCTCCCCAGCGCTTCTCGTTCCTTCTTCCGATGGTGACTTGCATCGGCCCGAAGTAGTCTACAGCTGTGCAGGAGAACGGAAATTGATGATGCTGCAATCTTTCACTCGGCAGATCTCCCGTTGGTGGTATCTCTGGTGAACTCTTCTTTGTCTTGCACCATTGACAGCTGTGTGCGACCGCTTTTAGAGTTGCTCTTAAACCCAAGATCCAGAACCTTTGACGAATTTCGTTCATTACTGTAGCGGTGTTTCCGTGAAGGAATTTCCTGTGATAGTGTTGTATTATTAGACGAGTTATTTTTTGTTTTCCGTCTAAAATGATAGGGTTCATTATTCTTCCGTTTTGATCGTGGAATTTCATTGTTCTGCTCCTTAATTTAATTATTCCGTCGTCTCCAATGTAAACGTCGATTTTCTTGAGTCGACTCGAATTTTCTAATGGCTTTTCTGACTTCAGTTTTCTTATGTCTGATGCAAAACTATCGCTCTGGCTTATTTTTATTAATATCTCTTCGGCCTTTTTTAGGTGTTCCGCTTCTATGGGTGAGTATAGGCGCTTATTTTCACTTCTGCTGGTCGACGGGATTGAGGTTTGTGCTTCTTTCTTCTGGATTTTTTGTGGTTTCCAGGACTCATCCTTCTGGCGTGCGGCGGTGGTGGTCGCTTTACGGCTCTTCTTTAGTAGGTGTGTAAAGGCGATCACTCTGGCTGTAGTGCGCAGCAGTCGCTCCCAGCTCGAGAACCTTTCTAGGTTTAGTAGAGTGTCTTCTGCTGCCATTGTTGCCAACACCTTTTTGCTTGCTTTTTTCTTCTGGCATAACAATTTCTGGCTTGAAGTCGTGGAATGGCCATTCTTCTTCTGGTCGACGGAGAAATGACGGGCCTTTGAACCATCTGGCGTTGTGGTCGAATTCGATTGGGGTTCCCCTCGTGGCGTCGTCCGCTGGATTCTCCTTGGTTGGCACCCATCTCCAGTCTTCTGGCTTGGACCTTTCTTCGATCTCGGCGAGTCGGTTGGCCACAAAAGTTTTGAACTTCCTTGGTTCTGACTTTATCCACTGCAGTACTGTGCTGGAGTCGGTCCAGTAAACCTTCTTCGATATGTCGAGCTCTGATTCCTCTTCGATTGTGGCGGCTAGTCTGCTTCCGAGTAAGGCCGCTTGTAGCTCTAGCCTCGGAATTGACACAGGTTTCGTCGGCGTTACCCTTGCTTTGCCGGCGATCATGGAGACATGGACCTTTCCTCCGGGCTCTACTATTCTCCAGTAGACTACTGCTGCATAGGCTTCTTCACTCGCATCGGAGAACGTGTGTAGCTGTCCTTTTCTGCCTTTGGGTGAGACGCATCTCGGGATCTTCAGCCTTGTTAATGTTGAAACTTCTTCCAGGTATTTCATCCAGGCTTCTTTTTGATGTTCGTTGATTGGTTCATCCCAGTCTATTTTCTTTCGCCAGATGTCTTGGATTAGTTTCTTCCCTTGTATTAGAACTGGTGTAGCAAAACCCATTGGATCGAAGGTGGACATTACTGCGCTTGTGACTTCTCTTTTTGTTGGAGTCCTTCTGCCGTCTTGCAGGTCTTCCGGCGTGTTGCGTAGCCCGACGTTGAAGGCTAATGCATCTTCTTTCACCAGCCATCTTAGTCCCAGAGTCTTCTCTTCCTTGGTCAGTTGTAAGGAGTTTTCTTTGTTTGTGTCTTCTACCTCTGATATTACCCCCGAGTTGTTGCTGGCCCATCCCTTCAGATGAAAGTTTGCTCTTGCGTGAATGTCTTTCACTTCTTTGGATATCTTCTTTGCTTCGGTTGTAGATGCGAAGCTCTGCAGATAGTCGTCCATGTAGTGATTTCTCTTAATTGCTTTCACTGCTTCAGGATGAGTGTTCTTAAATTCCTCTGCGTTCTTGTTCATTACGTATATTGCTGTTGCAGGTGATGACGCTGCTCCGAAGATGATTGAAGACATTCTATACTCTTCAGGCTTGCCGGTTCTTCGGTTTCCGCGCCACAGGAACCTGAGACTGTCTCGGTCGTCTTCTCTGACTTTTACTCGGAGAAACATGTCTTGTATATCTGCCATGACGGCTACTGGTCCCTCTCTGAAACGCAGCAGTACTCCGAATAGTGATTGTAGCAAGTCTGGGCCCGAGAGCAAGGCGTCGTTGAGGCTCTTTCCTTCGTACTTGGCAGCTGCGTCGAACACTATTCTTAGCTTCTTCTTGACTGGGTGTACAACAGCGAAGTGGGGTAGGTAGAATGTCCTTCCTTTGTTAGAGGTTTCTGGAGCCTTCTCTGCGTATCCTTTTTCGATTAGACTCAGGATCTGCTCCTCGTAGTGCTTTCTTGCTTCTTGATCACGATCCAATTTTTTCTCGATGCTGACCAGGCGTCGAACAGCTTGATTGTAGTTGTTGGGCAGGCGTTCATCTTCTTTTTTCCACAGGAGACCCGTTTCATATTGACCGCTTGGCAGTTTCTTGGTAGTTTTCTCGAGGGTTTCTAATGCTCTTCTGTCGCTGTCGTTAGATGGTGAACGATTTTGGATCCCTAGAGACTCTAGTTGGAAGTGTTCTCGGACGAGGTCTTCTATGTCTTCCTCGCCAGTGGTCGCTTTGCCATAATGAGTGAAGTGTACTGTGGCAGTTGTTCCTGATTCACATCCGTGTAACACCCACCCTAAGTTCGTGAGGGAAGCTACAGGATCTGATGGTTTGCCCTTCTTCAGTTTTCTTGTCACTATCAGTCCCCAATTGTCTTGGCCTATCAGTAGCTTGGGCCTCTCGGTGACGTAGAGGAGTTGATTTTCAATTGCCTTCAGGTGCTTACAGTTTCTCACGGTGTCCTTGTTTATGCATTGTTCAGACAGCTTCAGGTCGTCGATGGTCCTTGCTACGATAGTTCTCTTTTCTTTCCTATGAACCCCTTTTATTTTGAACTCGATCTTCTGTGAACTATCTTTTCTTAACACCTTTCCGCCGACGGTTTCAATCGTGAGTTTTTCTTTCTTTCCTTCGACTCCGATTTTCTCAGCGATTGATGCGTCTAAGAGTGTGACCGTTGACCCTTCGTCTAGTAGTGCCAATACGCGAACTTGTCCTTTTGGGCCATAGAGGTTCACGGGGATCATCTTTAGGTAGGCCTTTTCTTCTCCTTTGGCGTTATGAATTGAGGCGACCTTTTCTTCTGAGGTGCTATTGGTGTCTTTTGCTTCTTTTTCTATCGACGCCGGTGGTTTGTCAGAATGTAAAATGGTATGATGCCATCTTTTGCACAGCTTGCAGACTGGTGCTTTACAGTTGATTCTTGAGTGTCTGAATCGAAGGCACTTGAAGCATATCTTTGCCTTCTTGGTCATATCCCATTTTTCATTCAGGTTGGCTTCTTTGAACCTTTTACATTCTAATACGAAGTGTTCTTTTCCACAGAACGGACACGACTTCTTATATTTCTCTTTTGACGCTTCTTGAACCAAATGAACGGGTTTTCTTATTCCTCTTCTTTGTTCTGAGGATGCTTCGGGCGGGGCGAAGTCTCCACACATGTCGGCTTCTGTTTCTAGGAACGCTTCGATAAGTAATAGCTCCTGAATTTCCTCATCTCTTCTGCTTCTGTGGTAGGCGAACCAACGGAACTTCATTGACGTCGGCATCTTGTCTACTATAACTCTCAGCGTTTCAGGTGAACTGAGATACTGTGGTTTCTTCAGGGCTTTGATTGTCTCGACTGCGTTCTTTACTTTGCTTGCAAATATGCATATGTCGCTCGGGTTTTCGCCGACTCTTGGGAGGTTCTTCATTTTTTCTAGTTCTGCTAATGCTAGTGCTCCAGGTCTTCCGAATCTTGCTTCAAGTCCCTTAATTACTTCTCGTGGGTCTTCGGCGGTGAACAGCAGGCTTTGGACGGCTTCTCTAGCTCTTCCTTGGATCGCTATTCTAAGGCGCGCTAGGTTTTGATTGCTACTGAAAGAAGCGGCCGTATCCTCGTATGATCTTTTGAAGGCTAACCATTCTTCGCAGGCCCCGTTGAAGTGAGGGAGTTCGAGGTGCTTCGGTGAAACGGTGTCACGTGATTTTTCTGATAGCTTTAGTATGACTGAAGCTAGTTCCTGGATGTCACTTTTCTTTTCTTCTGCCTCTATTGGTTTGTGGTTCTTATTAGGCATGTCTCCGGTCTGGATGAACCAGCGTTCGACTTCTCGAGTTCGTTCGAACAGCTCTTCTCCGGCACCATCTTCCTCTTCTGATTCCGCGGTGAGAAGTTCTAATTCCGCTTGAGCAACTTTTGACCGCGCTTCTGCCAATTCTAGTTCCCTTAATGCCATTGTCATCTTTGCTTGCGCTTCTGCTCTCTTCCTATGCGACGAGCGAACGGAAAGCGTGTCTGGATCGCGGGTCGTCTTCTTAGGGTGAGGCTGCTGCAGAGTCTTCATTGCGACACTTCTTTCTTGAATCTGCGGCGTTGGATGACTTTCTTCTTGGTGAGGAACTGACGCTTCGACGGTGCGTGTCGGGGGGGGTGGTATGGGTTACGTCCCCCGGTGTTGATTCTTTTCCGGCAATGTTCTTGTTAAGAAGTACGGGTTGTCTGTGTACGCTGCTGGGCGATGCTCTTGTAAGCGTCGATCGATCTGAAGTCGACGTGTTAGTAGCCGTCGTGTTTGTAGAATCACTCGGCGTATTCATGCTCCAATCCGTCGTACTGGTACCCGTAGTGGCGTTACTTTCACTCGTAGTCTTCGACTGCACTGATTTTGATCTTGTATTTGAAGGCATCTTCCTAGTTTTCCTTAAACCCGATCCGGCTTCTCGAAGGACCAATGTAATTGCTCGTATAAGGGAGCGTCGATAAAATAGAGCGGGTTTGCTGGCGGGATGTTAACTGGAGAGCATACAGTAGCAGTTAGATGAGCAATAAATAACACTTCTTGAGAGTTTCTTCTTATTTTATTTCTTGATTCCTTATTATTACATTGCCGGATTTGGAATATTTTACCACGAAAAAACGCCCCTTTTTTATAAGCGGCTGTAACCAATCATAATTAAGAAAAAATCGCACACGGCATTAGTGAATCTATTGACCAATCAGAGCACAGAATAACCCTTTCTAAGAGAGATTTACAATTTCCTTAATAAACGTGGTAAAACATACCTTACAACATTTATATTTATTCCTAACGATAGATACAACTTATTTCTATTATTCTAAACCTAAATTATTCAATAAACCTTTATTTTACACTTATAAAAAATAAAAATAGCTTCGCGGTCGCTTCACGGTTTAGCTCCGGAGTAGGATAGTATTTTTTGCCGAACATACAAGTAGCGCCGCCAAGAGGTAGGAATGTACAGATAAGTATTACAGTACAATGCTTAAAATATACAATATTTTTTCATAAAATTTAAATCTTTCTCATAATGAAATGACATTATATAGTGATTAATTGACATATTAATGTTTCTTTTGAATTACTTTAAAGGAAAAAGAATTATATTAATCACCTATATGTTAATAGCTCTTAAAGTTATGATAAAAGAAATCTTACTAGAAAATAAGCTTATACTTGCGTCTAATGTTCTAATCAGACCTAAATAATATTAAATAGATTCATATAAGTTACTTTAAGATAAGAATAGAAGTGTTTAATTTACTTTCCTGTTTTCAGCACTAATCAGTCTTTACACTTAGCTTTATTTTACGAATAGGAAACAATTAAGATTAAATACTATCACTTAGTTTTAAATCACTGATAAGGAATAATTAAGATTAAATGTTCGAATTCACTTTGTCGTCGCTAACAAGGAGCTCGCTCTGAAATACGGTCTCGTGGATCGGAAGTTGCCGTATTACAAGTACTTACCGGAAGCCGTGCTCGAAAATGACCGCGCTAGGCTCTACTGGGACCGGGCCATCATCACAGACAGGACTATTCTTGCGAATAAGCCTGATATTGTACTGATTGACCGGGCACAGTCAAGAATATTTTTGGTCGACATTACCATTCCGTATGACGAGAACCTCCTGAAAGCCGAAACAGATAAACGAACAAAATATCTGGACCTGGCTCACGAGGTGACCGATATGTGGGGTGGTCTGCCGGCCGAAATTATTCCTGCAGTCGTCTCTGCGAATGGGCTAATCCCAGTCAGCCTCTCGGGTCATCTGAGGCGACAGGGACTCCGTGACGGACCGCTCCGGGCTCAAATGCAAAAGGCGGTGCTCCTCGATACCGCCCGCATCGTCCGCCGGTTTCTTTCCCTTTCCTCCTAACCCTCGGCCGTTTGGTCTCCCCTGCCGAGGGCTTCCATCTGGTTGGGCTTTTATTTATTTATGTATTTTTGTATTTATTTTATTTTATTGATATTTATGTATATTTATCGTTTCATTTTAATTCATAATTATATATTTATATAACCCAACCAGATGAGAATTATAAATTTAAAAAAAAAAATAATAATAATTTATTTATTTCTCACCACAAACGACATGGAAGATACATTAGTGTTACATCTCTATTTTAACAATATTTTGTCTTTCATGGGAGACTGGTGCCCGTGTAGGTTCAAAGATCCGTATTACAGGTCACCAGCCCCCCCCCCCCCGAATTTATTTGGCAACAAGTATAATATTAAAAGGAGATTACTTATGTTATGGTTAGAAATAATAATATATAGAGAAAAAATATAAAATAAGAAATAAAAAACCACGTATTTTTGTAGCGTAAGTATGAGAGTTAGTGACTGTTAGCATGTGTGCGTGTATGTCTGTGAATATTTATGAGATAATTTGGAGTAATTGTTCTGTATCTGTGTATGAAAGAGTCTGAAGATATTCCACGAGTCTATTTTTACATGACCATCTGTTGACTTCATAAATAGATAATTTTTGGTGTAATTTATTATATAAATACGGACCCAAAAAAAGTAAAGAATTTCCTAGCAAAAGATGTGAAGAAAGGCACTGACTGAGCTACGAGATGATTACGGCGGCAATGTTCCTTTTGAGTTATTTTTGAAATTGTATGTTGTCTTAAAACTATATGTAGCACAAAATAAATAGTTGTCCAACTGTAAGAACTTCGCTTATTCTATACAAATCTAAAGTTGGATATAAGTAGGGTTTAAAATGGATAACTTTTAAAAGTGATCTTTGCGCACGATCTAGTTCAATAATATGTGTTTTGGCTGCACCACCCCAGACTTCAATTCCGTATTTTAATAAAGATTGACACAGAGCATAATAGGCCAATTTTAGGACTTCTCTATTAGCAACATGTCTTAATTTTTTAAATATAAAAATCAATTTACGCACTCTACCACATAGTGTTTTAATATGAGAACGGAATGTTAAGGTGTTGTCAAATAATATACCAAGATACTTGATACTATTAGTCTTCTCTAAAACGGGACAGGAACAATCTAAAGTGTTAGAATTAGCACAACAGTGAGCAATGATTTTATGCGCGTCTCCAGGTAAGGATGAGGTACGGATTGCAAAAGGCATATATTTAGTTTTCTTACAACTTAGAGTTAGTAAGTTCTTCCTAAGCCAAGCACATACCATATTAAACCCAACCTGAGATTGCCGGAAGACATCCTCCCAGGTGCTTCCAGAAAAAAGGAGAGCTGTGTCATCAGCAAATGTAATTATCTTGCCATTGTGAAGATTGAGGTTACACAAATCATTAATAAAAATGAGGAATAGGGTCGGACCAAGTATACTGCCCTGAGGAACATCAAAAAAAGACAGGAGAATCAGAGCTGATAACACTATTAGACAACTTGACACACTGACATCGGCCACTGAGATAGCTAGAAAATAATGTAAGTTGACAGTCTTGCACGCCAATATCCTCACGCTTTTGGAGCAACAGTGGAATTTAAACGTTGTCAAAAGCTTTCTCTAGATCGAGAAAGATGGCTAAACTCTTTTTACCCCAATCTAAGTTTTGCGTAGTGTAGTTGGTAACCGAAAGTAAAGCATCTGATGTTGATTTTTTTGCACGAAAACCGAACTGGACATTTGATAATAAATTATTTTGTTCAAGGTAGTTCACTACTCTAGAGTTTATTATTTTTTCAAAAACCTTAGAAATTGACGGCAGTATTGATATAGGACGATAATTATTAGGTAGACTTTGATCGCCATTTTTGTAAATTGGATGAACAACAGCTTTTTTCAGCACCCTTGGAAAAACACCTGCCGTCAAACACAAGTTGATAATAAATGTCAGAGGAGGCACTAGGATGTCTTTGTACTTTTTCAGAAGACCAGTGGAGATACCATCCCATCCAACAGCTTTATCTGATTTTAAAGCAATGATAATCCGTTCAACTTCTTTTTCGTCTGTATTTAAAAGAACGAAAGAGTTTTCTATTAAATTAGGACTTGAAACCGCAGAAGTAGCATGGGTTGAGATAGCTGTCGTTTGGTCAAATTTTTCAGCAAGGATTTTGCCAGCATTGATAAAGAAGGAGTTAACTCTATCGGCCGATTCACATGGGAATGGACACAATTGTAATAATTCGTGGCCTCGTGTTGTTCTAAGGCTAGTATTGGTAACTTGGTTTATTGTCTCCCAAATAGGTTTTGAGTTTTTTCCAGCCTCAGCAGATTTATTTCTTTCATAATCACGTTTAACGCTCTTGAGCAAAGAATTGCAATAATTTCTGTAGCGCTTATAGCTTATAGGTTACTTTGAAAACCACGTTATCGGGTGATTTATTAAACTTTTTGTGTAAGTTGTCCCTATTTCTGAGACACTTTAGGAGTCCTGGAGTCATCCACGGCTTAAGAATTCTGCGCCTGCGGGATGGGATATAAGTTATAGTCGCGTAGGAGATGGAGTTACGTATAGCATTTATAAAATATTCCATCGCAGAATCGGGGTCATCTAAATTTAACAAGCTCTCAAAATCTACACTTAAGAGACTTTGACTCAACTTTTCTTCGTTTATCTTGTGAACACTCTTAGGTGGAATGTACTGTACTTTCTTTGAAAGAGAGAGTATCACCGCAAAGTGAGTCACACAGTCACAGTGGCTTCAACAACAATAGTAAAAGCTGGGTAAGTGGTTTTGAGCAGAACATGGTCAAGACACGTACGATTGTGCGTAGATATTAAGTGGGAGCGAAGAAGACCATGTTCAGCAGTCAAATTTAGATATGCAGGAAAGTTAACATCATTATTAGTGGGAGATATATCCATGTTAATATCTCCCACCAAAATTACGTTTCGAAATGAGCTTAGACTACTAAGTAAAGTATCCAACGATTGAAAAAAATGAGTCAGTTTGTTTACGCAAGGCATCAGGTCGATAAATTGCTAATACGGCGGTATCTCTACCTATTTTAATTAAGAGAGAGCTTGAATCTAAGAGCTGCGGTTCCTCCACCGAAATCCTCTCTATATTATTTTTTGTAAAAACTATCACACCATCATTTTGGTTATATGGATTCGTAGATGCCACATACTTATATCCCTGCAAAGAAGGAACACAATAATTGTAGCGTAACCAACATTCGGTAAGGACTATTATGTCAAACTCGATATTAATTCTTGTCAGTAACAATAGGAAACCATCAATGTTAGCATTTACACTACGAATATTTTGGCAAATTAATTTAAGTGACTTAGAGCTGAACTTTGCTAGTAATCGCATACAATTTTCTGGTGAGCTTAAGACAGCCTCAGAAGGAGAAATTCTGTCCAATGCATAACTAATATCAGATTGAGAATTGAATTTTAGTATATAAAAAACTGGTGTTCAAATAACTAACATATAACAAAAATAATAATATATAATTTACACATATATATATATACACATACATATACACATATATACATATACATGTACATATATATATACACATACATACATACACACACATACATATACATACATACACATACACACACATACACACACATACATATACATACATACACACATTCATGTTTGACACGAAAAATCGGGAGATTCATGGTATTTCGATTTTTGCAGAGACATAATAATATTACATGTATAGAATTGATGTGCCATTGCTGAAAGCACAACTGAGAGCTCACTGTAGATGATTTACGCATAAAGCAAGAAAAATCGTTAAAAATGTAATGCAGCATTTCAGATGAAAGCAATTTGTTATTTATATTGAAGGAATTGTTTCCTTTGCAGAGTGTTAAAATATAAGGGGAGCCAAAATTGACTTGGATCAATAGTAAACAAATTAATAATACTATGCTATTCCTAGACAAGTTAATACTTGGACACAAATTATAACGTATATAAATATGGTTTTTATTGTTCTCCAGAACCGTAACTATGACAGACGCCAGTTGTTGAGTAAATGTACTTTTTATTTTTAAAAACATGTAAAAATTGGTTGAAGAAACTTGGCCATGTAGATGTTGAATTTTAATACTGTGCGCGTTATTTTTAACATGATTATATTGTTTAAATATGATATGAGGGTGGTAGCTATATATATATATATATATATATATATATATATATATATATATATATATATATATATATATATATACATACATATATATATATATATAGAGTGTTACTGGTAATTCAACGTATTTCCGAAAAGGCGTGATAGTTGGGGTCATAACCTATCAAATGAACCATAAAATGCATTATGCAAATGTGGACCAATTTCGAGATATTTAGGTTTATATTTTTTTTTAAAAATCCCAAAAGTCTGGTGTCAAAAATTTCTAAAAAAGAAACTTACAGCTGTAATATTTTCATTTTATTATTTTTACTTAATGAAAAGCTGGATACTTATTTATCAATACTACAGTGTGCAAAAAGTCTCATCATTTTCGAAGTAACGCTACTAAAAGTACAACTTTTTCCAAACAGAAGATAAGTAATTAAAAATAAAAATGATTTTGTGAAAAATAATTGCATGTGATCAATTGTGCAAATCATGTTAAAAACATCCCTATTTATCTAGCTCTCGAATGAGGTTAGGTAGTCGAGTTCTAAAAAGACAAAGGAATTTGTGTTTTATTTTTAACCAATATTAATCGGTACGTATAAAGCCCCGCAGTATGCACAGTAGACCAGACCTTCCACTGCGATACACCTAAGCGACGAGCAACTATGTTCGTGGAAGTGGTTGGATCTTCTTGAAATTTACTCAAAATTTCTTCATCTTCCGCACGCGGTATACGGGGTATGCCACGTGGCCTGCCAAGTGTTGCTGGAAAAAGTTGTACTTTTAGTAGGGTTACTTCGTCACCGTCACAATATCCATAGAGATAAGAGATATCTGCGTATTCCTCGTTGGAAAATGATTGCCATGCATGATCTCCGCGTCTTGGTGGTTCCGTCGCCATAAAACTTTGAAACTCAACTTCTTTAAGTGTAACAGGGAGCGATATGCGCGCGTGTGTACGATGCCTGTAATACTGATACTGATTGAACAGTTTCTTCTTGTTTAACTTGTTTGTAATTTCACACTAAATGTAAACAATAGCGTAAGTTCAAACGCACAATCTTTTACGAGCATTCCCGCAGCTGTTGATAAGGTTCCGAGAAGCGATTGTTTGGGATTACCCAAAACATTGCTACTCGGAACTTGTCTACCTGGCCCCTTTTTTCAAGTTTTTTCTGTACTATTTAAGTTACAAGCTAAATTGATACTTCGTTGGGTAGCTAGATAAGTAGGGATGTTTTTAACATGATTTGTACAATTGGTCACATACAATTATTTTTCACAAAATCATTTTTATTTTTAATTACTTATCTTCTGTTTGGAAAAAGTTGTATTTTAGTAGCGTTACTTCGAAAATGATGAGACTTTTTGCACACTGTAGTATTGATAAATAAGTATCCAGCTTTTCATTATATATATATATCTTGAATCTTCTGACTTACATAAATAAATTAGTAAATTATTTATTTTAGTGTGATAGTGGTGATTGCACAATATCGTCCACATCGAAAAAGAAAGCCGCATGTTCAACAACGGATATGATTAGGAAGATTTAGTTTTCAGAAACTCTCATATTCAGCTCGGACGCTGCTGCGTGACACTTTGTGAAGGTATGTGGATGACCAGGTAAGTAGCAAGTGGTTCTCAATAATGGAAATGGTTAGGAATATCTAGTTTTCAGAATCTCATATTCAGCACGGACGCTACTACGTGACACTTTGTGAAGGTATGTGGATGAACAAGAAAGTTTTAAAGAGTTCTCGGTCATGCAAAAAGTGAGAAAGATTTAGTTTTCACTTACTGTCATATTATCACGGACGGTGCTACGATAAATTTTCTGAAGGTCTAATGATGATCTGGCTCATATATGTAAGTTCCAAATTAAGTAAAAGAGGAAACAAACTTTGCGTACTTTTTAATTATTTTATGTTAACATGTTAGGCACACCATAAATCTGCCTTATAATATATATAATATGCCTTAGGGGCGAGCATACTGCACATATTCTGCAGTATGCTCGCCCCTAAGGCCCGTGAGTTGGAGAGAGAGCGAAATACTGCGATGATTTATGACCCAAACCGCACGGACAAAATAATTCTAGTATAGAGTAAACTTGGATGACAATCCTACTCGTTTTTCTCCAACAATTTTTAAACTTTGTACGGCACAGTCATATGGGGTATGATTGCCGATTTCTTGCAATTTAAAAAAAAAGTATTTTATGTTAACAATTCGTCTGCCAGATATATTTCTTTTTTCTGTTTCTGGTTGATTCTTTTCAATAGTTATTTCCGGCAAAATGTCATCATGTTGATGCTGAAAACAAAATAATTATCACGTAATACATTGCTAAATTCATATAAAAATACTTCCTTGTATAATCTTGCTTATTTTTTACTGACCCTAAAGGATATAATTTCTCGAATTTTATGGGTTCCCAGACTTGTCGGTTTCCTCAATACGTTTTTGTTTACCAAAAACGAATAGTTAAAAATTAATCAATGCTTGGCGGACGTACGGTAAGTATTGTACGATCGAAAGTGCGCATGGCTTGGCTTACAGGTTAAAAATAGACTGGCACTCATAGTCAAAAGTAGCTACCATAATATCCGGCGACGAAGTCTCCTCATCAACTGCCATACCGAACGGATCGTGAGTTTCTGCAATAGTCGAAGATTAATGTAATGCATTAGATTCAGTTGACGGATCTTTGCCCAGATTTTCTGAATTGGGTTTCCGCTGATTTCGCAATTGCCTAAAAAGATAGTTATATTAGAAATATTATCGCAACAGTCACTCAACAAAAGCATTTTCACAAAAGGTACGTAAAACCATCACAGACAGCGAAGTGCGAGCTCTTTCAAATGAGTACAAACTCGATGGCGCTATGTGGTTCCGTTACTGAGATCCTGTACCCACCTTTGGAGTGCAGGCCTGTAGCATCCAACGACTACACAGCCCGAATAGACGCCTAATGAATGTACTTCTGCATCCAAATCTGTCTGTCAAAAGTCTGAAGTAAGCGGTACGGGGAAGGCAGGTTGAAATGCACGCTAATTGGTTAAAATCAAGGTTGCGACACTTGCTAATATACAAATAGT
The DNA here is from genome assembly GCA_907164705.1 of Parnassius apollo. NCBI lineage: Eukaryota > Metazoa > Arthropoda > Insecta > Lepidoptera > Papilionidae > Parnassius > Parnassius apollo. The sequence continues at coordinate 9,843,309 of CAJQZP010001305.1, forward strand.
GGTGGGAACTTTAACTGATAAATTTAGTACCAAGTCTACTTAATCAGTACCAGAACCAAATTCTACTACAAATTAGTACAAAAAAAATACGTGTGGCACTCGGTGACTGCCGCGGTAAAGCTATTGCATAGCATTTTTTATCAACTTATGCAATTATAATTATAATTATGCAGTTAAGTCTTTGATATTAAATCGAGTTACACTTTTTGAGCGTGGTGACCGATAAGAAAACAATTTTTTTTCTCTTATTGAATAAATGAGAAGTTAATATTGTTTAAAATATTTTTAATATCTTACAATACATGTAGGTTATTCAGGAATTTTCATCATTGAGTTAGCAGCTAGTGTACACGCATACGTCTAGTCGCACGTACACAAACACCGTGCCGAAGTCTGCCGACTGCCGAAGTCTGACGAACTTAAATGACGTTAGACGATGCACGGCTTTCAACGCCACACCTCTGTGCCCGTCGGAGTGGGGAGCGTGAGGTTTTTTTCGTTACGAAATTTCTGGATTCGGTCCCCGCGCTCAAGGCCCGCGATAGAAGCTATGCAATAGCTTAATAAAAAAAATTACAAAACAAATTTTATTTATGTAGGTATCGTATTTAGCAAAATACCCATAATTTTCTGTTTTAAAGATTATTTTTATTAAAACAAGCTTTCTTTACAATATTGAAATAATATTAGAATACTATTAAAAATAAAATAGCAACAGTTATTTAAACTGTCAAGTTCACTTCAGATTCCTACTTGTCTTGACATGACGTCTTAGCAGTAAAGAGATCGGAGTGCCGTCTCTTAAAAATTACTTCACATTATCATCATAACCTTCATACGTTGAACATAGGCTATGGACTTGTTCTGTCATCATATCAATTTTATTATGAATTTTTTAAAGAAATTTTGAATAAATTGATTTAATTATTAAATCAATTATTAATTCAAATATTGATTAACGACCATTAAATAAATTAAAAAATATATGTCGTTTATATAAGTCTGTAAAACATTTACGATAACATGCATATTATTTACCTGTACCAATATTATAGTTCAACTGGTACAGCACTGGTTACACGTGTCGGTAAAGAATAGTATAGCAACAATGAACTGCATTGAAAAGAAAGGAATGCATAGTCCGAAAATATCCGAAGATGTCCGAATAAATCAACGCGAGTTGCTTTGTGACAAATATATGTTGAACTCTGATTTATTTTAATTAATGAATTAGGAAATAAAAATTTACTTATCTATGAAAAGTGATGCAATTTTTTTTAAATTACGTATTTGGCTACTATTTCCGCACTATTTTGTTGTACAGGGAGCCATGTTGCGTGTCTGTTGTATTTTATTTTGTCGAAAATTCACGAGTCACATGCAAGATGGTCACGGGTCAGGGATGTGGTCGCTACTAAAGTAGATTGCGCGACCGTTTTCTTAAGTAAGACGTATTTGTCTAACGTGTTGACAGAAAGTGTTCGCCTTGCACGAGGCATCTATTCGAGCTGTGTAGTCGTTGGTAGCATCAGACCAGCCAAAAATGGTCACGTTCATATTGCTTTATATTTTTTCACTATATGTTTTTGTAGTACCCAGCTTATTTACGGCTAAAGAAATTCCCCGCCTATACGATAAAAGGGAACACTACCGTTTTCGGAACGCTGCCATACCCTGTACAAGTATTTACGCAAAATAAAATAAATCAAGGATAATTTAAGTAGCAATAGTTTTGAAGAGCTTGGCCATGCTTCACTTTTGACTTGCTTTTGTGTTTCGGCATTGGCAAGCTGTCTATTCTATGATTCATAAATCAACCTAATTCCTAATTTTTTATCAACTATTACTAATGTACGTCATATTTACAACAAATGTGTTTTTATAAATTTGAAATATTGCGAACTTTTTAATATTTTTTTTTCAGAAAATAATGCGCGCACAGTCCGTCCACCCATCGCAAGAGTCGTACTGACACCACAAAGGACCTTTGTATAAACTGACACTGGTGAACACTGAGTGTGAGTGGTGAATATCCGTAACCGGCAATAGCAGGGGAGCTTTGGGGGGCGGCAAGGGACCAAATTATGTTTTACTATATTTTAAGAAATATATTTAACAAAAATACAATAAAAACAATACATTTTTTTATTATGACAACAAATATTTTAACATAAATTTAATCTTAAACCGTTGAGCCGTTCTTGAGAAAAAATACAAAATACATAGGTTTAAAACAGCCTTTGTATTTGTTTTTTTTTTTTTTTTTTGTAATAATGGTGAAATATTCAAAAAATTTAAACAATACAAATAAATTGTGACGATCTAAACTATAAAACATATTTTTTTGTAGCAATTAAACAAAAAAATTCGGCTATAACTTATTGTAAACCTGGGCGTTTTTCACTATGCCCCAACTATTCTACTAATAAATCTGGCACAGGGGAGGTGCTAGCTAGGCTACAGGAATTTTACTGTTATTATGAGATTTTCGGCAAACGCTACCGGTTATTCAAAAATCGCGTGTTTGAAGCGATTAACGTTCTGGGATCGTATTGGCAAATTATCATTAACAGAAAATATGCGAGCAAAGATTACTGGAGATCCAGAATCACAAGAGTTTGTTGAAAATCTGTTATAAATTGGCAATTAAACCTATCCTAGATTACACATATGTCCCATATAGATTCACAGTTAGGCAAACTTATTCTATCAAAAGAATCGAGTAACGTAGTAGAAACACAAGAAGAACTTATTGGAAAAATTTATCCGTCTATTGAACAGAATTATTCAATAGATGGATAAACTTTTTCAATATTATAATTATAACAGAATATATCAAATAGGACACGTTTGTGTGAGGGAGCAATTTTAGCTACAAAAAATGATGTAGTACACCAAATTAATGAAAGGATACAGAATATGACACCAGATGAAAAACTGTATAAATCAATATACACATACACAATGATGAATTAAGAAGAAAGTGTAAATTTCCCAACATTTTTTTTTAAATTCACCGAATTTGCCTGGTATGCCTTTGCATGTATTGAAGCTAAAAATTGGAACACTAGTCATATTATTATGAAATCTCAATTCGCCAAAATTATGTAACGGTACAAGATTATGTATAAAACAACTTCTCCACAACATTATTGAGGCAGAAATTCTAACAGGCAATGAAAAAGAAAATCCGTTTTTATACCACGAATTCAATTTCAAATAATTTACCATTATGTTTTAAACGGTTGCAGTTTCCTATACGATTGGCTTAGAGTATAACTATCAATAAGGCACAAGGTCAAACGTTCCAATATTGTGGAGTAAATTTGGGAGAATCTCGTTTTTCACATGGTCAACTCACTAGATGCACCAGAACACAAGACAATAAATGTAGTGCATACGAGGGCGGCACTGAAAATTTCGGGAATCGAGGAAGTGACACAACATTACTATTTAAAAATGTATTTATTGCTTTTCGAAGTATCCTCCGCGAAATTTGACACATTTTTCCATACGATTGAACCAATCATCGAAGCAACCATTCCATTCGGAAGTTGGGGTCTCCAAAATGGCCGTTTTGTAGGCGTCCACAGCTTCTTCAGGTGATGAAAATCTCTGTCCACGCAATTTATTCTTTATTTTAGGAAAAGTATAGAAATCATTAGGGCTTAGGTCCGAGCCGTACGGCGGATGGTCTAATAATTCTATGTTTTCTTGCTCTAAAAACCCTTTTGTACTGAGTGCGGTGTGAAAACTCGCATTGTCGTGATGGAGGATGATGCGGCGGTTGCAGTTCCCTTTACGGAGTTCAGAAATGCCAGCATACCATTCTGCATTGACCGTTCTTTTTTCCTCAAGAGGAACACTCAAACACTTTTTTGCAACACTCCGTGAACGAACAATTTTTGTTGACTTTAACTCATTTTCGAACACCCAAACTCGTGACTGGTTTTTTTGTTTCGGGTTTGTACGCGTATATCCAGGATTCGTCACCTGATACGATGTTGTATATAGCATTTGAGGATCCTGCGTGGAATCTTTCGAGAGTTCTGACGCACCAAGTAACGCGAGCCGCTTTTTGCTCTTCACAGAGCGAATGCGGTATCCATCGGGAAAACAACTTTTTTACACCTAATTGTTCATGCAAGATTATTTGTATTTGACTCATGCCACTTTGCCTGAATTTCGCGGTATGTCACATGTCGATCTTCCTCAATCAGCTTACGCACAGCATCAACGTTTTCTTGGGTGACTGCAGTTTTTGGACGACTTTGACGGGGATCATCACTGAGCTTAACACGTCCACGTTGTAATTCAGCAAACCAGCGATAAATTGTGGTTTTGAATGGGGGCTTCATCACCAAATGCAGAAATCATCCGATCAATACACTGTTTTTGTGTTAAACCACTTCGAAAGTCATAATAAATCATCGCTCTTGAATTTTCTCGAGTCAATTCCATTTTCTTAACGACAAAATAAGTTTGACAAAACCTTGTGGCAAGACCGAGAATCTTTTTTAAATAAATAAATGGTATTCGATTTTTAAAACCAAGGAGTTTTCAATCAAAAAAAATTTAATATGACAGGAACAGTGGAAATATTCCATTCCCGATACTTTTAGTGCAGCCTGTGTAAGAATGTATACATGTAGTACAGGTATTCAGTAAATGACTATATGATATATAATAAAATATGTAAGTAAGAAAAAAACTCTAAAATTTTACGAGAAAAGTCATGTGTTTTTAATTTAAAAAATAACTAAGGTGCCCCGGGGCTATTGCAACTAGGGGGCTTTTGTAACTAATTTGAACAACTGAATTTAGACGGCATTTGGTAAAACTACAATTGAATAGTTAATTTTCAAAACTTGTAAATAGAAAAAACTTATACATAAAATAAACTTAAACTTTCCATTTCTGAATCACAGTTGTGTTGCAATGTTCTTATATTGAAAATAAATATTTCCAGCCATTTTGTCCCCTGTTATTGATTGTGTTTGTGATAATCGACTACCGTAAGTAATATTTGTTGTATTTGTATAATCCGATAATCCGTTTATAGTTAATAATGAACATAGTCACATTTGCCTTACCAAAAACTACATATGGGATTTTTGCAACTAAGAGATTAGTTGCAATAGCCCATGAAATTGGGTAAAGGTACAAAACTTACAAATACGTCTGTCTAATCGACGAAGTCCCCGGGGTATAGTAGTGGTCAAAGGGTAAAAATCAAAAAAAAAATTACACTGTTTTAAAATTCGTTGAAGATGACATTGCAATTTTAGATATAAATGAAATAATTTCCTTTCATTTCCTCATTTTGATTAACAATCTGATACTGTCACTTTCCCCTATGCCATCAATGTACATGAAGTAAATAAAATAATTTTACCTGCATTTTATACATCAATGGCATAAGAAACTAAACTGAAACAACAAAAACAAAACTAAAAATACCTCATACGATTATACATACACATACATTAAAACTGGTACAGTAGGAAAATATTTCATAAAATTAATTAAAATTCCACTCATTTACAAATACATCGATGGGATATAAGCATTTGCAACTTTTCTTGCACATTGTGTAACAAATGTCATTGTTATTTTTATAATGAATTCCATTTATAGTTATAATAAATAACCAAGTTAAATGGAATTTATTATAATATTTGTTTATTTTTATCATATTCTCCACTCTTAAGAAAACGACACTGTGTTGTGTACTAACCCTAGTTCCACTTCAAATAGTTACATTTATCCCCAATATCAACAACAGTTTGATTTAAACGAAAATCAACCAAATTATCCCACACGACAGAATTCCAAATCCTATAATATTTGTTTAAATTCAGTTTCCATTTACCCCCAACGTGGGGCAAATGCAACTTTTTCTGGCTGCAGCAAGTAATCCCACAGCTGTCCCTTAGTTATCAAATTATTCGTTGCGTTCAATAATGTTAAAAAATCTGGATTTAATAATGTAAACTTTCAGATCTGTAACATTACATTGAAATGGTAAATAAGCAACCGTTACAAAGGTTCAAAGTAAAACAACTCAAATGTTCAGTTACAATCGCACCGGTGCACCCTAATTTAATAAAATATACATACATGAATAAATATTTGAGAAAAACTAACCTAGCGAAGCGGGTTTTCACAGATGTTTTACATATTTTACCAGATACCTCACGAAAAAATTTTGCTTCAGTGTGTATATAAGGTTCAAAGTAAGACAACTCAAATGTTCAGTTACAATCGCACCGGTGCACCTTAATTTAATAAAATATACATACATGAATAAATATTTGAGAAAAACTAACCTAGCGAAGCGGGTTTTCCCAGATGTTTTACATATTTTACCAGATACCTCACGAAAATGATTTTGCTTCAGTGTGTATATTCACATGCCTCCGCAAAGTACGTTTACTAATACCTCTATATTCACAGATCTTACACGAAAAAGGTTTTTCATCGTTACGTATTTTCATAATATGTGTTTGCAAATAACTTTTTGTATTACATCTATATTCACAGATATTACACGAAAAAGGTTTTTCTCCGGTGTGTATTTTTATATGCCTTAGCAAATGACTTTTTGTAATGCATCTATATTCACAGATATTACACGAAAAAGGTTTTTCTCCGGTGTGTATTTTCATATGCCTTAGCAAATTACCTTTTCTAATACATCTATATTCACAGAAATTACACGAAAAAGGTTTTACATCGGTGTGTATTTTCATATGTATTCCCAAATTACTTTTTATATTACATCTATATTCACAGATATTATACGAAAAAGATTTTTCTCCGGTGTGTATTTTCATATGCCTTTGGAAATTTCCTCTATCTGTACATTTATAATCACAATTATTACAACAGGACACTTGTTTAGCGATGTGCGCTTTAAGATGTGCTAAAATGCAACGTTTTTGAGGTGTTTTAAATTCGCAAATATCACAGTTATAATAAATATCCATTAGTTGTGATACTGGAGTTTGTTCAACTTGTGTCTGAACTGCATCTGAGTTCTTTTGCGTTTTATGACTGTGTGATATGTGGTCGGCGAGAATATCTTTTGTTAAAAAAATTTTTCTACAACCATCACATTCAAAAATGCATCTTGTTGATGCCTCAGATGTTTTTTTCGTAAGTATATTTACACTCTTTTGTTTCAAAATTTTCTTTTTCTTAATTTTTGCACGTTGCTTTCCTTTTTTAATAATTGGTTGAGAGTCTTTTTTCTGTTTAGACTTTGATTTAATAGTAGGACCTTCAAAATCGAGGTATTCTTCACGTACTACGTTTATGTTACTATCAGCAGAATTTAATTTAATCTTCTTCTCAGACGGTTTTAAAAAAAATATTTGTTCGTTTGCAGTGCTGTTCTGAAATATACACAAATCAGACATTTTATTTATCGTGAGACATTGTGTCTTTATTGTAAGATACCTTAGACAGTTTACAACAGGCACAGTTCATGCCTTATGAGCTTATGACATTCTCTATCAGTCAGCCCAGGGAGATATAGAGGGATTATAATATTTTACAAGATTATACTAAATAATGTTACAAGTAAGTTTAAGCTAATTACTAAATACTTACGAAAGTATTTTAGCCAATTACTCTGGATAACATATTCATTTTTGGTGGGAAAAAATGGTAGAGTAACAATGCGAATGATAATGATGACGTTCTTCTGACTAATAGTAGCTGGTTTGAATCCTACATGGAAAGAGCGTTATACATAAATACATTCTGACCAGTATTTTTTGTAGATATTAAGAATATAGTCGAAGTTGCAGTGTAGGTGCGGCGTATTAGAATGCATCATTACATATTGTCGCGTGGGTTTCGTAAGGAACTTTGCGGGAAAAATCTAATAATTTCCGCCGAGACCCATAAAATTGTTTAATTGCAATTTCAACGCTACCTAGCCGTCAAATTCAGCATCCCTTTTTAGACCAACATTATCTATGGTTGGGATCCCAACCCAATGATAACTGCGTTTTGACCAGCAGTGCCACTGTGGAAAATTAAATATGATGGGAATCATGGTAAGCTCAGTTTGATTTCGTTATATTGTGTAAATGTAACAGTATAGATTACAGACTATGGGCGACAAACCAAACACAGTCCACCTGATGGTAAGTGGATGCTGGACCAAAGTTATCTAGATCCCATTAAGAATCAAAATGTAGATGCGTTATCACGTATGAGGACTAAGATGGAATGCTCCAGTAGTTGTAAAAAGGGTCTCCGATTCTCTACACTTAAAATATGAAGCAGCATCAAGCTGCTATTTCGCACTGGTTTTCTGTGAGAGTGCCATCCTGTGGTCTTGTTTTATCTTAATAACACCTTGAGTCACCACTGGCGAACCAGTTCCTGCATGAAACAGGAAATTATGTATGACCTACAAATAACCATTTTGGTTCTAATGTCTGTTCATGTGTAATTACAGAACAAAACTTAGTATGTACAATACATTTCTAAAACTTTCTATGTACATGATCCAAGAGAATTTTGTGTTTTTATTTTATTTTTTCAATGCAGGTTTATTAAAATAAATTATTTTACCAATGTCATCATCGTCTTTTTTATTATTTCTGCGCTGCTTTTTTAATTTTACTCTTTTATATTTCTCTTTATTCTTTGATTCAAATGCAATTCGTGGCAAGTCATTCTCTGAATCCGTATGTCGATCTCCAAAAGCATTAATCGCCAAGTCTTCTTGTTTTTCAGCAGTCTCTAGAATGAAACAGATTCGGACTCAATATGCTGGATGACCTTTTTCACCATCTGGAAAAATATAGGGTGTAACATGTGAAAAGAGCGGAAGCCTATGGCACAGATATTTTACAAATAATAAAAACAAAAGTTTTGAATTAAATACATTAATGAATAAAACAAAACTACTCCGTTCACATTTTACACACTATTTTTTTCCAGACGGTACAAAAGCTCACCAGTAAAAAATTTGTACAGATATTTTTTCAAGCGACTTGATCATTGCAGTCCAGCACAAGTTGTAGGGGCCTGAACCACCCACTTTCATTATCATACTTTTTTGATATGAGGGGACAAACGAGCATGCGGCTCACCTGATGCTAAGTAACTACCAGCGCCCATTAACAAAAGCAACACCAGGGCAATTGCAGATGCGTTGCCGGCCATTTAAAAAAGTGTAGGCTCTTTCTTGTAGGTTCCTATGTCGTATCGGTTCGGATAAATCACTAGTGGTAATCGATTTCACAAAGCAGTTGTGCAAGTAAGAAAACTTCTTATAAATCGCACAGTAGTGGACCGCCAATCATCCAGGTGGTAAGTAAGGATGGTATCTCGAGTTCTGTGGCAATGCGCGATCGTGAAATTGAGCGACTGGAATTAATCTGAACAATTCCTCTGAGCACTCCCCGTTATAAATACGATAGAATACGCAAAGAGATGCAACATCTCTTCGCAGCGCCAAGGAGTCAAGCCGATCAGAAAGTGCTTGGTCGCCGACGATTCGAATCGCTCTGCGCTGGATGCGTTCATATGGAAGGAGCTAGCACTGGGAGCCCCAGCCCAGAGGCGGGAACAGTATTCCATGTGAGGCCGAACCTGCGCCTTGAAAAGATGCAGGCGGTGTGTTGGCATGAAATACTGTCCCGCTCTGCTGAGCACGCCAAGCTTTTTAGAGAACTTTTTACAGGCCAATTTGGCCTTCTCTCCCAAGTGACCACGAAACTGCACGTCATTAGATATGTCGACGCCGAGGATTTCAATACCGGCAGAGGCAGTAAGGGGAGTGCCCTGAAACGCAGGAGATACGACAAAGGGTTTCTTTTTAGCGGTAAATGCGCAAACTTGTGTCTTCTGGGGATTGCATTGGACTAGATTTAGTCGCTCCCAATCCGAAACTTTGATACATGTTTGTTCCAGTACTTGGTGACGTTTTACTGAGAAATATTAGCACGGCCGGTGTATAAAGCATCACCAGTGCTGTCGGCTGCATAACAATGAATGTTACCAGTTTGCAATATATCATTGATATGTAAAAGAAGCAGCGTTGACGATGGCACGCAACTTTGTGAAACACCTGCATCAATGGGCTTGTAATCGAAGCATTCACCATTTAATACTTTATTATTCCTTGGTAGGAATCGGTGTTCTTTTGCGAGGATTTGTGGTTTATCAAATCTGATGTAATGGTGAGGACGATCTTGAACATGTTCACAGACTGCAGACTTCCCGGAGCGTCGGTGCTTCACGTCAGCTATATGTTCTTTCACGCGGGTTTTTATGGATCTTTTTGTTCGACCTATGTAAGAGAGACCACATTCACAATCTAACTTGTACACTCCTGCATCTTGTAGAGGGATATTACACTTGACGGATGGTAAAAATTGGCTAATCTTCTTCGGCGGCTTGTAGTATATTTTAATAGAAGCTCGCTTCAAGATGTAGCCAACCTTATCTGTGACTTCTCTGACGTACGGTAGTACAGCAGGCACACGCTCGACTGTGGCCGGCTTCACTCGGTCACTGTGACGTAGGCGCGGGATCCGAAGATTGTTATCTTGCAACACTTGCTTGACATGCGAAGCTCGGCGGCCAGATGTTTTCTGTCACAGATCCCTCGTGCTCTCTGAAACAAAGATTTACCCACGGTAGCTAACTGTGAAGGATGATGGTGAGATTCACCATTTAAATATCGGTTGGTATGGGTATTTTTTCTATACACAGTGTGACCAATAGTGTTATCAGGATTTCGAATGACTAAAACATCTAGGAAAGCTAAAGAATTATTTGCCTCTAACTCCATTGTAAATTGTATTTTAGAGTTTATAAAGTTAAGGTGGTCTAAAAATGCAGTTACTTTGTCAGATGGTAAAATTGTGAAAATATCGTCTACGTACCGCTTGTAGAATCTTGGATTTACAGTAGCAGTAAGAAGGGCTTTCTCCTCGAAGTCCTCCATGAATATGTCAGCGACTATGGGAGATAGAGGTGAGCCCATCGCCACACCATCTACTTGCTTGTAGAACTCTTCCTTCCACAATAGATAGCCTGATGTGAGGCAATGTTTGAGTAATACTGCATATTCAGCAGGCATGTTGTTATCTTGTAGCTTCTTAGTTACAATTGAGATGCAGTATTCAATAGGTAGGCATGTGAATAGTGATTGAACATCAAAACTGACCATAGTTTCATTGTCAGCGGGATGTAGGTCTTTTATCTCACTAACAAATTGGTATGACTCCTTTGTACGTGCTCTGGTATGTCCTCTCAGAGGTGACAGTATTTTTGCCAAGTGTTGTGCCAGCTTATAAGTTGGTGAATCGATCTGGCTCACTATAGGACGTAGTGGAGCGTTTAGTTTGTGTATCTTCGTTAACCCATACAACCTCGGTGGTTTGGTACATGATGGTATTAGCGAATTCACGTCGAGATTTAATTTTTCGGAGTATTTCTTTATTAAATCGCTAGTTGCTTTAAGCGTGTTAGTTGTGGGGTCTGTTTTGACCTTTTTATATGTACTTTCGTCCGATAAAAGCTGTAGTATTTTAAAACTATACTCTTACGTGTCCATTATTACCGTAGCGTTTCCTTTATCCGCGCGGAGAATCGTTAGCTCTGGTCTGTTCCGTACAAAGACATTTAAGTATAGTAGTAGTAATAGACCGGACATCAGCAACAAAATTGTCGTCTGTAACTTTTGTCCTATAGGATATCTCCTTCGTTTAGTCTTAGTGACATCGTCGAAAGGTCAAGACGCAATCGCTTCGTAAATTTATCCCTTTACAACCGACTCATAGTCAAGCGTGCATTTAACTTTGAAAAAATCTAGCGCTTCCCATAACTTATTTTACCGAACGCAACCAACATCGGTCGCTCGTGCATGATATAATTCTTAATAAAAAACATAATAATACAAGTTATGACTCGTCACTGCGCCACAGTACCTCGTTGAAAATGGCAGCGTATTTTGGCGGGCGAGGCGCTTCAAGTATAATTATTTTCTCGTGTTTTAATGGAATATTATTATTAAACTATTTAATTCTATTAGTAATAAACCAACTCATAACATTATTACGTATTTTTGTAATTATGTTCATTATTAATTCATTTATTCTGCATCAAATTCAAAGATGCACGTTCGTGCGTTTTAGGTGTTACTTATACTTTTTTAATATAATTACAGTGTTATTTTATTTCGTTGTACGATGTAATTTAAGTGGTTATTTGTGAATTTTTTAGGCTGCATGCATGACGAAGACATTTTACAAGTATTGGGTGACGGCAATGATTAGGACATTGAGTGTTTTGACGATTCCGACGACGAGGAACCGTTTTTTAATCATGCTGTCTTGGACAATCTATTTGATCTTGATTTACCCGAAGATCCTGCTGAAAATCAAAAATATGACCAGGTGGAAGGCAGTCTATTACCAGACCAGTCCGTACTAGCACCTTCTTCCGTAGTACCGACTGCTAAACGTCCGTGTCGCTCTGGTTCCCGCCCTAGTCGCTGGAGAGTTACTTTGTTTGAAGATAAACAGCATACGTACCCTGAACGACCTATTAAATTGGTAAGACAACCAACTAACTACGTGCAAGATTACTTTGATGACCAGTTTTTTGAAATGATCAGTACTTGCACAAATTTATACTATTTGAGAAAGACTGGGAGTGAATTAAAAACTACGAAGTCTGAGATACAGAAACTTTTTTGGTATTCATATTTTGATGGGATGTATTCCATTCCCAAGGCTGCCTATGTACTGGCGTAGTGGCATTTCCCTAGACAAAATAACTAGCAAAATGAGCCGTGATCGATTCTTACAACTGCGAAATGCATTGCATGTAGTAGGAACTGATACTGCACTACCTCAACAGGCGACAAATCCGTTGTGGAAAGTACAACCTACGATAACTCAAGTTCGCAATGGTTGTTACAAACAAGAAAGGGTTTCAGGGTACTATTCTATTGACGAACAGATGATTCCATTCACTGGTCGATGCCCATTGAGACAAGTTGTTAAAAATAAACCACGACCAGTTGGTCTCAAAAACTATGTCCTCACAACAAGTGATGGGCTTATGTTAGACTTTGACATTTATCAAGGGGCTAGGACAATGTTTGGGGACACTAATCTTGGTCTTGGACCCTCCGTAGTTTTGCACTTATCAAGAAGCGTTCCCGAAGGAAGTTGTTTATATCACGACAGACATTTCACAACCATTCCATTAATAGAAGAATTGCAAAAGCGGAACCTACACAGCACAGGAACTATCATGGCGAATAGAATACCGGACAAGAATAGTTTAAAATTCAAGAAGGATAGTCAAATGTATCGTGGTGAGAGCCAGCAGATGGTAAGAGACCCTACAGTATTGGTAAAGTGGAAAGACAAGAAATCTGTATTGATAGCTTTTAACTGCACTGGGTCTAACTGTACTGAAATGGTTAAAAGGTGGGGTAAGCAAACTCGCACCTATGTTGACGTAACTGCACCAAAAATAATTCAAAATTATAACCGATACATGGGAGGAGTGGATGTTCTCGACCAACAGGTTGAATACTACCGAACATTCATAAAAACTCGAAAATGGACACTAAAAGTACTCATTCATTTTTATGATTTAGCTTTAGTCAACGCTTGGCGTGCTTACAAAATAGATTGCACTTCCAATAATTACAGACGGAATACAACACTAGATTTATTAGACTTTCGTCTTGAGATTCGAAATTCGTTGCTTGAAATGTATGACGGTTTCTTTATTGATGTGGGTCTATAAGTATTGTATCTCTTTAAATTGACGTAATAACATAAAATTTACAAACTGCTTACAAACATATCATGTTATTAAAATCATTTGCTTACAGAGTTCTATGAACCGGCATTATAATTACGATCTTTGTATAAGCACGTATCTTATATTTACGCGAACACTACGTATTGAAATAATACTAGTTTTTACGGAATTCATCGCGTATATTTAACTTTTTAAATACCCGACGTTTCGAACGCTTTATAGCACTCATGGTCACGGGCGGGACTGAGATGTTCAACGTACAGATGTCATAGTTGACAGCGGTTACCATAGATTAAAATTTCTTTTGTTCCATCTATACAGTTGAACTTATGGTATCTTGAAGTCTTGCAGTTGTATGCTTGGGTTGGGATTTAATTTTATTTATTGTAGGATCCCAGGCAGATGGTAGCACCCAGCCATCTTCTCTATTGAAATTAGGATGAGTCAGCACTCAGTCACGCCCGTGACCATGAGTGCTGTAAAGCGTTCGAAACGTCGGGTATTTAAAAAGTTAAATATACGCGATAAATTCCGTAAAAACTAGTATTATTTCAAAGCACGTATCTGTTAAATTTTAGGTTTCCGTCAGTTAATACCGCAGTATGTGAAAAGTGGATACTGTTTGTCCGAAAGAAGGAAATTGGCTTCCATCTGTTATATCAAAATTATGCTCAAAGCACTTTAGAAGCGAAGATATGTACTACGCAAAGATTGGTCGTACAATTTAAAAAAAGGATCATTTCCTTGTTTTGCATGTGAAGTAAGTTGTATGTTATTTATAGCAGTACAGCCAAGCAAATCTGAACATTTGCCTATTAGTCTTAACCACAGACTTTATTCAATCTTTTCTTGAAATCACCTCTTTATAATTTCAGAATAATGAAACAAATCTGGAGGCTACCAGAGTCACACTAATCAGTGTTCTTGTATCAGACTCATATTTGATAGTCCGAGGAAATTTGCGTTGAAGTTGCAAGTTCGCAATTTACAACAACAAAATATACGCCATAAGGCTAAAATTAAAAAAAAACTAGGCCAACAAATTAAACATTTCAAACGGAAAATATTAAACTTAAAATATTATTTAAGCATTTAGAAAAGAAGTTTAATATTTAAAAAAATATGGTTGATTACTTAAATGCTACAATAGAAACGCAAGCCGTCTATGATAGATTCAATAAGCAATCCACGAAGGCAGGATTATCTTGTCGTAAATTAAATCCTTGTTTTCATAAATTTGCTCTAACTCTCTATTAATACTCTCCAGCTGCTTACAAGTATGCTAGAAAATGTATTTTTGTAAAAGAAACAAATTCAAAAACATAGAGGCGATCTCTTATTGCATTTGTCCTATCTCGATGTGCTATGATAGGCTATTATTATAGCATCTGATCGTGACCGCTGTTTGAATTGATTCTTAGTTATTGGAAATTTTATTGGAAAATTGGAAAGAGCCGTGGTAGCTCAGTGGTTAACGCTCGCTGTAAATATAACAGAAAGCGAGTAACCCGGTTTCGATCCCCGCCGGCACCAATGAAATTGTTAATTGCAATTTTAAGTGCTGATTTACCACGTGCTCGGCGGTGAAGGAAAACATCGTGAGGAAACCTGCATGTCTGAGGAATAAGAAAAAAAAATATTTCGAAGACATGTGAAGTTCGTCAACACGCATTTGGGCAGCGCGGCGGACACTTCCTTGTCCCAAACCCTCTCAGAAATGAGGGGAGGCCTGAGCCCAGCAGTGGGACGTATATAGGCTGTAACTTTGCTTTACTTTTATTGGAAATTAAGTATTTTATTTCATGACACTTAGTGTGTGTGGCAGTGTGTGTGCGTAGAGTACATGTGAAGTGACGTAAAAAGTTAATATAATTTTATGTGTGATAGAAGCCATAATAATTGGATTTATACAATTAAACAATCATGCATATTCACTACTGTTATATCGTAATGCATTTCAAACATAGTAACCTTCAACAACCTTATCGATACTTTGATGTCGAAACGGGAATATTAAACTTTAAAAAAACCGATGCTAAAACCGATTATTTATTATCTATATTATATATTTACCTTATATTTATTAGCGTCACCTAATGGGGAATAGCTGAAATATAAATAATCAGCGTAGTATTGCTATATTTCGCTAGAAGGTATTACACACGCACGAGCTCACAGTTTTTGTATGCAAACGTTCCTAATGTCCGCTCTATGGTGTAAATCTCTTTGGTTCCGTAAGTTAATCAACGCTGTAAATTCGTCTTTAGGAAGGTTTGGTTTCGGCATTGCACTAAGACGTAACAAGGACGAAATATCTTGACGTATAGCCTCCAAATCTTCCTCACCGATATTATTCTTAAACAGACAATCCTCAACACTGCAGATAATTTCTTCGTACGGGATTTTTCGCGGTGTTAATGCGAAGTTCATTCCCTTCGCCAATACCTTTATTGTCAGTTCGTCCACTGTATGTTTTGACAGATTATAGACCGTGCGTTGTTTGTTGTTTACGTCTGTGGTCAACGGTTGTGTATCATACTGTCGTTGACTTAGATGGTTGGCATTTGATTTGATCGTTAATTTTTTTGGTATTTTTCTATTTGTTTATTTTTGCATTCATTGTATTTTGATGTTTCTCGTTTGTTTAAAGTTTCGATGCAATTATTAAAATCAAATGTCGTTAAAACTGTCACTGGACAAATTGTCTATAGTGTTGTTTATGAAATGTAAATCGAACCGTTTCTGCTGAATCACCGTTCGTAACAACTTTTTACTTGCCTGATTTAAGATCTTAGCGCTTCCTCGAATGCCCTTTTCTGTTGATATTTTGACACACGTAGAATGAGATTATGGTCTCTGCATCTCTTCAAGAAATTTAAAGATGTTATATATCTTGCGCGCTTGGTTTTAAGATCTTCTAATCGGCGAATTTTATTTGCTATTTACCCATTAAAAAACATCCTAATTTCAATAGAGAAGATGGTTGGGTGCTGCCATCTGCTTGGGATCCTATAATTAACAAAATTAAACGCAAACCCAAGCATACCACTGCAAGACTTCAAAATACTGTAAGTTCGTTTTGCGTAAATCGGACCAAAAATTAATATTCAAAAACTGAAGGTAGCCGGAAATTATTTTGTTTAAGTTATATGCATAAAAGAACAGATTACGACAGGAATTAGATAGTTATAATGAGAAGATAAAGCTTTGCTAATTTTTTTACCATAAAATAATGACTATTTATTATATAATTATTCATTTTCAATTCATAATAAACCGTACAAAATGATATTATTTACTCATATGGTAATACAAATTAGCCGATAGCGTATTTGTGCCATCTAGCGTAATCTTTAGGTACCATCGTGAGAATCAACCAATTTTATTTCGATAAAATGACTTTACCTATAGAATTAAGTAGATGGCGCTATTAAAATTTTATATACTGGAAATAACTAAAGAGAGTATTCTTCAAAAATCTCAATACATTCTTCTGTATTCTTTTGATTTATTTCATTAAAATTTGGGCTTCACGTTAAAAAAAAGATTGTAACACTTATTTCCTATAAAATTAAACCTAGGTGTCTCATATTTTATGCTGGTGTTCAAATTGATATTTTTAATTCGTATGGTAATATAAATATTGAGTTATTAAACCTTTAAATACGCCCAACTTAATTAAACTTTAATACTAAAGAGTCCTGTACCTATATTTAATGTATGAAGAAATGATTATTAAATATTAAATTTAATTTTTAAAGATTTTACCTTTTCCTCGCCGATTAGCACTTCAACACACTTATATTCATCACAATGAACACTATTATCCTCCCATTTTCACTGAAAATCTTTGAAAAACATAAATTTTTAACAAACACAACAAAAACCAACATAAGCATTGAAATGTGAAGTGAACTTGCATACGAATGTCCCGCACCCCATTCGCTAGTCACTAACGCACTCCTAAACAACTTCATGGCAAAGCCAGGCTTGTGGCTCAATAGTAATTGCTATATAAACATTTCGTAGTTATATTTCATAATAGAACATTTTGCCACAGATTAGAAAGGGAGCGATCGCCTTCTCGAAAGCTCGGTAAAAAGCCCACGCGTGCGAGGGAGAAAACCAATCGCTCAATTCAACTTTCCTTATACGTATGACAGCGGTATTCGTAAGGCTATGAGGTCGAACAGAGTGCGCGGGAAATTTGAAATAGTTTGTAACGGTTTACGAGTTATTTTATTACTTGATATAATTGATTGATTCATCTTAATGAGGCAAGCCGGGCTTCTGGGCTTATATAGAGGCTTCGCCACTGGGTGGCAACAAATTATCGAACAAATTGGCACATATAATTAAATGTAATTGAACTTTGAAATATTTTGTATTTAGTGAGCTAGAAATCGGTGAGTTATTGCAGTTTTGTGTAATTTATTAATTGTTTATAATACTATATTTACATAGTAACTTTGGACAATGGCCTAAACAGATTTTTTTTTCAGTTTACCTTCATTTAATGTATATATACCAATATAAAGTCACTGTAAGGAATGGAAAAAGCATTTAATAAAATGATAAAGGGTGCATTAAGCCAAAGAAAAGCCTGCAAACTTTATAAAATAATGTTCTTTTATTACCTATGTCACCGTCATCTTTTTTACACTCTCTATAAGTCCGATGGGACGGTAATCCGACACGGCTGGAGTGATTAAGCATAGAAACAATGGCTTTACGTCCGAGGCATGGGGTTGAAACACTGCCAACTTCCTGGCTCCGGATTGCTACTAAAAATTTTTTGATGGCAAAACCCAATAACTGATTTTGGCCTAGCCCAGGATCTCATGATTAGCAGATGTACTTACAACAACTTTCTCAGACGTTAGTAGCCCTATCAACAAATCTGTAAATCCTCTTTCCTGTTTTATCTTAATAACGCCTTGGGTCAACACCGGTGAATTCAGTTCTTGCTTTAGACAAAATAATTTTATGGCTTACAAATAATCATTTAGGGTCACTTGGGTCACAAACAATCATTGGGTTTGTTCATATGTAATTAAAGAACAAAATTTTGATGTACCGATCTCCAACTACATGAAACCAGAGAAATTTCTAATGTGGTGTTTTTCTTTATTTTTTGATACTGGTTTTTAAAATAAATTATTTTACCTATGTCATCATCATCTGCTTTACTCTTTGAACCAAATACAATTAGTGGCAAGTCATACTCCAAATCCGTATGTCTATCTTCAAAAGCATCAATCTCCAACTCTTCTTGTTTTACAGCAGTATCTAGAATAAAACAAATTCTGATTTAATATATAAAATAAAATCTGACATTTTGTCCAAGCTACTAGATCATTACAGTCCATCACACAGCTTATGGGCCTGAGCCACCCACTTTCATTATCATACAACATGTTTCATAAGCTAAGTGTAATAACCTGAAGTGGCAATGAGCCAAAGAACTGACCACCGATGGAGAAGAAAGGTTCTCCTAACATAATGTAATTGTGGCAGCCTCGTGCCGGTAGACAAAGTGTAGGGCAGTCTCCACTAGATGGAGTGACGGCCTGGTAAGACATGTAGGAAGTCAATAGATGCAGGTGGCTCAGGATCGTGCTTTGTGGTGTTCCTTGGGGGAGGCCTATGTTCAGCAGTGGACTTGTGAAGGCCTGTAATGATGATGATGATTTATTCACCTCATTTAGTGAGTGTTCTGCCACAACTTGTTTTAAATAGGTGAGTGCTTGCCAGTACAAGGATGCCTTGAGTACATTTTCTCCATATTTTTAGAACGAAGTGACAAAAAACTAACAGTCCACCTTATGGTATTGTTACGAGCTTAGGGTTCGTGACAACAAAAATTGCCGATAGAATTATCTAAATTAACACTTTAATTTACTTTACACAAATTAAAACTTAAAACACTAATAATTAAACACACTAATTCACTTAATTCCGCTCCGAAGCTTCGCTTGTGTCGCCGAGTTCAACTCTGCCCCGATCGCATCTTGCAGCGCCTATTTATATAATTAGCAAAGAAGCGTCCCGAACATTGAAGTAAATGCGCGCCAGGCAACGAGTATTCGAGCGTAGATTTTCCAGAAACTTAGTTCTTCGGGTGGCGCTGTCGGTCGAGTGATTTGTGATGTCATTTTCTCAATGCTCCCCTCGCTCTCGTTCCTGACACTAGATGGCGCTAGTGTATCGTCGACTTGAGCGCGTAACACTGCCCCCTCCTAAGACATGCACGTCCCGAGCATTATCGGCCCCATAATAACGCGCCAAGCGATCCACATGGACGATCTTAGGAGTCCCTCTTGCGCCTTTCTGTAACGGCTCCGCAATGTCAAGGGCTGTTCTATCCCGTGGTGCACCAACATTGTACAATTTCGGTGCTCTTCTACTACGTGTCTGATGTCCCCGCACGGCCGCACAACTTGTACATGTACGACACCAATCCTCGACATCGTCACGATAATGGACCCAGTAAAACTGTTCTCGGACCTTCAGTAGAGTTCGTTTAACTCCCAGATGGACTCTTGAACGACCATTATGGCACAGCTGTAGAACATTCGGCACTTTAGCTTTAGGGACAACCATTTGCAAACGACAGCTGTCCCTTCGACCATTGTCCCATTTACGGCACAGGACTTCATCCTGAATCAGCAAGCTGTCCCATTGGGCCCAATAGCTTTTCGTGGTTGAACTCATCGCTGAGACGTCCCTCCACTTAGGCTTGGTAGCACGGGCCTTCATCCATCCCAGAATCGGCTTGATGTCCGGATCTTCCTGCTGTGCATGTCGTAGGCTGTCCTTCCACCCGTTGCTGAGGTGGTCTGTCCTGAGCATCCTCACGGATACCACTTCCTTACTCTCTTGCCTACTACAATGGTTGCAATCTTCAGGACAAGGTCTTCTTGTCAATGCATCTGCGTTGCCGTGAGATTTCCCGCTGCAGTGTCTGATAGTAAAGTCGTATTCCTGCTGCTGCTGGGCGGTGCTGTTAGCCGCACTTCCTTTCTGAGACCGTTCACCTTCCCTTCCTAGGGTGTGCTTAGGGCAGCTGGACCGAAGATGGCCCCTTTCCCCACAGCCATAGCACCTAGGGCTGTATCTTTTATTGTGGTCGCGAACCGTAACTGCTGTAACCTCCCTAGCGTGAGGTGAACGATGATCCTGTCGCCGCCAGGCAGTGCCGTTAGCTGTACTACCCTCTCGAGATCGATCAACTCTTCTTTACACGGTTAGTTTAGGGCAGCTGGATCGAAGACGGCCCTTTTCCCCACAGCCATAGCACCTTGGGCTGTATCCTTTGTTGCGGTCGCGAACTGTAGCTGCTGCAACCTCCCTGACGCGATGGGAACGATGATCCTGCCGCACGGCTTCCACTTCCAGTGCATGGGCCAAGGCATCCTTAAGCGTCTCGTGGTGCCCGAGCCTCACAGCAGCTCTGACTTCCAGGTCGCGGATGCCGTCGATGAATGTCTGCACCAGGTTCCCTTCAATGAGCGCAGGTACAGACCGGTATGCTTTTCGCACCAGCTTCTCCACTTCTAGAGCCCACTGCTGCAGGTTTTCGTTGATGCGCTGCACACGATCTTTAAGCTGCGCACGAAAGACGTGTTCCAGGTGAGCGTCACCATATCTCGCCTCCAATGTCTCAAGGAGTTGCTCATAAGTCACTTCCTCACCGAGAGCTTCCAGAACTGTTAAGGCCTGGTCGCGCAGGCCTAGTGTGAGAGCAGTCATAGCCTGACTTTTATTCCAGCCGTTCGCCTTCATAACAGCCTCGAACTGGATTTTGTAGGCTGACCAGGAAGAGGTACCGTCGAACGGTGGCACCTTGAACCCACGTAGCGAAGGTGTTGTAGCTACTACGGGAGCTGTAGCTCCATCTCCAAGTTTGAGTTCGTCCAGTGATTTCTTCATGTCAGCCATTACGTTGTCAACCCGATTGTTTACTTGGTCGATTCGGGTTTCAGCTTTCTCGATTCGGTTTTCAGCTTTCGCGATTTGGGTTTCAGCTTCCGACAGGCGTTTGTCATGCTGAGCAACCCTATCCTTCACCTCCTTTATCTCCTTCCCGAAGGTAGCGTGAAGGTCCTTCATGAGGAGCATCTGTTCCTCCTGTCGGCGGGCCTGTTCCTCTTGTCCGCTCTGCAGCTGCTCTTTCAACTGACGGACCTGTTCCTCCTGTCCGCTCTGCAGCTGCTCTTTCAACTGACGGACCTGTTCCTCCTGTCGGCGAGCCTGCTCCTCCTGTCGGCGAGCCTGCTCCTGCAGCATCACCATCAGAGCACCTAAGTCAGGTGCTGCAAATGTAGGAGCTACCGACGGGCCTTCAGCCGGTGGCTGGCCCTCCGACGTCTGCGGCGTTGCACCAGCAAATCTTCGTTGGTCCGTCTCCTGCTGGCGTTGACTTCGGGTACGGACACCCTCCATTTCCTCCTTAGGTAAAATCGGCATTATTTTATCCCACTTCTGACACCAATTGTTACGAGCTTAGGGTTCGTGACAACAAAAATTGCCGATAGAATTACCTAAATTAACACTTTAATTTACTTTACACAAATTAAAACTTAAAACACTAATAATTAAACACACTAATTCACTTAATTCCGCTCCGAAGCTTCGCTTGTGTCGCCGAGTTCAACTCTGCCCCGATCGCATCTTGCAGCGCCTATTTATATAATTAGCAAAGAAGCGTCCCGAACATTCAAGTAAATGCGCGCCAGGCAACGAGTATTCGAGTGTAGATTTTCCAGAAACTTAGTTCTTCGGGTGGCGCTGTCGGTCGAGTGATTTGTGATGTCATTTTCTCAATGCTCCCTTCGCTCTCGTTCCTGACACTAGATGGCGCTAGTGTATCGTCGACTTGAGCGCGTAACAGTATGTAGCCGATCCACCTGATGGTAAGTGGGTACTGCAGTCCATGGACTGCCTGCAGCTAACTTCGAACATAAAAAGCTACAATGTGCTGTCACCTCTGACGACTAAGATGCAATAACCCACGGCCTGTGATTATACTGACTCTATACTATTCAGACTGGTACACAATAGTGCACGAACTACTATTTGGTGACAGAAATAGGTAACAGGAGGATGAAGTATTCCATCTGGGCTAAGAATTTGGCAAAGATAGGTGGTAGCTAACCAGTTGTTAGTATATCATTAATTCCTATGAAATTAATACATCTTGGTGTACATACATACTGGCTGCGTTTATACAGGGTCAAAACATTTATAAATATATTTATACATAAGTAAAATAAAATGTCTAACAATGCTCATTATGATGTCCATGTATGTTTATCTTTTAAATAATTATTTAATTTGTTATTTTCTTTCTCCATGGGAGCGCTTTTTACATACACTTTGAATTTAGGCAAAGGCAAATCAATAAATCAGTACATTGCACACGAAGCCCTCTTTGTTAATTTTGTGTCCATTGGCTACAGTAACCACTTCCCATTAGGTAAATTGTACGTTATTTCAATGATATCAAAAAAGGGTATACCTTACCTATCTCACGATTCCCATATACGAGGGTTGATTGAAAAGTACTAGGCCTAAAACAGATCAATTCAATTCTAAAAATCAAATCTACCCAAATTATTTATTTCAGTTCAGATTAGTTCATTGTGTGAAGTTCGAAACGTGTGCGATAATTAGTTGTGATTTTATAAATTTATTAACAAAGTAATCGGACATAATTTCCGCGAATGGAGCAAATCGAGCAGCGTGCCGTCATTAAGTACCTCCATAAGAAGGGGCTATCATCAAAAGCCATCCATAATGACATGGTCAGTACATTAGGCGATTGTGCTCTGTCATATTCATCCGTCAAAAAATGGATAGCAGAATTTAAGCGTGGTAGAGAGAGTGTGAAAGACGAACCCCGCTCTGGAAGGCCTTCGACGTCAACTACTGACGAAAATATTAAAAAAGTACTTGATTTAATAATGGGAGACCGCAGATTAAAAATTAGAGAGATAGCCGAGATTATAGGCATCTCTTATGAACGAACTCAAAACATCATTGTCAACGAGTTTCCACAAGGTGTCTGCGAGGTGGGTTCCGCGACTGCTTTCAGTTGAACAAAAAAGGACGCGATTGACTATTTCACGCGACTGTTTGGAGTTATTTGAAGCCGATGCAGATGATTTTTTGAATCGTTTTGTTACTATGGACGAAACATGGATTCATTACTGTACACCGGTAACAAAACAACAATCAAAACAGTGGAGAAGACCTGGTTCACCACCCCCTAAAAAGGCTAAGTCGATTTTGTCGGCAAATAAGGTGATGGCTTCAGTATTCTGGGACTCGAAAAGTGTGATTACGATTGATTATCTTGAAAGGGGTCAGACTATAAACTTTGATTACTACTGCACCTTACTACGTCGTTTACGAGAGGAAATAAAAGAAAAACGTCGAGGAATGCTCAGAAGAAAAGTCCTGTTTCATCAAGATAACGCCCGTGTTCACACGTCAGTACAGTCAATGGCTGAAATTCACAACTGTGGCTTTGAACTGTTACCGCATCCACCGTATTCACCTGATCTGGCACCATCAGACTTCTTTCTGTTCCCTAACCTAAAAAAGCACTTGGGAGGTCAAAGATTTTCGACAAACGACGAGGTCAAAGCAGCTGTAGACGCATATTTTGACTCTAAGGAAGAATCATTTTTTTTCAACGGTCTAAATGCTTGGAAGAGGAGGTGGCAATGTGTATTGAACTTGATGGTAACTATGTAGAAAAATAAAAATATAACTGATTTAGTATGTGTTTATTTTCTCGGTTAGGCCGAGTACTTTTCAATCCACCCTCGTACTTCAAAATTGGAATTCTCATTCTCAAAATTTTTTTTTCAACTTTAACAGATTCAAGGCTAAAAATGTCGTCCTTACAATCATTTTCTATATTACAATCAACTGGCCTGATATCTAGATGATAAAGTGGTGTGAATTGAATCTCATCTCCAGCTTCATGCGGTTTTGTTATTGACTGAAACCAAACTCTTTTTCAAATAAGAGAAAAAGTCAGTGTAGAAATACACTGACATAGGAGAATCCATACTACCCCATACCATCCCGCAGATGCAGCAGCATCTTCCAGACAACAACTTTAAATAATAATAAAAACCATACAAAAGTGAGTTCCCAATAAATTTAAATAAGAATGTAGATAGTTTAGGAATGTAATTAGCATCGAGACTCAACAATTTTTACATTTAGTTTCACAAATACCATAAATTGACAAAAGTTTATCTTTGTTTACTAATAAAATATATATTTATCACCTACAGATAATATTTCATTTAAATACAATAAAGTAATACATAACAGTATAAACAGTTTGATAATTATTTTTGTAAATAAAAATTTGTGGATCTAGAGGCAACGATGCAGCAGATGAACTAGCCAGAAAGGGATCGGCTCTGGCAACTATAGGGCCGGAACCTATAATACCAATCCCCTCTGGCTATGTTCGTTCACTGGTACGTAGATACTTCAATAATTTACACACTCAGCTTTGGAAAAATTTTGTAGACTGTAGAAAAGCTAGGAAGGCCCTGCCTGAAATAAAAAGTCGTCTAACCAAGGTTCTAATGAGACTGAACAAGCCACAGATCAGGATAGTAACAAGTGCTATCACAGGACATGGCTCTTTAACAAACATTTGTTTATCATAGGTGTTACAGATACAATGGTAGACTTCTTCTTTTGAACATGAAATGTGCCCGTATCAGAAGTAAGCCTCTCTTCCATATCATAAAATCGACTAAAGTCAGAACCTCATATACTAAATTTAACGCTGAGCATAAACAACATATGCTTATGTTGTTTATGCTCAGCGTTAAATTTAACAACATATGCTTTGTTAAACACGTCCTCGACGGCACTGAATATGAAACTGAAGAGTGGTGACAGATCAAGATTGATGCATTTTTATAAAACTGCTAAAACAACAAAACCATATGTTAGACTTCTTCTTTTGGACGCGAAATGCGCCCGTATCAGAAGTAAACCCCTGTTCCGTATCATAAAATTTACTAAAGCAAGAACCGTATATACTAAACTTAACGCTGAGTGTAACCAACATACAGTAGAGTCCCGATTATCAGGATCAATTAAAACCAGGGGTATTCCGTATAATCGAAAATCCGGATAACCGATTTCAAAGCAAATCAAACAATATTTAAGTTTTAATAATTTTTTATTATGTAATGGGTTTTACTTAGATAATACGATATATAAAAAACGAGCTATAACGATAGATAATGAATTACATAATACCTATATAATTTAAAATTTTGGTTGGAAATAACTTGTTATAGATTTTTGACGTAATGAATCACATCTTTTTCTCTCAGCCAAGTCCCTGATGCGCTTCAGTTGTAATAGCTGTATGGGATCCGATTCGTCCTGTCTTTCAAACCACTTAAAAGCAACATTTAGAGCTTCAAAAGCTTCTGCGTGAGATGGTACTTGACATACATCACCAGTTTCAGTCTCTTCTTCATCTTCTCTCTCGTTACTGTTTAAATCCTCAATGATTTCTTCATCAGTTAATATTTGGAATCCAGGGTCTTCACTATCGCAGTTTAGCCACTCCATAATATTCTCTTCATCGCACCCTTCACCAATGCTAAGAATTTTCATTGCTTCGGTTATTTCTTTAAAATCGTCGTGCGGTTTAATTGAAGAATCAGATAGAGTTAATTTTAATAATTTATTCCATGCCCTTTTTAATGTTTGCAATTCCACAGAATTCCATGCTTCTATCAGCATATAACAACAATCTTTTAAATTAATTTCTTTAAAAAACTTTAACAACGTTTCTATTTCACTATCATCTGCTGATAAAAGACGACGCAGTAGCTGCTTTCTGTATAAACGTTTTAAAGTTTCAATGACACTTTGGTCCTTAGGTTGCAATATCGATGTTACATTAGGGGGTAAAAACTTAACCATGAACTTCCCATTTTCTCGATTTAGTGTTTCAGCGGAAGGGTGCGTTGGCGCATTATCTAATAACAACAATACATCGCCCTCTTTTCCCACGTCCTTTTGAAATTTCTTCACCTCAGGAATAAACGTATTTTCATACCAAGTAAGAAAAATATCTGTGTTCATCCACGCTTTTTGTTGGTTAGCGTAAGTTAAGGGTATTTTAACATTTTTGAAACAGCGCGGATTTTTTGATTTACCAATAAGTAGCAGTGGCAATCGATGTGTTCCTTTAGCGTTTGCGCAAACCATAACTGTAACTCTGTCCTTACTCACTTTGTGCCCCGGTGCTGCATTTTCACGTCGCGATGCTAATGATCTGCTTGGTAGAGCTTTCCAATTAAGACCTGTTTCGTCCGCATTGTATACAAAATCTAAATCGTATTTTTTTTTATCTAGAAATTCTTTTAACTCGTCTACAAAAGAGTCGGCTGATGCAACGTTAGCAGACAGTTTTTCTCCTTGAATCTCCAGTTCTCGAATTCCATGTCTGGATTTGAATCTTGCTAACTGGGTGGTTACCCACAGCTCGCCTTGAAAGAAGTATCACCACCAAGTTTTTGATTAAAATCCAATGCTTTCACATAACAGAGGTCCAGATATGGGCTGACCGCAAGCTCTCTTCTGTAAGAACCAAGTAAAAACTGCATGACTTTACGTCGCGAGCTTCCATCTTCTTGCTCAAGCGCGCAGGTGAATTTCATTATGGAATCAGAATTCTTTTTAATGTCTGATATCGTAGAAGTTCCGACACCATATATTTGTGCCAACTAACTGCCAGATTCACCATTTTTTATACTCTCAATTATCTTCATTTTGTCATTAAGAGACAACACTACTCTTTTTTTGCTTGGACATTTTAAATTTCCAACACAAAACGTTAACAAAAATAATAGAAACCTTTCAGTTGAACGCTATCAAAGAAAATAAAACAATAACAAACACTATCCCGCAAACAAATGAGAGCGGGAGTACACCGTCGGAGGCGGGAATAAACTTGTCGTAACATGTCTCGTTGCGCCGTCAAAACATTTTTAAAATAATAATTAGCGCCGAGATGAATGAGTCCGGATAATTGGATATTCGGATAATCGATGTTCGGATAATCGGGATTGTACTGTATTTTATTTCAAATTTAGAAAGTAGAAATAGTGTGTGTAGTGTGTGTGTATGTAGTGAAGGTGTAGTGTATGTGTGTGTAATATTCTCCTTGAGCAAATTTCGAATCCCACAATTTTCAAACTTCAGCAACAGAAAGGAGGTACACAATGTCTAATGTCTTTTTAAGATCAAGAACCACCGCAAGGCAGATTGAATTTTTATAAAGACTATCAACAACTACAGATGTTAGGGCTTCTATAGCATCTTCAGTCGAATTTCCTGCTTGAAAGCCAAACTGAATAAGATGTGAAACTTATTGAGGAAACTTATGAACCTCTTGTTGATAAGACTTTCTATAGCTTTTTAGCGAAATTGGTCTGTAGTTGTTGATATCCTTCTCATCTCCACTCTTGTGAACAGGTGTTACAAGGGACTCCTTAAACAAAGACAGAAATATACCGTACTACTATATTAAAATAATGTGTAGTAGAGTGTAGATGTAGTAGAGAGTAGTGTAGAGACACATGATTTGTGAAAGCTGGTATAGATTTGTGTTACAAGCATTACAGTGATCATTAAGATGCCTGCCAAGTGATTATTAAGGCAAATATTTCATTATAATGGGAATGATCCATTATGGATATCCAAAATGGATGGAATGGATAATACCTTGGAGCCTCCTGCAAGCAACTGCACTAGAACTGCATTTGACTCAATAGCCTGTTGTTGTAATGTTCTGCATCGAATGAGTCTTGCATGACAATTATGGGCTCCTCATCTTCATCCATCTGAAAATATGAAAGTTTATCATAAATATGGAAGCCTACTATATCATCGAAGTAAGAAATAAACTTACAATCCACCTGATGGTAAGTGGCTGCAGCAGCTCATAAGCACCTGCAACAAACTTCAAGCAAATGCTACAGATGTGATGTTACCTCTGAGGACTAAGATGTAATGCTTCAAAGCCTGTTATTATACTGGCTCTCAATGTCCTTCAGGCTGGGACACATACTGCTGCTTGTGGCAGGTAAGAGGATGATCACCACCCAGACAGACTCCTAGACAGAAAAAAGTCCTACCACCTAGTGGATCGTCATCACTGCAACAACACAGTCTTAAGCCACCTACATTCATCAACTTCCTGTCTTACAAGATTGTCACTATCTAATGGGGGGGGGGGGGTCACTACAATTTACTTACCAGTATGAGGCTACCACATGAGAATTATGTTTTCCCATCTATTGAAAGTTCTGCTAGCTATTAGACGCGCGCAGATAGTGTGCCTGTGACTGTGACCCATCTCTCGCCTCCACGGACTGCATCCTGCACTCGCTTAGTTAGTACCGTTAATAACGCAGTTGTGCGCTCATGTGTGCAACATCTTTGAATTTATTGCTTTTGCTCCGAAATTATTCATTAGTTGTCATGTTAAGTTTTACTAATCATCGATAAATGACATAATGATGTCATCAGCAACCTTTCTGCATGTGGTTAATATATGGACACAATTCTCTAATTAATTTAAAATGTTGTGAGTGTCAAGTAAGTAGGAGTTTGCATGACATTACCAGATAAAATTTTAAAAGCAGATCCAGACTCTTGGGACTCTGACAGAGGTATGTTATCAAGTTTGGTCTTTCAAAATTCAATCCTAATAAACCTACATTCATATTTTAACTACTACCATCACTATTAACATTGCAAACACTTCTCTTATTTGCTCTAAGTAAACTGAAAATGTTTGCATCAGGAATAATTTACAACAATAGTCAAATAGCAGATTATAACTTACTACTTTCTTGAGTTCACAGTCCGCATCTTTCTATTAGGCCACTGTCACTTGGTTTCAAATGGAAGTTGGTAACAATATACATCGCCTAGCAGTTTCAACCTTTTTTAATTTAATATCAATTGCAGTATAAAGTGAGCTTGAGGTGGGTTTGATCATCTAACAATTAGATTATTTTATCTTATAAGAATTGCACTATAATTGCAGTACAACTGCAGTATGAAAGGCAGCATTTTCCTCATAACAGGTCAGAATTAATAAATAAAACTGTCGTTGCCGACCTGTCTGCCTAGCGTGGCAACTGTTGCAAATATTAATAATATAATAATATCAGAAATTACACTAATAATATATAAAACAAATTTTCAACCTATTTTGGAATATATATTCCAAATTATATTGAGTTGCTGTAGAAGCTTCAACACAGGTATTCAAGTTACTGGAGCATTTTTTTTTATTAAAAATGTTACCTCCATACTAGGATTTTCTACTGTATTGCGGGGGCAGTTTACAAACATAAATTTCACAAGGACAAACACCCAGACCCGGACAATTACTTGTATGCCATACAAATACTTGTTCTGTACAGGATTCGAATCCATGGCCTTTAATGCTGTAAGTCATTGCTAAGCCACTGCGCCACGGAGCCGTCAGTCAGTATTGAAAACATACAATATGAGGAAATACTAAAAACACTTAAGCTTACAACTCTCAAATATCACAGAGAACGAGGACACTTAATTGAAATATAATCACTATACCATGACATTATAAACACTAGACAATGATACCACCCTGATAGAGCCCACCCACCTGTGATACAATGATAAAATAAGTGCAGTGTGGAAATCACTATGTCCTGCAGACAGAATTTCAATCTCATTAGCACAGGGCAGGATTATATTGCATGTTGTTGCAGTGCTGGTTTCTGTTTGATAGGAATATGAGAGTGAGGGAATTTCTGTCTGTAAGCACATGTGCACTTTAATCTAATAGAATTACTTTAAGTGGGTGAAAAACCGAACAATTTTGTTAATTTCTTGACAGAAAATCGCAACAATACTCAGTAATATGTACTAACAGACACGGTGAAAAAATCTATGAAGCAGTGCGGGTCGCATGGAAGGCGGCACATGGTACCTTTATGCGAGTAAATTTGAGCCGCGGCCTCTAACGCGTCTCGGTGTCTCTTCTAGTACATAGTAGGATTTCAGGCTAATTGTTTTTTTTCAGGTTGTGGTTGCATTTGTCTGGTAGTACTATATTTCACGCTGCACCTTATCCTAGCCCCGATCCATCGCATTTTATATCAGCGAAGTTATAATGTATTTCTCCGTCGATAACGACAAATCACCGCAATTCCAATTTGCAATATTAAGAAATATTAACTACTTACAAAACAGTCCGTCAATATTTTG
The DNA here is from genome assembly GCA_907164705.1 of Parnassius apollo. Taxonomy (NCBI): domain Eukaryota; kingdom Metazoa; phylum Arthropoda; class Insecta; order Lepidoptera; family Papilionidae; genus Parnassius; species Parnassius apollo. The sequence continues at coordinate 9,874,452 of CAJQZP010001305.1, forward strand.
TACAAATTTCGGAGACTAGTCTTCTTTAGTACACACATGCGTACATAAACGCATAAACAAATTCTATAAACTCCACTAAAAGTCATTTCTGTTTCCTATAGCTTTACTATAATTGAATTCACTTTTTTTATTAATAATTTAAAAATTTTAAAATGCAGTAGCATCAGCAGTAGGCCACAAACAATATTTTTTTAAGCTATTGCATAGCTTCTATCGCGGGCCTTGAGCGCGGGGACCGAATCCAGAAATTCCGTAACGAAAAAAACCTCACGCTCCTCACTCCGACGGGCACGGAGGCGTGGCGTTGAAAGCCGTGCATCGTCTAACGTCGTTTCAGTTCGGCAGACTTCGGCACTCGGCAAACTTCGGCACGGTGTTTGTGTGCGTGCGACTAGACGTATGCGTGTACACTAGCTGCTAACTCAATGATAAAAATTCCTAAATAACCTACATGTATTGTAAGATATTAAAAATATTTTAAACAATATTAACTTCTCATTTATTCAATAAGAGAAAAAAAATTGTTTTCTTATCGGTCACCACGCTCAAAAAGTGTAACTTGATTTAATATCAAAGACTTAACTGCATAAATACAATAAATAAATAATTATAATTGCATAAGTTGATAAAAAATGCTATGCGATAGCTTTACCACGGCAGTCCCCGAGTGCCACACGTATTTTTAAATATGGCAACCTAACAATTACTGCCAACCTCCAGTCAATAAAAATACTTGTAACTTGAAACGAAACGACGGACAATCGAAAGAGAAACTACGATTCTGATTAAAAACCAAAATCTTAATGCTAACAACCATAGAATACTATAATAATGAATCATGAAATGACTTGTAGTGAAGTATATTAAATAAATGATGGATGTTAGGTTGAATTAAAATAATACTAAACTCAATACCACATTAAAAATAATAAGTATTACTAAATAAAGACGATTGATTGCTAAATAATGAATAAAATTTTATAATCTAATATTATTTAAATCTAAAAATTCCATAAGACAATTGAAAACATTTTTACTTTTTTTAGAAAAAATTAAAAGAGAACAAATTTCTGTAGGAAGAGGAATTTTAAGATTTACCAAAGTGTTAAATAATGAAGTATGATCATATAAAGGACACGAGAAGAAAATATGGTTGAGGTCACCAATATCCAAACCGAATTACAGCAGTGACCCAAGCGCATTCTACATAACATTGATGTATGTTTCTTATTTAAGGATAATTTATAAAACCAAGGCTTAGAAGGAATGATGGGTTGAATTTTGGCATAGTGACAGCCTTTTGTCGTTTTGATTTTGTTCCAATGTTTTGACCATCTATCTCTATATACCAATTTCGTAGTTCTTATAAGGTCATAGCAATAATTTTTAAATAAGAAAGTATCCCCACAGACTATAGCTTGTTTAGCAAGTTTGTCAGCATATTCATTACCAGATATACCAATATGACTCGGAATCCAAACGAAAGAAATGTTGATGTTTTGGAATTGGTATAAGAATAGAAGTTTCTTAATTTCAAATATCAAAGGATTGCGGGAAATGTCATAGAAAGGATTACATAACAATGCTTGTAAAGAACTAAGAGAATCTGAAAATATCACGCTGATTTTAATTTAAAAAGATAGCAATATTTTATTGATTGTAAAATGGCTAACATTTCTCCAGTAAAAACTGAAGATTCGGGAGGACTTTTCATTTTTGAACTATTCTCCAATTTTGATGGTATATTGCATATCCAGTACAACCTTTTGAGTTAATCTTAGAAGCATCTGTAAAAATATAATGACAATCTGGGAAATTCTTGTCCAACGTAAATACAAATCTTTTATTTGATTCAATAGAAAATTTATTTAATCCTATATCTAATATAACATTGGGTTTAAAAAGTGCAAATTCAAACAAATTGGAGAAAAGAGGCAGAGTCGCCGACCTATAAATAGGATCTAGTAAGGAATTATAATGTTCATAGCTTTTAACTAGGTTAGGAGTTTCTTTATTACGCCAATATTTTCCTGAATCAATTGAAATGTACTGAGAAAGTAAACGAATTTTTAGGGAGTAATGGATGGTTTGAAAATTGAAGAACCCGATAAAAAAAGGAATCCGATAAATATTGTTGTCTAATAAAAAGTGGAGGATCACCACATTCAATCTGCTAGGCATTGATAGGCGACGAATTCATAGCGCCTATAATTAATCGGTGAATGATATCTTAAATTTTTTTTTAATTCTTTTTTTACTAGCTGGTTCAAGAAGAAATGAGGCATAATCTAATCGGCTTCTTATAATTGCATTATAAATTAATTTTAAATAATATGGATGAGCGCCCCACCATACCCCGCACAAAGATCTAAGAATGTTTATATTTTTTTTCGCATTTTTTTTTGGGTATAAATTATATGAGGCATGCCGGATAATTTATTATCAAGAATTACACCAAGGAATTTAATTTGTTGAATATTTACGAGCGGATAATCAAAAAGGCGAACTTGGATTTCAGGTAAAACTCTTTTGCGCGAAAAATTACCGTATTACTTTTATTTGGGGAAAGTTCTAGTCCATGATCATCTAACCAAGAGGCCATAGAGAGGAGATCTTGTTCTATCGCATTAGCACAAGATTCTATACATTTATCATTAACATAAACTAAGATATCATCAGCATATTGCAAAATTCTACACTTTGAAATAGACTGGTCCAAATCTGACGTATAAATATTGTATAATAAAGGACTTAAAACAGAGCCTTGTGGAAGGCCTTTGAAAACCTTTCGAGTATATTTTAGATCACCGTATGTATGGAAAAGAATCTTTTTGTGACGAACACTTGCTTTCGCCACAAGAGGATTCACATGTATACTTGGGAAAGAGGTGACGATAGAAGCATGATAGATTTCATAATTGTGGATGAAAGATTGAGAGGCGCAGTGGTAGATACGAGAGTTTACCGGGGGTTCTAACGTAGGAACGGATCATTATTTAGTTTTATGCCGAATTAATGGTCTATTCAGGCGTTGGCGCCATCGATCGTCTGTGTCTACCACTGCGTTACAGCGTATTAGAACAGAAAGGTTACAAGATGAAAGTGATAAAAAAAATTCAAATGTAGACTGAAAGAAAATATAAGTGGTTTGGAAGAATTATGTATGAGGGAGTTAGACTTGGAGAATATATGGCAAAATGTAAAGAAAGGTTTAGTGGATGCAGCTACCGAAGTATGTGGTGTTAGTAAGAGAAAGAATGAAAGGAAAAATAATACGTTATGGTGGGATGATGAGATACGTATGGAAGTTGAAGCAAAGAAGAGAGCATGGCTAGGTTTACTAGCAACAAAGGCTGCTAATTCTAGTGGTACGAATGGTGATATTGAAAGAAAAAAGGCAGTCTTTAGACATCTTAATAAGAGAGTAAAAGAAGTAGTTGAAAGAAAAAAGCAAGAAAGATCGGATAAGAATGATAGAAGAATATCGGATAACTTCCAGGCAAATATTAAAATGTTCTGGAAACTTGTAAGAACTGCCAGGGAACATTCAAAACAGCCTATGATGAATGCTATAAGAGACGAGAATGGCTATATTCTGAATGATGAAGTTTGGAGTTTAAAGAGATGGAAGGAATATCTTGAAAGCGTGTTTATGAGTGAGGAGACAACGTGTGTATTAAGTGAAGTAGAAACACCGAAAGAAGAGGAAAGAGGTAGCGAGATAAGTATAGATGAAATAATGAAAGCAATGAAAAGCATGAAAGCAGGTAAGGCTGCCGGATATGATAGAGTTTCACTCGAAATGCTAAGGGCTGGAGAGGAAGTGGTGGCAGGCCTGCTGCACACCTTGTTTAATTTATGCTGGGAACTGAAGCGGGTACCGGTAGACTGGTGCAAAGCCGTGATAGTCCCAGTATATAAAGGAAGAGGGTCGCAGCAGGACTGTAAAAACTACCATGGCATCAGCCTTCTTAGCATTGTGGGAAAACTGTATGCTAAAGTACTGATTGAAAGGGTCGTGAAAGAAACTGATGAAAAAATTTGGGATGTACAAGCGGGATTTAGAAAGGGAATGGGATGTACAGATCAAGTCTTTTCCATGCGCATGATCGCGGAGAAGTTTCTGGCCAAAAACCAAAAGGTTTTTTGTGCGTTCATGGACTTGGAAAAGGCCTATGACAGAGGCCTATGACGATAGGGATTTGCTATGGCAAACACTGAACTCATTTGGGTTGAGCGCTGGCTTGATACAGGCATTGGAGTCTCTTTATAGGGACTCTAGTGCTTGTGTTAGGATCAACGGGGTCTACTCGGACTGGTTTGACATCCATAAAGGTGTCAAACAGGGCTGTGTGGCTTCCCCGTGGCTGCTCAACCTATTTATGGACAGTTGTTTGCAAAATTTGAAAGTTGAAGAATGCGGATTATGAATGGGTGAGTTAACCGTCAAATGCCTTTTGTACGCCGATGATGAAGTTATTCTTGCGTCGTCGGCGGCCGAGTTGCAAATGATGTTTACATTAATGAACGGATCATTAAAAGAAAGGGGTATGAAAGTGAACGCAAGTAAGACGAAGGTTATGGTTTTTGAAAGAGAAGAAAGTAAAACGATTTGTGAAATAAGAATAGAAGGGGAAATGATCGAGCAAGTAGATGAGTTTGTATATTTAGGCTGCGTATTTAGCAGGGATGGAAGATATGATAAGGATATAGAACGACGAGTGAATGCGGGAAATAGAGTAAATGGGGCCTTGCACTCTATTGTGAAGAGTCAAAATGTGTCGAAAAAGGCACGTATGGCAATTCACAATGCTGTGTTGGTCCCTACTTTAACGTATGGTAATGAAAGTTGGGTGTGGCAGAAGAAGCACGAGAGTAGAATAAACGCAGTAGAAATGCGGTCGTTAAGGAGTATGTTAGGGATGAATCTGAATGACAGGGTAAGAAATTGTGTAATAAGAGAAGAGTGTGATTTGCAAGATGATGTTGTGACCAGCATTAAGAAAGGAATGCTTCGGTGGTTTGGTCATGTGGAAAGAATGAATGAGGAAAGAGTTACAAAGAAAATTTATGGTGCAGAAGTGAATGGCAGAGTCGGAAAGGGACGTCCTAGGCGAAAATTTATCGACCAAATTGGCGATTTATTGAAAACGGGCCAAATTAGGAGTACCCTTAACCGACGAGCATGTATGCGTAGGTGTATGGATGTGAAGGAGGCAAGAGAGGTGTGTCAGGATCGTGCCAAATGGAAGTCTGTAGTCTCTGCCTACCCCTCTGGATGACAGGCGTGAGTGTTTATGTATATATGTCAACCTTTAGGTAAAATTATGGTATTTTCGTTTAGTATTATTAGAATGCTACATATTCATATTCATTTACTATGAAGAGTGGTAGTATAGCCATGCTGCAGTTGTATTAGTAGAATAATTGTAGCACGAATGGGTCGGCTCGACCGGGGAAGGACCACGCTCTCACAGAATATCAGCGTGAAATAGTAGCATAATGCTGCTGTGTTTCGTATGGTGAGTGTAGAGAACCGGTGACCCTTTTTACGGGAAACGAGACATTCCACCTTAGTTCTCACGGGTTGCAACGCATCTGCATTTTGATTTGTAATCGAGGATAGATGTAGATGTCTAGGGCCACAGTAACCACTTACCATCAGGTGGGCTGTGTGCTCGATTGTCACCCTATCCTATAAAAAAATGAAACAATGGTACAATTAGGAAAATTATGCTACAAAATCCGACCCTGGTTACGACGTTATATGAAAGATAATGTACATATGTCATATTTGTCCTTTCCTATTTTATGTATAAGTTTTCAGATTGGAAACGTACAAGATTTCTAGAAAATATATTAAGCTGGGTTTGTTTTGTGGGTGCATATTTTTTGTTGAATATCATCACGGCCTATTCATATTCCACTTCTGGTACGCCTATATGCCTATCTTAATATAAGCCGGACGGGTTGGTGAGGCATAGGGATACAATACAATACAATACCCTTTATTTAACACTAAGAAAACGAATGACATACTAGGCTGCACTGAAAGTATCGGGAATGGAATATTTCCGCTGTTTCTGTCATATTAAAATCTTTTTAATTGAAAACTCTTTGGTTTTAAAAATTGAATACCATTTATTTATTTAAAAAAAGATTCTCGGTCTTGTCACAAGATTTTGTCAAACTTGTTTAGTTGTTGAGCAAATGGAATTGACTCGAGAAAATTCAAGAGCGATGATTTAGTTTAACACAAAAACAGTGTATTGACCGGATGATTTCTACATTTGGTGATGAAACCCCATCCAAAACCACAATTTATCGCTGGTTTGCTGAATTTCAACGTGGACGTGTCAAGCCCAGTGATGATCCAAAAAGAAAATGTGAAGAATGTGAAGAGCAAAAAGCGGCTCGCGTTACTTGGTGCGTTAGAACTCTCGAAAGATTCCACGCAGGATTCTCAAATGCTGTATACAACATCGTATCAGGTGACGAATCTTGGATATACGCGTACGAACCCGAAACAAAAAACCAGTCACGAATTTGGGTGTTCGAAAATGAGTTAAAACCAACAAAAATTGTTCGTTCACGGAGTGTTGCAAAAAAAATGGTGGGCACGTTTGTCTCCAATACCGGCCATTTTACGACTATTCCTCTTGAGGGACCAAAAACGATTAAAGCAGAATGGTATGCTAGCATTTGTTTGCCACAAGTCGTTTCTAAGCTCCGTAAAGAGAACTGCAACCGCCGCATCATCCTCCATCAGGACAATGCGAGTTCTCACACCGCACAGAAACCAAAAGAGTTTTTAGAGCAAGAAAACATAGAATTATTAGACCATCCGCCGTACAGCCCCGACCTAAGCCCTAATGATTTCTATACTTTCCCTAAAATAAAGAATAAAATGCGTGGACAGAGATTTTCATCACCTGAAGAAGCTGTGGACGCCTACAAAACGGCCATTTTGGAGACCCCAACTCCGAATGGAATGGTTGTATGGAAAAATGGGTCAAATTTCGCTACAGGCAGAATATTAGCGCGCAATCTTTTAGCTCACACTACCAGATGCTCGGCCAATAAGCTACTTTTTGGTAACAAATAACTTTTGAGTGAAATTTCTGACTCAATTCTTATAGCATCGCAAGCACAATTGTGTGCAAGCAAAGTAGTGCAACCTTGTAAAGGAAATGTTAGAACGCAAATATATTTTCCAATTATCCTTCTGATCGGAGCATCAAGGTCGTAGTAGACGGTGCACGTTCCGATCGTTGTGTTCTACAAGACTGCGTGCTATCACCAACGCTGTTTCTTCTGCATATTGTAACGCTCCCCCCCCCCCCTCTTAATAAATATATTATATTATTTATAATTAGGTAATTTGCCCTTTTTAAATAAAATTATATACACGTGACCAGAATAAATAAAATATGTTTTGATCTTTCTAAAGGTTTAATAATAGGTCGTTTGTAATATTTTGGTGTGATCGTTTTAGTTAGGACCCTTAATTACGTTGTGTTTGTTTAGTAACTTAGTTCCTCTAGGTGTCTTTTGGAAAAGTGAATATTCACTGGAGCAATTGAAAACTGTTGGTAGTACCTTATAAGCTAAGTGAACCCCGTTCACGAAGACAGGGCTCGAGGAAGGTTAACAACCTAAAAATGTCCCTATTCCGCTTGTATCAGTATTACATTATTAACTGGTTATTATTTATCCCTTCCCACTTGAAAAAGGCGCACAATATGTATATATACAAAATACCTGATACAAGAGCTTCGCTCTCCTACATTTATTTAAAAAAAATGTAGGGGAGGCACACGGCTCCAAACACGCCATGCGCGGTGAGTGCCAACCATTTTGATGCACTCCCCCCGAAGGAAACGCTAATTCGGGAACTGGACCGTAGTCCACAGCAAAATAATTGGCGAACCAGTAAAAGAGGGCTTGGCCCAATGGTTGGTAGTGCGTTTACAAACATCGACCGAAGTCGCGCATGTCAATGCGTGTAAACGCCATACATAATACGAACGAATCCAGCCACAGTGAATGTACGTCACACGATTTAGGCATGTAGGCTGTAAACCCTACGTGAGCGCCACCACCTACAAGACCACCGCTCCTGCAGACGTGATGTAAGTGTAAGTCATCACCGCCAATTGCATGATCAGTACGGCTACTAGCCGCAGAACGTGTCATGAGTCTACGGCTCACCTCAAGGGAATGGGGTCCCACGTTGTGCGGCTTTCGGCCGCAGCCTTGAGAGTCTCCTCAGATCCTCCTTTCAGATACCACCCGCATGAGGTCGACACATATGCTCCACCAACCAATACAACGGCAGATATAGCCAAAAGGCAGTTATAGGATGTTAGTAATAATTTGCCATCAGAAAGGGTTTGTGTCACTGACGTTGAGTAAATGCATTTTCAATCATGTTTGTCTAACCAACCAACACGTTGCCTTGAATCATTCAAAGGTGGGAAAGTTACAGAGATATATTATTATGTTGTTATATAAAACATCATGGAGATCAGACAGGCTGCAGCCCCGTAATGAAAGGATCCGACTTGGGCAAAGCTACTTAGCTGTGATTCAAACCAAGACGCAGAAAGCGCCATTGAGAATAGCGTCCCACCAAACAACCATCGCAGAGACGCAATGCTGCAGTATGCAACAAACATCAATACGACTATCGTCAGCCTTGTCAATGACACTGATCAGGGTTGTTTCCGTAGATTTGCCTCTGCGGTAAGCATGCTGGTTGTAATGTATGTGCCTTATAGCTAGAGCTACATCTTATGTATTCATCTATAATCTTTTCCAATGTCTTAAGGAGAAAGGAAGATAGGCTTATAGGTCCAAAGGAACTTGGTAAATCGTAGTCCTTTCCACCAGCCTTAGGTATAAATAGAACTTTTATGTAAAGTTCTATTTATACCTAAGGTATAAATAGTGTTCTGGAATACATCCCCATGCAAAACTTGCTCTGAAGATTTTTACCAAATAGGGAAAAAGGATGTCGATACCCCTCTGTAGTTGGATGGAAATTATTCCATCCTCCCCGCTTGATTTAGATGGTTTAAAGGAGTCAACAGCCCACTGCACCAGGTTTGGCCTTATTATCTTTGCAGCTCCACACCAGTCCTCATTACAAGGCCTTCGTAGGGCTCTCAAGGAATGCAAGGCTGAAGTCTGGGAATGGAAATGGGTTGACGCTAGAAACTCCAATGTTTCTGTGTCACTATTAGTGAAGTTACCATCCAGCTTTTTAAGACGCCAGATCTGATTAGGTTTAGCTTTTGATAGCATTTTGTGTAGTCTTGCACTGCGAGGCAAAAACTTAACTTCCTCGCATAACTTCCTCCACTATGCTCTCTTGGCTTTCCTAATTTCTTTATTATATTCAGTAAGGATTGCACTATAAATATCCCATTCTTTGGTTTTCTTAGCCCTATTAAATAGTTTCCTGATCTTTTCCCTAAGTTCTTTTAGCTTAGTATTCCACCAAGGAGCTTTTCGTGTTGAGTTGTTGGTTTTGACGGGACAATTGTCCTCGAAGGCTTCAAGAATACCTACGGTTACTGTCTCCGTCGCCAACTCCAGACCTTTAATTGTTTTGATGCGTTTAGGAAACGTTTCCAAATTCTTCCTTAGGCTATCTCTGTAGATATCCCTAAAAGTAACGTTTTCATAGATCGGTGATGCTCCAATCACAAACTTAATGTGCTTGTGATCAGACATCGAGTTTTCGCTACTAACATGACAGTCCTTTATCCGCCTGTACATGTTATAGGCAGCAAAGGAACGTGTTATTGGTATCTAACACTTCTTGCCTAGCACGCGTTACAAAGGTTGGTGAACAACCTTTTCGTTCGTTTAGGCTTATCAGGCGGTCGGAGATGAGAAAATCCTAAAGTAACTCACCTCTTTCGTTGATGTTAGTGCTTCTCCAGGCTGTGTGGTGACATTAGCATCACAACCCACTACAAGTTCAGCGTTGTGTTTTCGGGCGAACTCCGCCACTCGCTCTAACTCGATGATAGGATCTGCGTTCTCTCCGGGAAGATAGGCTGATTATATGATAGATTTATGAAGGCTGTAACTAGGTCATCATTGCAGTACTCTGGAACAACTAAAAGTTCAATATTTTTATTATAAATTGTACAAGCTCTGGGTCTACTGCCTTTAGTACTGACAAGAATATTACCGGCAGCCGCCAATCCCAGAACATGACCGTTGGCCACCGAAGGTTCTTGTATAAGGGTGAGGTCAATGTAATCCTCTGCAAAGCAAACCTCTACCACGGCAGAAGCAGCTGCTGCATGGTGAAGATTTGCCTGGAGGACCCTCGTCTAACCCTTCGGTTTAGCCGAAGCCGGACGTCCTTTATCTGCGCACTTAACTCTCCCATTACCATAAACCAAACCACTCTCACCTCCCCTCCCCCCACGCCTGGACGATACCAGTGGATGCCGTCGGACCGAGGTGAAATCTGCGCCTTGGGTCTTCGTCACTCTCACTGATGGCGTTCCAGTCTTACCCCGAGAGGTGGAGGGCTGGGGGGATTGAATTTGGGGTGGTTCGGGCTCCATTGCTGCGTTAGAGCCTCCTCTGACTTTAAAAGTTATCATCTTAAAGCCAAGGACTACTCTGCCGCCTGCCTTCCGAAAAGCCTGTGCCGATGAGTCGTCCAGAGAAAAGGTTACTAAGAACCCATTCTTCTCGTCCCTACGGTGGAGGATTCTCCAGAGCTCAGTATGGAGCCCTCCGTTTTGTGCCCTCAACAGCACAGCCACCTGCTATGGAGAGTCCGGCAAGTGCCCAGCAGCTTGGCAGTGCCCTCATTACAACTCTGCCTCCGGCCAGGGCTTCAGTTTTCCGATTTCACTCACAATCCAGTCCTGGTTTGCCTTATTTAGGCACGTTAGCAGAATCCAACCAGGCTTGTGGGTGAAACCCGAAAATTTTCGACTCATTCCTCACATTGACTCATTCCCCACATTCCACTCATTTCTCATTAGCGATGGCCTGTGTTAGTGCCCGGTTGACCAGCCGCATATGCTCCACACTCATAGGATTCGAATTGCGAATTCCTATACGCACGGAGCCAGCTACAGCACTGAAGCTGAGCTTCTTCTCCCCCGTTGCCAGCTTCATAGAGTTCCTGGCTGTTCTTTGGGGCTGTTTAGTGTCTGAAGTTTATAAGTAAACTGCAACCTTTTAAAGGTTGTGGACAGACGCGTACTTTTTGATAGCGACCTTTAGAAGGTTTTGGACTTTAAAAGAAATAAAAGATCAAAATGTTGATATTTTTAAGTCACTTAAATACATATCGAGTAAATATGAGAAAATGTGAGAGAAAAAAAGAAAAAGGAGAAAAAAAAGACCTTGGAAGCCGACCGCAAGGCTAGCTTGTACTGCATCAAAGCACTAGAAGACAGGATTGACGGCTTGAAGCGCAAAGCTCGATCGCGCGGTATTGAAATGAGGATAGAGAGATACGGGATATTTTTAGGCTTAAATCTAAGTCTAAATCGTCTACACCTAACCCTATAATAGTTGAATTTGCCAACGCCAACATAAAGGAGGAACTTCTTACCTCAATGAAAAAGTACAGGAAGAATAAAAACAAATCACTTACAACCGAGAATTTAAAGATAGCAGGTCCCTCGGCAATTGTTTACATTTCGGAGGATCTTACTCCGAGAATTAAGCGATTATTTTACATTGCTCGGAATTTCGATCATGACATTATTGTCGTGATTCAAATTCCGAGCAATGTAATTGTTTATAAATACATATGGACGAGTCACGGTTAAGTCTACATACTGCAAAGCAGAATCCAGCCCGGCCATACGAATCAACAGTGAGGTGGACCTTGACAAACTCATAACTAAAAACTGACTATGTAACGTTACAATACCGTTATCTTGGCTAATACTTATTACATTTTTTTCAACTTTATATAGTATGTTGAAACGTTATTCGTGTATTTCTTTTATTAATTTCTGTAAATTGCGTACTTTGCTTAAACACTTTTACCATTACACAACAATATAAGCTACTCGCACATAAATATGACTCTTTAAAATATTGTTTTAAATATTACATATTACTACACTACACTTATCATATTCCAAAAATATTACTTTATTACCTTTGTATGAAATTTGAATATCATTATTATGTTAAATCATATTTTAAGCAGCTTATATGTTACGATTCTATAATAAAATTAACACATGAAATAAATGTATTTAACGTATTTACCTACCAAGAACATGAATGCCTACTTATATTTAAGGTTTATCATAACATTATTGCAACTTATAGCTGTTTCGGTTCTGTTTTTAATATGCTACAGTTTTTCAATGAATTAAGTATTTTATCTCTTTACGTACTTATGAACGAATATTTACGAAATCATTTTAAATTATTGATGGTAGCACAGATATTTGTCTAAAGGTAACAACAATTGTTTTATCATCCAAATTTACAACTACCCACCTTGTCCTAAGAATTACGCATTGGAATTTTTAATAGTTAAACGTCAATTCTATAAATACTATCGTTGATAGAGCTGAGCGGAGCTGCCGCTGTCGCGTGTGTAGCGCAATTGGGGGCAATTTCAATCTATTCGTTGGTGACTTTCGCACAGAGCAGACGTGTGGGTACAAATCACAATGGATTGATGAATTAAGAGTGTGAAATTAGGACGCGGGTGACAGAAGTGTATTAAGAGCGGCTTTTTCATCTAGTATATCGTTTTTCTCTTTTTGTGGTGGCACTGCGGAACGAACTTTATTTGAACGTAACGTTTTTTAACGTATTAACGTTTCTTAACGTGGTAACGTTTTTTAACGTGGCAACGTTTTTAAATATGGTAACGTACTTTAAAAGTGGTAGAGTCACGCTGCAGCTTATAAGCACTATATTTTATTAGTAATTATAAAGAGTACACTTACCATCAGGTGGACTGTGTTCGTTTGTCATCCTTATTCTATACTAGTTGATAACCGTTGTGTGCTACTAGCTAAAAAGGAAATATATAAAGAAAGAAATAAAGAAAGGAAGAAAAAGTTTATTTGGTACATACATTATAACAAAAAGAATAAAAATAAAACATTTTTTATATCTTATCAAAATATTTAAAAAAGGAATAACATAATATGTACCAAAATGGTCTCCACTCAGCTTTAAGTCACGAATTGAAGATATAAATACATCAATTCGTAACGCTGATTTTCAGTGGAGCCAGGAGTGTGAGGCAGATGACAATTCAAGAGCAAGAGACAAGGCGATAGAAGAAAGAACTAAACATAAATATAAAATAAAATGAAAAAAAATACTGTCAAAATTCCACGTGTCAGCGCAACATTAATAGTGTACAAACGGTGGTATACATACAAAAAATTTATGTATGTGTGCATGTGTGTTTGAGTGTGTGAGTGCGTTCGTATGTGCATGTACGGTGCTAGCATCGAGATTGAATCATACCATTTATGCCTGTTTGCTGGATTTTTGTACAGAAATCAGAAACTTTTTTAATAAATTTTTAAAAGTGGCAACTGTTTTACTATTTCTGATCGGTGGTGGTATGTAATTCCAGCATTTCTTGGCAGCGATACGGAAACTACCACGTCAGGCAGCTGTGTGATGCTTAGGGTATGTGAGTCGTGATGCTATCCTAACCGCACGCTGTGAGAAAACAAGCTTTTTGGTACAAGTATGATGGTTCCCTGGTATTTATAAATCCAAAAAGCAATGACGCAATGTGGAAGGTACGTCGAGCAGCCATACTCATCAGGTCATGTCAATTTAAAATTGGGGTGATGTGTGATCTCTTAGGGACTGTGAAGCAGAAACGTGCGCAGGCATTTTGAACCCTTTGTATTAATTTTTTGGTTCTAGCGAGCAAACATTCTCCAAATACTGTATCCGCATAGGTTAGCTTCGACAGAATGAGTGATTCACACAATCTAATGCGCATGTCCACTGTCAAATACTCTCTGATCTGGTACAAGACTTTGAGTCTATAGAAACAGTTACGCATGGTTACATGATACATGACTCTCAAAACGCAACCTTCCGTCCATAAAGATTTTAAGTTAATTTAAAGTTCCGAGCTTCCAACACACGTTCTAAAGGAGTAGTCTTGATGTTAATTTGCGGGTTGAAAGTTGGAATATTATTTGTCTGGTTATGCATTCCCAGTAACATATAATTCGATTAGGGAATGGGGTTCAATACGAGATTATTTTGATCACACCAATCGGCTATGCGGTCTAAATCTGAGTTGATTTTTTTATTGCTATATTGGTGACACCGGGTTTAAAAGACATATACAATTGAAGGTCGTCAGCATATATATGATAACTACATTTTTTATGGTGTTCACTATATTATCTGAACAATACAATATAAAAAGTATAGGGACCAAAATGGATCCTTGAAGTACACCTCTTGGAACTGGCAACGTGGTAGATATCCATTCTGATCCATTGTCGTTATTTATTTTAACAAATTGTATACGACTAATGAGGTAACTTGCAAACTATTTTATTGTTAAATTATTAAATCCGTAGTAAGAGAGTTTTTATAAGAGTAGAGTGATGTTAATGGTATAAAAAGCTGGGGAAAAGTCAATTAAAACTAACAGAGTACCCTCTCCAACATCTTGTGCAGTCAGAATATCATCCACTACATCCATCAGAGCGGTTGAAGTGCTACGAAACTTCAACCGCTCTGATGGATGTAGTGGATGATATTTTGTTGACCTTGTGCATTTGTTGTCCTGAATAAATATATAAAAGGAAATGATAAATATACATAATTATTTTAATATTGTAACATAAATAAATAAATAAATAAAAGCACAACCAGATGGAGGCCCTTGGCAGGGGAGACCAAACAGCCGAGGGTTAGGAGGAAAGGGAAAGAAACCGGCGGACGATGCGGGCGGTATCGAAGAGCACCGCCTCCTGCATTTGAGCCTGAAGCGGTCTGTCACGGAGTCCCAGCCGCCTCAGATTACCTGAGAGGCTGACTGGGATTAGTCCGTTTGCAGAAACGACTACAGGAATAATTTCGGTCGGCAGACCATCCCACACGTCGGTCATCTCGTGAGCCAGGTTCTCGTCATACGGAATGGTAATGTCGACCAAAAATATCCTTGACTGTGCCCGGTCCATCAGAACAATATCAGGCTTATTCGCAAGAATAGTCCTGTCTGTGATGATGGCCCGGTCGGTCCCAGTAGAGCCTGGCGCGATCATTTTCGAGCACAGCTTCTGGCAAGTACTTGTAATACGGCAATTTCCGGTCCACGAGACCGTATTTCAGAGCGAGCTCCTGGTGCAGAATTCTGGCTACTAGGTTGTACCTGTGCTAATACTCAGAGTTAGAAAGCGCCGAACAACCGGCGATGACATGCCTTAGTGACTCACCGGGATGGCCACAAGCTCGACAGATGTCGACAATGCCATCCTTTAAGATGTATCTCCGATAGTTGTTGGTCTCAATAATCTGATCCTGTATTGCACAGACAAAACCCTCGGTTTCCCCGAAGAGATCACCAAAGCGTAGCCAGTGGAGGGAGGCTACTGTGTCTACGAAAGGCTCACGTAGAGCCTTGTAAAACCTCCCGTGGAGCTCCTTCTCCTTCCATACGGTCTCCCGGTCGGAAATGCTCTGTATTGCTGGGTCTTGCCATTGCTATTTGGCTAAGGATAGAAGGGTGAGTCCTTTATCACAAGAAATGACGTTCTTATAGAATTGAACATCCGATCTCGCAAGGAAGTAATTACGGAGGCTGTACACTTCGCGATTGTGCATAGTGAGTGCGCTCAAAAAGCCACGCCCAGCATGCTTTCGCGGCAAGTATAGCCTCATTACCGACGATCTGAGATGATACATCTTATGGGACGTCATAGTAGTGCGGACTTTTCTATCCAGGGCGTTAAGTTCAGTCTGAGTCCACCTGAGTATATAGATGCCATAAGATGCCAAAGGTATACATGAGGACAGGTATGACATAACCCACCGTGTATGCGTGTGTCTTATTCACACCAGACAAAAGACTGTTAAGCACGTTGGTCAAGCGCGCATATAACACGTCGCAAACTGACTGCTTCATACCGCTTTACCGATTCCGCTTGCTTAGAGCTATGCAGGGAAGTCGCGGTCGATTTTTGAGAGGCATACTGCGCGTTTCCACAATCGCCTCTGCCAATGTAATCCTCATTTGCTCTATTTCTAGTTCCTGGGCGACTATTCCATCATCATTTGAATCAGCCACCACTGGGGTATTTACGGCAGCATCCACGTGTGCGAGTTGTTCTGCAACTTGTGGCACCGCAACCTCAGCCGTAGTACTTACACTCGATGAGGGAACAGCCTCACGTCGTAGCCGTTCGAGTTCGGTGCCATCAAATATACGAGTATTTGAGCGCAAGATATACCGAACTCGGTCTGCCAGGTTATGCTTGGTGACGGTTACAGATGGCTCCAGCTCAGCAAAAAGTCGATGCATCCTTGCTCGATACGCAAAACCTCGTATTTCTCCCCCTTTCGCCCTAAAATACACCCGCAATGCGTTACTGTTCGTCGATATTGTCCAACGCATGCGGCGCACTCCATCAGTGGCGGGTGCCAATAGCTGGGCCCGCAAAGACCCTGCCGACACCAAGCCTGCTGGTGGGGATGATGGATGCGAGGGGCTACTAAGTGGTCGTGCAGCAGCTCGCGCTCCTCTGGCGGTTCATATGCTGTCGCGTCCAGCGCCAGCTCCAAACGCACCCTGGCGACCTCCAGGCAGCGGCCCTTTGCGCGTTCTATAAAATTCCATCATCCATTTTATGGGCGTCATTTAACGGAAGACGCCCAGACCCGGCGCCGTTTCCTGGTGAGGCCATGCCAACCTTCAATTTATGCCGAGGCACGGCACTAACACCTCTTGGCAAGGTGCTGACTGACTGCGGTGACGTAGCGGTTTTGTCACGAAACCGTTACGTCAACGGGCGATGGAGTCGTTACTCCCCTACGTTTTATTATTATTGGGGTATCTATATAATTTTCTCACCTGGTTGAGTTCTATAAATATATAATTATAAATTAAAATGAAAAGATAAATATACACACTTCATAAATAAATAAGATCCAACCAGATGGGAGCCCTCGGCAGGAGAGACTAAACAGCCGAGGGTTAGGGGGAAAGGGAAAGAAACCGGCGGACGATGCGGACGGTATCGAGGAGCACAGCCTTCTGCATTTGAGCTCGGAGCGGTCCGTCACGGAGTCCCAGTCGCCTCAGATGACCCGAGAGGCTGACTGGGATTAGCCCATTCGCAGAGACGACTACAGGAATAATTTCGGTCAGCATACCACCCCACATGTCAGTCACCTCGTGAGCCAGGTCCAGATATTTTGTTCGTTTATCTGTTTCGGCTTTCATGAGGTTCTCGTCATACGGAATGAATGTCGATCAAAAATATCCTTGACTGTGCCCGGTCCTAGTAGAGCCTGGCGCGGTCATTTTCGAGCACTGCTTCCGGCAAGTACTTGTAATACGGCAATTTTCGGTCCACGAGACCGTATTTCAGAGCGAGCTCCTGGTGTAGAATTCTGGCTACTAGGTTGTGCTCAGAGTTAGAAAGCGCCGAACAACCGGAGATGACATGCCTAAGTGACTCCCCGGGATGGCCACAAGCTCGACAGACGTCGACAGTGTCATCCTTTAGGATGTATCTCCGATAGTTGTTGGTCTTAATAACCTGATCCTGTATTGCACAGACAAAACCCTCGGTTTCCCCGAAGAGGTCACCGAAACGTAGCCAGTTGAGGGAGGCGGCTGTATCTACGTGAGGCTCATGTAGAGCCCTGTAGTACCTCCCGTGGAGTTCCTTCTCCTTCCATACGGTCTCCCGGTCGGAAATGCTGTACTACCGGGTCTTGCCATTGCTCGTTGGCTAAGGATAGAGGGGTAAGTATTTTATCACTAGAAATGACGTCATTATAGAATGGATCATCCGATCTCGCCAGGAAGTAATGACGGAGGTTGCACACTTCGCGATTATGCATGGTGAGCGCGCTCAGGAAGCCACGCCCACCATGCTTTCGCGGCAAGTACAGCCTCATTACCGACGATCTCGGATGATGCATCCTATGGGACGTCATTGTAGTGCGGACTTTTCTATCCAGGGCGTTAAGTTCAGTCTGACTCCACCTGAGTAAGCCAAAGGTATACATGAGGACAGGCATGACCCAACCGTTATATTCACACATACGCATGTGTCTTATTCACACCGGACAAAAGGCTGTTAAGCATTTTGGTCAAGCGTGAATAAAACACGTCGCAAACTGACTTTTTCATACCAGCCTCATCGATACCGATGTTCTGTGACATACCCAGGTATCGGTATGTTTCAGCCTCGGAAAGGGCCCTTAGTTGACGGGCATAGATAAGTCTATGCCCTCAGAGTTAGCAACCCTTCCCCTTTCAACATGGAGGACCTCACACTTATCCGTCCCCAGCTCCATTTTAATAGAATTGGTAAATTCACAAGTGATGTTTAGCAATTCCATAAGATGGGAGCGACTGGAAGCGAATAATTTGAGGTCATCCATATAGAAAAGGTGGGTCACTTTTGTACCTCCTTTCCGAAGCTGAAATCTCCTCCCGGAGCCCTCCAGTAAAGTACTGAGAGGGTTCAAATAGAGGCAGAACCAGATTGGACTCAGACAGTCGCCTTGGAATATACCCCTTCTTATCCTTATGCGGCTTTCCGCAGCCGTCATCCGCTCGCCTAGATGACAGAGGATCGTACTCCACTGCCCCATACACTACTCGAGGGAAGTCTCGAACTGTACAGTCAATCTTGTACAGCTCGAGGACCCTCTTTAGCCATGTATGGGGCACCGAGTCAAATGCCTTTCTGTAATCTATCCAGGCGGCGAAGAAGTTCCGACGGTTGCGTTTCACCACTTTGCCAATGACCGCGTCAATGAGGAGTGGTTCCTTGGTTCTACAACCGCCGCCCCGACATCCAATTTTGAGCGCGCGACATCACCTGATTTGAATCCAGGTGACGAGCGATTCTCGCGCTCAAAATGGATGTTAGTGTCTGGTATATGGTTGGTAGACACGTGATGCGGCGGTATTTGCTCGGTTAGTTAAGAGGCTTGGGAGCGACTTCGGGTGAGAGCCTCTTGAAACTGTCGGGCGAGCACAGCGTGACACACCATGAACCCCTTCAGCCAGTAGTGATGCAGCCCGTCAAGCCCCGGACTTCTCCAGTTCGGGGCCCTACGGACCGCCTCAGCTACGTCATCCGGCGTTATGATGACGGGGTCCATGGGCGTAATACCCGCACACTGACTCGCCACAACTTCCGTCCAAGGGCCCTCGCTGTGATTTACGGGCTCTGACCACAGGCCGCGCCAGAATGCTACAGTGTCGGCCTGATTCGGTGCTGGACCCGTTCCACTTACCATTGGTCGCTCCAATGATTTATAGAGCCTCTTCTGATCACTCTGGAAGAGACGATTCTGGTTGAACCGTGTCGACCTCTCGGTATATCGCCGAATCCGCTTTCCCCAAGCAGCGATTCTCTGCTTCAGATCATCTATGCGCTCCGTCAGTTTTTGCGTTATATCCGGCTGGGACAAACTGACATTTGTCCCAGCAAACGCCATCCTGACGGTGCGCACAATTCTTGGCCTGTTGTTGCCTGATCTGAAGCATATCAGTCTGCCGATGAGAGCTCTAGCCTTTGCTACGTTACGTTACTTTGATACGTTCCTCAATTCTTCTTCTCCGTGCTGGGATAGCGCTACTATGGCCAGTAGCACGTCCAGCCGTGGAAACCTTGGCGCCTATGATACGGCAGACTGCCAGCGCGGCGCCAAAAGGAATTGAGTCCGTCTCGCAAAGGTCCCGGCTGGCTTCCAAATAGGTAACCAGCATTGGGTTCAGAGCCCTCACGACAGCCCGATTCCGCTTGCTTAGGGCTAAGCGGGGAAGTCGCGGTCGATTTTCGAGAGGCGTACTGCGCGTTTCCACAATCGCCTCTTCCAATGTACTCCTCATATGCTCTAATTCCAGTTCCTGGGCGACTGTTCCATCATCGTTTGAATCAACCACAACTGGGGTATTCACGTTTGCGGGTTGCTCTACCATTTGTGACGCCGCATCCTCAGCCGTAGCATTCTCATCCGACGAGGGAACAGCCTCACGTCGCAGCCGTTCGAGTTCGGCGACATCAAATATATTTGAGCGCAAGATATACCGAACTCGGTCTGCCAGGTTTTGCTCTGTGACGGTTAAAGATGGCTCCAGCTCAGCAAAAAAACGATGCATCCTAGCCCGATACGCCAAACATCCAGTTTCTCCCCCTTTCGCCCTAAAATACGCCCGCAATGCGTTGCTGTTCATCTGGGTTGTCCAACGCATGCGGCGTACTCCACCAGAGGCGGGTGCCGATTGCTGGGCCCGCGAAGACCCTGCCGACACCAAGCCAGCTGGTGGGGATGATGGATGCGAGGGGCTGTTGGGTGTTCGTGCAGCACCTCGCGCTCGGCTGGCGGTTCGCATGCTGCCGCGTCCAGCGCCAGCTCCAGACGCGCTCTGGCGACCTCTAGGCAGCGGCCCTTTGCGCGTTCTATTTAATTCCATCATCCATTTTTAGGGCGTCATTTAGCGGGAGACGCCCAGACCCGTCGCCGTTTCATTTTTTGCCTTTGCACCTTCAATTTTTGCCGAGGCACGGCACTAACACCTCTTGGCAGCGGGCGATGGGGTCGTCACTTCCCTACGCCTAATTACTATTATAATTATTATTATTATTATTTCTGTATAATTTACAATTTGTAGCTGGTAGTTTTCGCTAACATTCGTAAGCTCCTGACGTTTCCTTACAAAATTCGCCGAAAAGAAGAAGCCTCCACAAATTTTCGTTTTCGTCTACCGTCGTACCCACTGACGATACGTCCATTTAGTATACTCGTACTTCCAAAACAAACAATCGACTACTTGGCGACGTCAGACGTGGAGTACTGGGTAACCCACCCTATAGCCCCGACCACGCAGCTTGCAATTTTTATTTATTTTCAAAAATTAAAGAGAAACTTCGAGGAACACGTTTTATGGACGCCGAGGAAGCAGTGGCAGCGTTTCAAAATGCCGTCGAAGAGACCTCTGAGGACTAGTGGGCAAAGTGCTATTCTCAGTGGTTCCATCGGATGCTACGATGTATTGATGTAAATGGACACCATTTTTAAAAGATATAATAAAACTAATAAATTGCTAGTTCGTTCAGTTTTTGATTTTCTAAGAACTTTCAGTGTCACCCTCGTAAGTTAGCTTGTCAGTACAATTCTATAAAAAAGCCACGCTGCGGTATTATGGCTGTAACACGAACGGGAAGGATCACGCTTGGATGACTTTAAAGAACTAAAGAGAAAAAAATATTTTTGTACGGCTTCTGTAGTCGGAGCGTTAATAGTTTTCATCGCAAAGCATTTATTTCCACACTTAGCGTAATTACGTTTCAAATGTAAAGCAAAGTCACAGCTAATATGTATGTTAAGGTCTATGCACATGGAAACCTTGCAGTGGCAGTATAAGAATATCCTTGGAGTCACACTGACCGCCTTCAGTTGTTATGGGTTAAATTTTTGTCGAGCTTCAACTATGGGTGGTTCATTGAGTCCACAGTCAAAGCAGTCGCAAGGAAACCTGGTGTTCTTGCAAGGGTGCGGCGGTACTTCACACCGGGGCAGCTTCTTACCTTTTAAAAAGCCATCAGGTGGACTGCAAGTCCGATCGTGCGTGGAGTACTGCTATCACATATGGGCTGGTGCTGCAAAATGCCACCCGGCAGCGTTGGACTCAGTGCAGAGACGGGCTAAGAGGCTCATTTGTGACCTTAATTTGATTGAAACCAACCTTGTCAGTCTCGAGCATAGGCGCAGAGTAGCCAGCCTCTCGGTATTCTATAGGATGGACAACAAAGAGGTGAAGATCGACCAGGCGATTGGTCGGTCTTCACCTTTTTGCTGTCGATATTCCACGCATTACGTCTACTTTTTTAATACGCACAGCAAGAGTGCCAAAATTTGCCAGCGTCTATCTTTCTGTCCGAATACAATCTGGGCGTCTTCAAGGCGAAAGTGAATAGGCTTTTGTTACGGTAAGACATTGCTATTTACCGTCTAAGGCTGCATCACTACTTACTACATGGTAGAATTCAAACGCTGGCTTCTAAAATGTAAAAAAAAAACAATTTTGGATGTAGATAATAGATAGGTAGCTGAATAACCGAACTATATCCCCTGATTTATTTATCATAAGTTTTCTAAATTGCTTCTACTAAAAAAGCAAAATTTAAGACGTATTCACGTCAAAATTAACACAAAAATGTTAAAAATTACACATTTTGACGCTGTCATGTATGAATATCTTAAATTTGGTATGTTTTGTTATAAATAATATACTTTTGTTCACAAAGTTAAGATATACTATACAGGGAAACTTGAGGCATACTGAAAGACTGACTCAGTTTATTCAATTATTTATTTATTTATTAGGATTACCAACAGAAATTACAACAATAATACAAATATCATTTTCATAACATATTAAGCACATTATAATTGCATTTTTTTTTATAGGTAATCACAACGTGCATTGATTATTTAGTACATGAAAGGATTATATGACAAAAAAAATACGTGTGGCACTCGGGGACTGCCGCGGTAAAGCTATTGCATAGCATTTTTTATCAACTTATGCAATTATAATTATTTATTTATTTTATTTATGGTACCTACTTTTCCTTTAGTTGGAGCCTTTCTTAAAAGTTTTGCGGAAATCGAATATATTTTTTGACAACACTCGGATGGACTTCTAATGATCAATCTTTCTGGCTAGAGATGGACGGGAATTGTCCTAATTCTCAACCCGTTGAAAGTTCTTATTAACTACTAAAGTTACTATAATATTAAGGAACACATTAAGAGCCTCTTGCATTTTAGAGGGAATATCTTTGTCATTCCTATTTTTTTAAACAGGGAGTGTGTCACGGGCCTATGGTCAGCAGAACCTTTAAAAATATGCATGAATGTGCCGGCTCGACCGGGGGAAGGACGGGCTTCCACAATCTCATGAACACAGCGGGACACTGAAGGCTGCGACACATAATACCTGAAAAATATACCAATAATTACATGAAACATCTGTTTTTTTGTAAGCTAAAATATTATAGGGTCTCTCATTTAGATTGGTATGTTGGAGACCACTTGACTAAGTTAGCCGCTTATCTAAGTTATGCAAAGTACGTTTTAGTTTCATGGCAGCCACTTAGGTATACACAGTTATGCAAAGAAGTTTGATTTTTCTATAAAGTCTGTGTTTATTAAATACTCTAAATTCACGAAAATTGCTAGCATGACGACGACTCATATAAATCCAAAGAATATGCTTCTTGCAATAAACTAAGTATTGTATAAAATATTTTTATTATCCTACAATACATGCAACTAGTCTACACGCATACGTCTAGTCGCACGCACACAAACACCGTGCCGAATTCTGCTGAACTGAAACGACGTGGGACGATGTTAGGTTTTGGAGTCTTAGGTTAATTTCGTTACGGAATTTCTTGATTCGGTCGCCGCGTTCAAAGCCCGCGATAATAGCTATGCAATAGCTTAAAACTTGAATTACATTACAGTTTAATGTCAACCACTAGCTCTATAGGAAAAATTGTTCATCTATGTGTATAAAAAATTTTATGCACTGACTACAGAGTTTCAATCACTCCCAAAAGTACGTTTTTGCAGGATTGTTAAACAATGGCTTGAGGAGCAATGCTTCTACTCTGTTGAAGAATATTTAAAATTTATGATTAGGATTAGGCATCGATATTAAAAAAAAGCTCAGTAATTACAATTATATTATTTTTATGTAATTAAATGAAATAAAATATTTATGATGCATTTTAAAATATGTTATTTATTATATATGAGTTGTGAAAATGTAATTTATGTATTAGATAAATATTTGTATGTCAACATTATGACAAAACACGCTGGACTTAAATAATTTATCAACCTGTAATATACCATGTTTTCTGCAAATAAATTATGATATATAGGTATGATTATGAAAATACTAATAACAATAAAATATTTTATCAAATTAATAAGATATTTATTATACTCGTTAATTAAAAACTATTTTAATTTCTTAATTTTTGTAGGTGTGAGTGTGTAGCCCAGACGACATCAATATAATTTCTAATAGGAATAGTATATAAAGAATAGTAGCTATCAAAGTCCTAGTACTAACAACACATATCTCATTGACACATCCTTACTATTCTATTAATTGTTGAAGCTCTCTGTATCTATTAATTAAGTTCAGTACGCTTAGAGATACGTTAACTATGTCCATATAATTTAACTCGATGTTTATTAACATCCCGAGAATAGATTAATTGTTATTTACTGGTGTTGAAAACTATACCTATGAATCGAGATCCGTCGCTACATTAATACTTGCTTCTGATTTTATCGCAATAAGTGGGATTAACTTCTGTCACCTGGCACCTAGCGTGCGTGCGGGCGTGCTTCCGTAAATAATAATAGAAATAAAATATAAATAAAATATTGCGTACCTAATATAAATAAAATATTTTCATGATGTAAAAGCACTCCAGCACGTTATTTTGCTGGACGTTTATTCTTCAGTTCTTCGCATAGCTTTTTCATTTGTAATAATCTCCGGTTGTTGTCCCTTCATTTACTTAGATATTCGATCTTTATGTAACTTCCGCATCCCATTGGTTTTTCGTCTCCGGGCCAGATTTGCGTATCTACGTTTCATCTACAGTTAAAAAACGAGCGCAAAAAGAATCTGGATGCTGTTCAATTATTGCTATATTTAGCTTTGAAGTATTAACGTGCTTTCTTTTGGGCGTCTTTTAACATACAAGGAATCCAGCGCACGGCCGCACGGCCACCTTTTTTAATTTTAAGTTTTGAGTTAGAATAAACTGAATTGTCCTAAACGAAAGCTTTAAAATCTCAGGTATATAACGGATGGTTAAACGTCGATCTATCGTATGTTCTGCCGCATTTAAATTCAGCGCACCATTATGTCACCGTAAAACAAGACGGAGCATTGTCTGCTAAAATAAACAGTTCTTCAAAAACACTTTAAAAAAAATCAGGCAGAAATATTTTAATAACCGCACGAAGTTGTAGTTTCTCTATTTTTCGTATGGAGTAAGCTACCGTCTATTGTAAAGTTTGAAAAAAAAGTTTATATACCCCTACTACACTACCCTGAATCAGGCTCCCTATGCCCGTATTCAGGGTGGTGTAATAAGAGAAAGGGAGTAAGGGTCCCTAATTAGGGCGACAAAGTGCACCCTGTCTGCAGTGCCCTTGCCACCGTGTAGTGTAATAACACTTAGGGTAGTTAGGGATGAAAACGATACATCAATTCTTTCAAACATCGGTATATCGTTCATAAATATGGTTATTCATGAGCGATGTTTTATGAACGATGTTTTGGCTTGCCGTCAAAGGTTTCGAAATAACCGACTATTTGAAGGTACGCACTACACGTCAAACGTCCCGATACCATCCACACCATCTGGATGCTTGGCGGTCCACCAATGTACGTTTCACAAGGAGTTTTTTTCCACGTACAACCTCTCTGTGGAATAGTTTACCACCGGCGATTTTTCCGGACCGATACGACCTGGGGACCTTCAAGAAAAGAGCTTACTCCTTTCTAAAGGGCCGGCAACGCACCCGCAATTCTCCTGGTGTTGCGGTTGATCATGGGCGGCGGTAGTCACTTAACATCAGGTGAGCCACATGCTCGTTTGCCCCTTCTTCTATAAAAAAAAAAGGTATAAAATTCTGTATGTTAAAAGTTGCCAACGATGATTATCACGAATCTTATATCGCCGAAAAATAAATATACCAAAAAAATATATCTCAAAGTTAAATAATGTCTAAATTTTTAAAGTTAGAAGGTTTATTTAGCAGAAATATCACAATCCCGAAAATTTTAATTACTTTATTTTTGATGTAAAATTGTGGTTTATTTTTATTGTGGTAATGAATTAACATAAGTTTACAATTAATATTGAAAATGGATTGGAATGGTTTTATTCAATTTTTTATTAATAATTATATTGTTTGAGCTTTAACTTAATCAATAGCTTAAGCACAGTTTTTTAGAGTAATAGTTATTTTGTATTGGAAATTATTTTATCGGCTTACGGTACTTCGTATTTCGTTACAATCACTTTTCTGAAACATTGATTTTGATGGATGAGCGGTTATTCAACTGCTTGTGTTTCGGTATAGTTTAGTAGATGTATTCAGAAAATGCGATAATACTGAAGGTGATATATGGAACTACCATAAAGAAGTAACGCACCAAAATATAAGAAATAAAACTAAAGCAGAAGAAGAGTTTCATATATTACATGCGTTGGAGATGTGGTTAGTTACGAGTAAATAAATAAAGGGTTATTTCCCGGGTTTCATAGCCTAGCTAAGATCTATTTATTTTGCCTATCGTGGCAACTTCGGTATTCAGTGAGATATAGACGACTCCGTGGCGCAGTGGCTTAACAATGAGTGGCTGCGCTGGGGTCGCGGGTTCGAATCTCGCACGGAATAAGTATTTGTATGGCCTACAAATAGTTGTTCCGGGTCTGAATGTTTGTCCTTGTGAAATTTATGTTTGTAAACTGCCCCCACGATACAGGAGAAAATTCTAGTGTAGGGGTAACGTTTTTAAAAAGAGGAAAGAGGAAGATATAAATTCGATGAGTTTTCTGATAATAATTCGATAAAAATAAATGTGTAAAACTTCCTAAAATAACATAAATATAATGTTGGATTATTATATTTCTTTTTTCATTTTTGTTCAAAATTATCATTTATTCTATATATATATATATATATATATATATATGGTGATAAAAACATCGAAACTTTCAATATATCGAACATAAGCATGTTGCATCCTATAGACGTGCTTACACGTAAAAATCACGACTGGAGGTCACTTGAGTTGAAATTCATGCAACTCTAACTAAACTCGAGTTAGCAGCACGAAACAGAGCAAATGATTTATTACAAATTACTTTTATGAATTTGTTTTTATATCTAACTCTTTGGTGGGTTGGGTCAACTATCATTACTAAACTTAGTAGGTACTAAAAAGGTATATTTAGTATGTATTATATACTTGTGTATTTTTGATTTTATTCAATATTAGTAAGTACCTATGTTAAACAAAATTAGCTTTATATCAGTCTTCACAAAACAACATCAGTCTAGTTTTAAGATGTAGGTAAATAAGCTATTTAACCCTTAAACCCTACCCGGGGGTCCAGCAAACCCCAGAGGTTGAATATTTGTAGATATTTTTGCAATAACGAAACGCACTATTGTGCCACTCGAGCTAATCTTTAATTACGTCGTCGGCCATCTTTTCACTAGTCTAGCGTCAACGCTTACACAGTTTAGACGGAATTATAGCTATTTATGGGTCTGTCAGACCCCAGGGTAGTAATAACGTAGTATTTTGTCATTTCTTTTTGTCGATACATTGGTGAATGCAGTTATTTTTGATACAATATTTTAAAGGGTAAGTTTAATATTTGATGTATTTATTACAATAACAATAGTGTTTTTTTTCTTTAGGAACGTATATGAACAAATCTAGCAATTTTGTTGTTTCGTTTTAACAGTTTATTCAATATTGTGTTTTATGTCATTGTTTTAGTTTTAACGATCAAAATTGCGTAAGATGGACCTACAGATCACTCAGTGGTTGCATGAAGACCAATCAGAAGATGAAGAGGCATGTGAAGTCGCTGTTCCTGACCTTGAAAATGATGTTGACGAAGACGGAATTATTGAAGACTTTCGAGCAGAACATCCAGATGATGATACAGAAAATTCTTCATCGGTAGATGACACTCCTCTGAGTAATTACAGTTCAGGTAATTTTCTACGTGTCTTACCTGTCCCTAATAATCTGAAGGGCAAAGACGGGTTTAGGTGGACAGGTGAAAAACCAGTAAAGTCTAGAGTCCCACGAAGAAATATTTTGTTTCATCCTCCTGGACCTAAAGCTGCAGCTCGTGAAATAAAAACAGAGCTGGAAGCATGGAGTATTTTTTTTTCTGATGAAAAGCTTGAAGAAATTGTAAGAAATACAAATGCTGAAATTGGTAAACAGAGAGAAAAATATAAACGAGACAGACCTGTACAGAATACGGAAGACGAAAACGCGGACGCATCGAGTTCCACAAAAATACGTCCTTCTTTTGCTAAGGATGCAAGTGTGGTGGAAATGAAGGCTTTATTTAGACTTTACTACTTAGCAGGGGTACTCAACAAGAATCACGTCACCACCAAGGAATTGTTTGACAAAAACTCAGTTGTTGGCTATTTTCGTGCCACCATGAGCCAAGCCAGATTTGAGTTTCTGATAAACTGTCTGCGTTTTGACGACCGGTCTACTAGAGAAGAACGCCAGCAAAATGATAGATTAGCACCAATTAGAAACATTTTTGATCACATTGTCAAAGTTTCGAGTGAAGTATATAGCCCTTCAGATTGCTGTACATTAGATGAAATGTTATTCGGCTCTAGAGGTAGATGTATCTTCAAAATGTACATTCCGAGTAAACCAGATAAATATGGTATAAAAATTTTGATGACTTGCGATGCTAAAACTGCCTATATGTTAGATGCTTTTGTATATTTGGGCAAAGGCTCGTGCCCTACAAATGTAGCAGCTGCTCATTTTTTTAATTTGAAATTGACTGAAACAATTCATGGCACAAACCGCAACCTCACTTGTGATAATTGGTTCACGTCAATACCGGCAGCAAAAGAATTGTTGCAAAAGCAGGTGACCCTTGTAGGTACCTACACTACGTAGAAACAAGAGAGAAATTCCACTTCTTTTCTTGAGCTAAAAGATCGCGATCGCAACACGGCAAAGTTTGCCTTTACAGGAGAACTTACGCTTTTGTCTTACTGCCCCCCAAAATCTAAACAAAAAAAAAATTGTCCCCATGTTGTCAACTATGCATGCAACAGCAGGTCCTGATGCAACGATTCAAGTACCAGAGATGATAGAGTTTTATAATAAGACTAAATGCGGAGTCGATTTGATGGATTAGCTATGCCACAAGTACAGCGTATCTAGGAGATCAAAAAGGTGGCCAATGGCAATTTTTTTGGCCTTCTGAATAAAGTAGATGTTAATTCATATGTCCTGCTAAAAATGGCCACAAAAAGAGTTACAAAAAGACGTCATTTCTTGAAAATCTTGCCATAGATCTGATCATCCCTCAAATGGAAGAACGATTAACATGGCCCTCTTTGCCCATGAATCTTCAAGTTGTCTTAGGTGGAATCTTGCAAAAGAAGCGGCCATTGCAAGAACCAAGTTCTGATCCCACTGCTAAAAAAAAGATGTGCAATGTGCCCAAGGGATAAGGATCGAAAAACCAAGGTCACCTGTGGCATGTGCCAAAAACCTCTTTGCGGTGAACATACTGAGGCCATGTGCCAAGAATGTGTTACCAAAAACCATTAACAATTTTTTTGTATTGTTGTCTAATAAGCAGATTATTATAATAAATAATAATTGTAATTAAATTGTTTTTTATTTTTTAAGTATGAATTTTTATATAGTGGGGTCCTTAAACCCCTGGGTAGCAATAGTGTTTCTCCTAGAATGGGTAGGGTTTAAGGGTTAATAGTTCAAATATTCTTAAATAACTTAGCTGTCATAAAATTCTATATAACACATTATTATGGTAGTAGCTAATTCTCTTTGTAACACAAAGCGCGCACACAAATACACGCACTTAAATCACTAGAAATCTAAAGTCACAAATAATCTTTGCCTACATTTATACTCTTTTCTTTAAACCGTATTTTGTTTTTCGATATAAGGAGCTAAACTTAATAGCTCCTCGAACTCCTCTTCCCCTATTATCAGGCTCCAGAACTCCGGTAATCGGCATATTTGAGTGATATTACCTAAGTTTTAAATAGTCCTTCACCCATAGCTTTCTTCTAAACACGACAATAGTAAAGAAAAGAGTTCTTTACTATTAATAGTCATGTTTTTTCGTCTTCAAAACGTCCAGTAATAAAATTTTTGCCCTTATCCCACTACATCATGCAAAACATGACGATATATCGATATTAATCACGCAATAATATTGATAGTGTTTAAAAATATCGATTCAATAAATATATATACTTTTTTCACATCCCTATGACCGAGAAAGGGCGTAAAATCAGGGTAGTGTAATAACTCAGGTCCCTAATTTGGGGACACGCCCACCCTTCATCCAGGGCCCTGATTCAGGGTAGTGTAATAGTGGCAATAGTTTTTAAATTCATTTTAGTCCTCAGAGGTGACGAAGCATCTATAGTCTTCGTTCTTTGAAGTTGGTTGCAAGTGTTCACGGATTGCAGAAGCCACTTACCATCAGGTGGACTGCAAGTTCGTTTGTCACTTTAGCTTAAATAAACAAAAAGAAATAATTTAATTATAATTTTAAAAATACCACTGATCCTACTGCCCGTTGCCGATCTGGGTAAGTACAGAACTGTTACCGTCACAGCATATTAAAGTACACTGCTGAACATAGGCCTCTCCCATAGATTGCCACATAGAGGGGACATTTGCTATAGTTGCCACGCTTGGCAATCGTGTTGGCAACTGCGGTTTTCAATTTTAGTCGTTATAAAGAAGACGTTGCTGTCCATCTCCTGATCTCCTTTGTTGCCTCTTACGACACACACGGGATATAGGGTGAGGTAGTGGATATTCTTACAGCACCACTACAGGGGTACAGTCCGGCTGCCTCTAATTATAGTTATACCGCCATCTATCTACAGCCATAAGCAGCTTATTATAATTTTTTGTTAGCATACTTTAATAATTTATATTGTTGCTACTAACATTGTGGGTAATTAATTACGAGTATTTTCATGCTATAAGTCTGCGGGTACATTAATTTTTTAGATTATGTCTAGGTATTTATTTTTGCTTATATTTACAACTAGAATGTAAAACTGTTTAAGATAATTATAAGAAATATAAATAGTGTTTTATAATGTAAAAACTTACGGCTTAATATCCAATTTTATTAAAAACTTGTAACGGAAACCACACAAGCAACGTCATCTGTAGTTTAGCACTGTTTCTTACTAAAACTGTTGAGTGGAGAATACGTACGCAAAAGATAAATTGTGAGTAATAATAATAATTATTGTTATACCTTGTTATTCTGTGTGTCTAAAATGTACATTGTTATGAATGCTTACCGGCGTTATTAGTATTCCTATTGACAACTCAAGGGATGGCTCAAATATTATTATCCGTTACCGACAGGGTATTGCAGTAGGTGATCATAAACTTACTAAATACTAACACAAATCTTTTATCCGTATGTTGAAAACACAATTAATATTTAATTGTTGATATATTCATTGTAGGTTGATATAATTTATGCTAATATTATATACCAAGCCTTTGATTATATACCTGTATATAATCAAAGTACCAAGCATACGATGATGATTTTGAATACTCCGTTTGTGTAGCTTTGTTTAAAACTATTAATGTGTGTGACTAGATTTAAGCCGCTACTCATGCGTGTATTATGTTCATGTAAGTATTTTTTTCGTATTATACGAATTTATGTCTATACATACTAGTGTTCGAACTTCGAATGCGAATCCTTCAAATTTCGAGTCTGTATATTCAGAAAGCTATTTTACGCTTTCAAAAGCACATTACGAGTATTGTACAGATATTTCGAGTACCTATTAGCTTTATCTACGCTGAATCTCGCACGTGCGTAAAGTAACTATATGCTTAAAAAAATGTCCAGGGTTCCTTCTTCACATATAAATAAATAAATGCTTATAGCATTGTAACATACTAAAATGGTCTTTAGTCTTTTATGTATTGTTGTGGTGTACTTGTATTGTCCTTTTGTCTTTATTTCTATTTTAAATACCTACATTGTATTTTCTTTTCGACGTTATTGCACGCGTATATAGTAGTTTATCCGTCTCGAATACAACAGATCAACTTCTCTCGTGGATTATTATTTCTGTTTCAGTTTCGAGATGGAGAAACTAAGGAAATAATAAGGAAGGGTTAAACTCACCTTTATTATAGCAAAACGAGGATCTAAAGCGCGTACGAGGTCGACTTTGATTGCGGAAGCTTGTTCGCAACGACAGTTCAGTCCCGACTGAAGCCGAAGCCCCCGCCGCAATTGTGGCCTTAGCGTTAGCGACCTTGACACCAACCCTGACTCCAACCTATCCAACATACGACTGCCATAGCTTAATAAGCGAATGAAGCTAGTTAGCAGCTGTCGTGACAGTCGCTACACCGTCACTACAGCCCAGCGTCGGCCCAACAATCACCACGAGCGTGGTAATCGCTCATCCACCCAACATCAAAGAGTTGTTGTACGTCGTGTAATCTAGTGAGTGGTCAGTTCAACTGTTCTCCTGACAGCCCTCGACGAAGCAAATCGCCTCGTAACAGGTGCACCAGAACTGGAATTCAAGGTAACTTCAGCGTTCATGAGCCCACAATATCTAAATCTGACAAAAGTCTTAAGCTTTTAATGCATGCATTTAAATATTTAACGGCTTCAGATTCAGATAGAATATGTTCACTTAATAATGGCATACCGGAGTATGGCCCAGCTAGGAAGGAGCAACCAATTACTGATGGTTGCTGAAGCGATCGACAAACTACACTTTATTCTCCCGAAGTTAAAAGGTGTGGTACGAAGGCTTGCCACCTGTATTCTTTTCTGGTCAGAGTGGCAATCTAAATTATTGCGCGCATTGCCATCTGATGTTAATATGTTAGCTAAACATGCTAGGTTTGTGGACACATTAGAGGAATACAATTTATAACTTTGTTAGTGAGGCTGCGGTAAGGTTTTAGAAATCTATACAACATTCTGATCTGAAGTTTGGTGATAGTTTAAATCAATCAGAATTAGATCGCGTTTGATGGTCCTTCTTTACAAATATCGTAAATATTTTACATTGGAACTTTCCAAATTAGGAAATTGCACTTGAGCTGAGTTTTCAATTCGTCTGTACAACAACGACAAACTTGTCGTTTTCAGGCCGTGTAGATTCACAATAAGAGTTAGTCAAAGATTCGATAAAAATGGATTACGACCTGTTGCTTATTACAGCGAACAAACTACTCCGCATAGGTGTAGTAATTTCCCTAAAAATAAAAATCGTGTATATTTGGTAGGAATCCGTTTCAAAATTGTAACAGACCGTGATTCCTTGCGATTCACATTTTTAAAACTGGATAATATGCTACCACGTATTGCTGGTCAGTGAACTGAAATGCAAGAGTCATATTTTTCTATTGAACACATACCAAATATTCTTCGACCAAATATTCTTATACATAAAGTAAATATAATACAAAACCATAAAAACAATTTTACCGCAATCAAGAAATTGATTACAGTGGGTAGAAGTAAAATAATTATTTAAGTACTAATCCGATAAATGGCTCAACAATATTATGTCTAAATGATTAGTTTTATGGTACTAGAGCAAAGCAGGAGAGATATTCTATAAAATAAATGTGTCACACACTTATATAAGATTTCTTCTATATTCCACATAAAAATAATTAAAACGTAGTGAGTAGTTCAAATCAGTTAATATTACTTTTTCTAAAAAGAAACAAAATAAAATATGTACGAAATACATTTTATATTAGTGATTTGTTAATTCTAACCAATATTACAAGTTTAGACAAAGTGTAAAATTAATAGGTGTAGGTAGTATATGAGTAGTGTTTTGTTATTTTGCTAAAACAGTTTGCATTTTTACCTATCTATATTTAATAAGTTTTCAGTTTCCTCGTAAGATAAAGACATTGAAAACTTAGAGCTTGCTTACATTTAAAAACACGTTAGCGTTATATATCTTTATAATATTGCTGATCTTTTTATAAAGATAAGGTCCCAAAAAGTTTATTTGACTTTGAGCATAGAATTAGTAAAAATTTTCTAATAGTATAATTAGATCTTTTCTTCTTAGTTTTTTTTAAATAAATTTAAGTTACAGTTATTGTTTAAGTACTGATTTTAAAATACATAAATAGCTGTCGGACTGTAAGCACATTTACTTCAGATAACAATTATTTAGATAAACTGCAGAGGGCTGTAAGCGGGTTTTGCCTAAGAACGTTAAATGTTTTAAAGCTAAATCATGAAACTTTGAATTGGATAAGACTGGTTGCAAAAACTATGTAACCTCTTGCCTTGACTGTACCTACATATTCTAAATTGTCCGGTAGTAAGAAACTCTGATTTTTACATCGCAATTTAAAAAAATCCCTTTGATACAACCCATGTCGATTATGTTAAACCGTTCGTAATTGTGTGTTCGTTGTGCGTTCGTAGTTGTGTACAGGTTTCACGCATATTTTAGTTTTGATAGATGCACTTACTCGATATATTTACCTAATCTAGTACACCTGTAAGAAAGAAGCTGTAAAATAGATTAGAAACCTTGCATGTTTTGAAACAGCTAAATTTTTTATTTTAGTTGTTTTCATAGCATAATTGCATAATGAAAATCTTTATATTTGGTAATGCAACTGACAGTCTTTGTTTTGCAAAAGATTAGAAATAAGAAATAAGAGCAAATTATAACCTAGGTTCAAAGGAATCACTTAGAGAAAAATTTATATAAATATACACTATAGAGCGGACATTGGGAACATTTGCTTCAAAAACAGTGAGCTCGCGCGTGTTTTACGCCCTCTAGCGAAACATAGCAATACTACGCTGAATATTTATTTGGAAAACATTTAAGCTATAATTGCATCCTGTGGGGCGCTTCCCTCTCTTATACGTAACTCCGGCTGCCACTTGAGATTTTTCCTTTCCCATCGATTGTCGGTTCATTGACCTATATGGCCAGTTTATTATCACTTTAGCTATTAAATGTAAAGAGAATAAACAACTTCAGTCCACGTGATGTTAAGTGGTTACTGCAGCTCATGGACACCTATATCTAAATTTAAACAAAAAATGCTACCGCTGCTTTTTCATCTATGAGGACTAACATTGAATGCCTCTCAACCCGTCAATATTATGGCTATCTTTTCCCGGAACACACAAGTAAAAGCAATGCTGTTGGCGGCACTGGATAAGTAAGTGGGTGATACCTATCAAGACTAACTTCTTAGCTGAAAAGGACCTACCACCTAGCAGGTCTCTTCTATTCTTCTTAGAGTAAATAATTTTCTATCTTAGAGTAATTAATCTTTTATTTTTAAACTTTTAAAGCAATAATGCCCTCAATCAAGGTAACTTTAACGTGTATATACACTAATATATACACCGTATTAAACTGAAAATACTTATTTTATTTGTTTAGGAACATAAATTGAAAAGCACTAATAAGGAAAATATTTGAGAAAAAGAATAGAAACGTAATTACGACAATTTCCTTTTAACTTATTCCATCTGTGAGTTTTACTTCTTGATTTCTTTCAGCAATACTTTTTGGAAACACGGTGGGTAGGAGCTATTTTCAAAGCAATTATTTAAAAAGATTCAAATCCATCCAGTCCAGTCCACCTGATGGTAAGTGAATATTGTGGCCCTTCGACATCCAAATTTGCAACAAGTAAGTAACAAGTAAGTAAGACAAGACTTCATTAACAGTGGAATGGATTTATGGATTTATTTATTTATTTAAAACGTCAATATAACACCTTAAAATTATACATACATAGGTACATAGGGTTAACTTAATGACATGTGCTATTTATTCTCTGCAAATCCACAAAAAAATCATTAAGTGCAAAATATCTAAATGTGTAATTAAAAAATAAATTATATAATTTCTATGTAAAAAGATAGAATATCTTTATACTAAACCGCATAGAAAGTCACACAACACAATTGGTTCAATGAGTTTAAACGTGGTCACACTAATCTCACCGATGATCTGCGTGAGGGACGACCTTTTACGGCGACGACTGACGAAAACATCGGTGTAGGGCGGCGTATGATAGAGACTGACAAAAGAGTGATTTATCAGCAAATTTGGACAAGTTTAGGCATCGGTATGAGTCAAGTGCACAAAATCCTCCATGAACATTTTTTTTATATAGAATAGGGTGACAAACGAGCACACAGTCCACCTGATGGTAAGTGGTTGCTGCGGCCCATAGACATCTACATCTATCCTCGATTACAAAACCAAATACAGATGCTTTGTCACCCGTGAGGACTAAGATGGAATGCCTCGTTTCCAGTGAAAAGGGTCTCCGGTTCTCTACACTCACCATACGAAATACAGCATCATTAAGCTACTATTTCACGCTGGTATTCTGTGAGAGCGTGGTCCTTCCCCGGTTGAGCCGACCCATTCGTGTTACAACTCTACTACTAATATAACTGCAGCATGGCTCTACCATGAGCTACATTCTAGATCTACATTTAGTGATCAGGAACCTTTGTGTCCGATGGATCTCATAATTTGACATAGGTCCAAAAACTCCGTCGTGTTGATTGGTGTCGTGAAATGGTTCAAAGATTTAACGGAGGTGACTCAAATGCTGTGTTTGACATACTTACGTGTAACGAAAGCTGGATTTATTGTTTATATTCTGAAACTAAGAAACAGTCTCCTGTCTGGGTGTGTCCTTCCGAGGAGTTGCCGACTAAAGTGAAGAGAGGTTTAAGTGTGGGAAAAAGATGGTGGCCTCGTTCTTTGGAAGTACAGGTCATTCCGCGACAATTTTTATAGAGAATCGAATAACAGTTACTGCAGAGCGGTACACTAACAATTGTTTGCCAATTGTATTGGAAAAAGTTCGGGAGAAACGACCTTGCATTAGGGTCCTCCTTCACCATGACAACGCCTCGTCGCACATTGCCAAACAATCTTCTAAATGTATGCACTCCAAATAAAATTGTATCCAGATACGGTACCATTGACGATACTTCCGTTTGGACGCATGGCGTCACTTTGAAATTGGCAGTCGTACGGAATGGAAATAAATAATAATATGGATAATAATACTTTACTGGTGACTGCAGCAGCGTGTATTTCATGAAAAAGACAAAAACCTAAACGGAGCAATCAATCATAGTCTTCAAAGATGACAACGCATCTATATTTTGATACCTAATTGAGGATACGTGTAAATGTCTATGGGCTACAGCACCCACTACCAGGTGAACAGTGTGCTAGTTTGTCACTGCCATTCTAGATATGGTATAGATTATGGTGGAGCAATATCGTTGACTGAGGTAGAAATTAAAAACATATAGTGGATATTTTTCATTATAACTATACGTGGTAGAGCAACGTTGCATCTATATTATGGCTGTAGCACAAATGGGTCGGCTCGAACGAAGAAGGACCTCGATCTCACAAAATAGCATATAATAGCAGCTTAAATCTGCTGAGTTTCGTATTCGTACAGAGCACATGTACACCACCATCAACACCAAAATATTAACTGATACAATAACGTCCAAAAAATTGACGCCGGTTCGCCCCATGAAGGTTAGAGAACGGGAGAACGATCACTACGTACTAAAGCACAGTGTTGCCAGATGTCTTAAACCCTTTATCTGTATTAGAAACTGCTAAAATCTGTATTAAATCTGTATGCTATTTAAAATTAAAATCTGTATAATATACCTAATAAACCAAAATAGAATAATTGATCATCATCATCATTGCTACTTTTGAAAAATAAGGAATAACTACTAACATGATAAGCTGATAAAGTTTGGTTATCGTTATTAAATAAAAATAATTTTTTATATAGAATAAGGGTGACAAACGAGCACACAGTACACCGATGGTAAGTGGATGCTGTGGCTCATAGACACCTACATTTATCCTCGCTTAAGAATCAAGACGCAGATGCGTTGTCACTCCTGAGGACTAAGATAGAATGCCTCGTTTCCAGTAAAAAAGGGTCTCCGGATTTCTACACTCACCATACGAATCACAGCAGTATTAAGCTGATATTTTATGCCGTTGTTCTGTGAGAGCGTGGTCCTACCCCGGTTGAGCTGACTCATTTGTGCTGCAACCATAATATAGCTGCAGCGTGGCTCTACCAAGTATAAAATATACACTAAAAATTTTTATATGGCAAAATTGAATACATTAATTTAAGCAAACAACGTATTAAAACTCAAACATTTGCGGCGAACGAACATATAATTACTTTATTATTTTCAGTCATACATATTTTATAATACACTTGTAATTCTGCCGTACTAACTACGTTGTGAAAAAATAAATAAACCATAAAGAATAGAATCATGAAAGTGTGTAACGCGGTATCTAGTCACTTATTTTGGCTTCATTCTGTTTTAAGTTGAATATTATGGTAATCCAATCAATAGAGTTGGAAAACTCTGTATAAAAATCTGTATCCAGTGCTAATCTGTATCACACACCGAAAATCTGTATAAATACGGGGAAATCTGTATACATGGCAACACTGCTAAAGCATAGCCCGCCTATCCTTGAAAATTGTAGAATACATAGCGGCGCTGACATCGGTGCGTAGTGACTGCGAAGTTAGCTGTTTATGAGTACAAGTAGGTGAAGTTAGTTGAATAATGTACAAATTTTCATTTCATTTTTTCGTAGAAAATTTTCATGCTCCGTAATTTTGTAACTTTTGACAAAAAGAAACATTAAAAAATTGAGAAATATTTTATTATGCGTGGATGTGCAAGTGGTTGAGCATCTGATCGGAAAAATAGACTGAAAATTACTTTTATTGACTGCACTTAGTGAGCGCAGTGCCTCACTGATGGTGTCCACATTTCTGGGACACTATTTTCTACGGCGATCGTTCTTCTGTTCTCTAACCTTCATGGTTCGCCCATTCACTGGCAATTCATACTGCTTCCATTTGGCGTGACGCACGTTTTTGACATTGACGTACGGCCGTGGATGACGTCCATTTGGACTGGACGCATGGATTTCAATCAATTTGGAAATCCCCAGAGCTGGATGAAATCCATCCAAATGGAATACGTTTTTACTATTCACGATACGATTTTGGACGATTACCACTTCATTTGGATTAATGGACGTATCGTCAGTGGGTACCATTATTCATCATATCTTTCATCAGGTTTTGTTACAGACTCAATATTCGTAAAAACCGTTCGTAAAAGTCTACTTTTGTCATGTCCTGATTAAACAATGTTCGCAGATTTCAACGTTGCTAACATCTGACAATTGTTGCCGAGAACCAGCAACGGACCTAAAAACAAATAGGCAACTTATTTGTAAACAATTCTTAAAAGTACCCAATTATAACGCTGAAAAAAGTGTAACTATGATTAATATGTTTTGTTATTGTTGTTGTTACAGGAAGAAAGTAATAGCACCACTGGTAGCGGAGAACATGCTATCAATGAAAATGCTCTAGAAAACGTAGACAATCACACAACTGAGAATGTTAATAATCAAATGCAAGATATGAATGATCAGAGTATACCAACTGAACCTTCTGTGTACCATCTGAACAACCTGCTGCCCAATCTAATGTGCAAAACACCCAACACAATGTTCAAACCCAAAAAAGGAATCAAAATAAAAGAAGAAAAGTTCTAGATTATAATAATAAATAAATTTTATTACATAAATACAAATACACTTTATTGACACCAAAAGAAAACATTACCTACACAGATAACACAAAATAATACAAACAAATTTAAGTCAATAATTATTATTATATTAGTACGTCTACTGCTACATCTACCTTTACTTTAAGAATTATAATATTCTAATAATTTAATTATACTTTAATAGTTACCTGTAAGTTTTTTTTTTTAATCAAAATAAAAAACGAACGGTTTTTACGAATATTGAGTCTGTAACAAAACCCGATGAAAGATATGATGAATAATGGTACCCACTGACGATACGTCCATTAATCCAAATGAAGTGGTAATCGTCCAAAATCGTATCGTGAATAGTAAATACGTATTCCATTTGGATGGATTTCATCCAGCTCTGGGGATTTCCAAATGGATTGAAATCCATGCGTCCAGTCCAAATGGACGTCATCCACGGCCGTACGTCAATGTCAAAAACGTGCGCCACGCCAAATGGAAGCAGTCTGAATTGACAGTGAATGGGCGAACCATGAAAGTTAAAGAACAGAAGAACGATCGGAGAGTGTCAACTGAACGTCAATAACGGTTTTACGCGTTTTTGTTGTCATTTTAATTATTTTAAGTTTTCTTGTAATATTCTGATTACATTCCTTTTATATTTTAGTATATATTAATAATATTTATTTGCATTTTCATATTGTATCTCATTTAGCGACAATTTCATACTATCACAAAATAGTTTAACGTAGCCTTAGTCTCTCGGTCGCCATGTCTAATCCAATTCCGCCTAAGCCACCGGATCCGAATTATTCTGACACTAACATTATTTCCTCACCAGCTGCTTATGTGGAAATTGAAAATGATTTAGAAGGTTCATTTAAAAAACCACGGCAGTCATTATCGCAAGAAATTTTTGATGACAACTTCAAAATTATTTCAAACAAAAAGAAAAGAAAACATAAAACGAAGGAAAGGAAGAAGGAAGAGTATGCTAATCGGGTTGACATAAATAGAAGAATTTCAGCTTTTTCCACCAATTCCTCATTCTCAGAATCGGACTACGATACTGGTAATACTTCATCATCTAAAATTAAAATTGTAGGCTCTAACTCTATCAAAAGCAATATGTCAGGACAACGTGCTTATGAATCTCCCATGTCTTTATCATCCAATATTGCTTGTACACAATCATCTGAAATCCCTCTTTCACAATCATCTGGCATTCCTCTATCACAAACATTAAATTCTGCCAATAGTTATATCTCTTCTAAATCTCTTCTTATAAGAAAACATTATATATTCCTAAACCATTACGTCACCATTCACAAACAGGATACGACAAAAAAAGTCATCAAAAAATTATTGAAGATTTTTCAATTCCGCAACCTGAGGATGGTTGTGCTCTTCGGGTTTCACCAGTTACTTCACAGGGTAATTTTGATTCTGTAGAAAGCATTATAAGTTTCCTTATTAACATAATCATATCTTCGTATTCGTCGAAACTACCGTCCCACGTTGCTCGCTTACTAAATTCTATACCTAAAATTCTCCAAGACATTCACTCTCACAAAGATCCTTCAATGGAATTGTAGAAGCATTTTAGATAAACGTACTGAAATAATCTATTTATTAAAGAAATACAGTGTGTGTATCGCTGCTATTTCAGAGACATGGCTAAAACCGGATTCGAATATCAGAGTACCTGGTTTTTGTCTTGTTCGAAGTGACAGATCTGATGGTTATGCCGGATGTGCTTTGCTTATAAAAAATAATATAACTTATTCCATTATAGATGTTTATGATGAAATATTTGACTTTAATATTGTAGCAGTAAGAATTCAAAATATAACTTTCGTTTCTATTTATGTTCCCTCCCCTTCTGTCCATTCGTTTCGCAGAATAAAATCTTTAATAGCCTCCTTACCCAAACCATTTATAATTCTTGGTGACTTTAATTGTCATCATTATTTATGGGGTGATAATACTGATAAATACGGTAGTTTATTAGTTGAAATAATTGACGAACTTAATATTTGTGTCCTTAATACTGGCAAAATTACCAAACGCTCTCGTCCTAATGAGTCTAGAAGTGCTGTAGATTTATCAATTTGTACTCCTGATTTAACCACTCTTCTAAATTGGTCAGTTCTAGATAGCTCTCACGGCAGTGACCATTTTCCCATTCTGATTTCCTTTCCAAACAAAGAATTGGCAGAAATTAACAAAAAACCATGTATTAAATACAAATTAGACAGAGCAGACTGGAACCTGTACAATATTTTTCTTTACAATGAAATTCTAAAAATCGCTCCTATTTCTGAAAATAATATAACTTCTATTGTTGAAGCATTTACAAACGCAGTTATAAATGCAGCAGATCAAACAATTCCTGTTAAAACTCTAAATAATAAATGTAGGCCCTCCCCTCCATGGTGGGATTCTGAATGTTCTGAGGCCATTCGTAATAGGAAAAAAAGCCGAAAAACAATATAAATTAGACATGAGTTCGGAAAACTATTCATACCTTCAACGTGTACAAGAAGTGACTAAAAATACTCTTCGCACAAAAAAACAAACACGTTGGCATGCCTTTTGTTCCTCAATTTCTCCTTTAATACCTTCATCAGTTGTTTGGAGTAATATTAGAAAATTTCGCTGTTGTTTTTCATCTTGTTCTTACGGTGGTGCCATTCCCTCTCAATCTATAAACACTTTTCTAGATAAACTTGCCCCCTCTTCTGCTCCTTTGAGAGAGGAGCTACCTCGAAGTATTCCATGTGATTCTTTTTTTGATCGCTTAGAGCG
This sequence comes from Parnassius apollo, assembly GCA_907164705.1. Classification (NCBI taxonomy): domain Eukaryota; kingdom Metazoa; phylum Arthropoda; class Insecta; order Lepidoptera; family Papilionidae; genus Parnassius; species Parnassius apollo. The sequence goes on from CAJQZP010001305.1 coordinate 9,917,012, forward strand.
TCCATTTTCTTTATCTGAATTAAAGCTCGTCCTTTCTCACGTTCAAGATTCAGCTCCTGGTTTAGACGGTATTCCATATTCACTACTTGCCAAATTTAATGATCATATTTTATCCTATTATTTAAATATCATTAACTTTTTGTTTGACATAGGCTTTGTTCCTGACTGTTGGCGGACTCAAGTAATTATTCCTATCTTGAAACCTGACAAAAATCCTAACGACGGCTCTTCTTATAGACCGATCGCTCTATCCTCAACTCTAATTAAAACCTTTGAACATATGATCAAGAACCGTCTTGAATGGTATGTAGAAAGTCATGGATTGTTATCAAATTCCCAATATGGATTCAGAAAAGGTAAAAGCACATACGACAGTCTTTCTATCTTCACCACAGATATTAGACTAGCATTTTCGAGAAATGAATCGGTCCTTGCTGCTTTCCTTGATATTTCTTCTGCTTACGATAATGTCAGACTCAACATCCTTAGAGAAAAGATGTTTAAGCTTAATATATCCAAAAAACTTACAAATTTGATTATCAATTTATTTCTAGATCGATATATACATATTAAAATTGGTGATGATCTAAAATATACTCGAAAGGTTTTTAAAGGCCTTCCACAAGGCTCTGTTTTAAGTCCTTTATTATACAATATTTATACGTCAGATTTGGATCAGTCTATTTCAAAGTGTAGAATTTTGCAATATGCTGATGATATCTTAGTTTATGTTAATGATAAATGTATAGAATCTTGTGCTAATGCGATAGAACAAGATCTCCTCTCTATGGCCTCTTGGTTAGATGATCATGGACTAGAACTTTCCCCAAATAAAAGTAATACAGTAATTTTTTCGCGCAAAAGAGTTTTACCTGAAATCCAAGTTCGCTTTTTTGATTATCCACTCGTAAATATTCAACAAGTTAAATTCCTTGGTGTAATTCTTGATAATAAATTATCCGGCATGCCTCATATAATTTATACCCAAAAAAAATGCGAAAAAAATATAAACATTCTTAGAGCTTTGTGCGGGGTATGGTGGGGCGCTCATCCATATTATTTAAAATTAATTTATAATGCAATTATAAGAAGCCGATTAGATAATGCCTCATTTCTTCTTGAACCAGCTAGTAATAAAGGATTAAAAATATTAGATATCATTCAACACAAGTCTTTAAGATTAATTATAGGCGCTATGAATTCGTCGCCTATCAATGCCTTGCAGATTGAATGCGGTGATCCACCACTTTTTATTAGACGACAATATTTATCGGATTCCTTTTTTTATCGGGTTCTTCAATTTTCAAACCATCCATTACTACCTAAAATTCGTTTGCTTTCTCAGTACATTTCAATTAATTCAGGAAAATACTGGCGTAATAAAGAAACTCCTAACCTAGTTAAAAGCTATGAACATTATAATTCCTTACTAGATCCTATTTATAGGTCGGCGACTCTGCCTCTTTTCTCCAATTCGTTTGAAGTTGCACTTTTCAAACCCAATGTCATATTAGATATAGGATTAAATAAATTTTCTATTGAATCAAATAAAAAATTTGTATTTACGTTGGACAAGAATTTCCCAGATTGTCATTATATTTTTACAGATGCTTCTAAGACTAACTCAAAAGGTTGTACTGGATATGCCATATACCATCAAAATTGGAGAATAGTTCAAAAAATGAAAAGTCCTCCCGAATCTTCAGTTTTTACTGGAGAAATGTTAGCCATTTTACAATCAATAAAATATTGCTATCTTTTTAAATTAAAATCAAGCGTGATATTTTCAGATTCTCTTAGTTCTTTACAAGCATTGTTATGTAATCCTTTCTATGACATTTCCCGCAATCCTTTGATATTTGAAATTAAGAAACTTCTATTCTTATACCAATTTCAAAACATCAACATTTCTCTCGTTTGGATTCCGAGTCATATTGGTATATCTGGTAATGAATATGCTGACAAACTTGCTAAACAAGCTATAGTCTGTGGGGATACTTTCTTATTTAAAAATTATTGCTATGACCTTATAAGAACTACGAAATTAGTATATAGAGATAGATGGTCAAAACATTGGAACAAAACCAAAACGACAAAAGGCTGTCACTATGCCAAAATTCAACCCATCATTCCTTCTAAGCCTTGGTTTTATAAATTATCCTTAAATAAGAAACATACATCAATGTTATGTAGAATGCGCTTAGGTCACTGCTGTAATTCGGTTCACCTTGCTAGGCTTCATATTAAAAATTCTTCAATATGTGAATGTGGTTTGGATATTGGTGACCTCAACCATATTTTCTTCTCGTGTCCGTTATATGATCATACTTCATTATTTAACACTTTGGTAAATCTTAAAATTCCTCTTCCTACAGAAATTTGTTCTCTTTTAATTTTTTCTAAAAAAAAGTAAAAATGTTTTCAATTGTCTTATGGAATTTTTAGATTTAAATAATATTAGATTATAAAATTTTATTCATTATTTAGCTATCAATCGTCTTTATTTAGTAATACTGATTATTTTTAATGTGGTATTGAGTTTAGTATTATTTTAATTCAACCTAATATCCATCATTTATTTAATATACTTCAGTACAAGTCATTTCAAGATTCATTATTATAGTATTCTATGGTTCTTAACATTATGATTTTGGTTTTTAATCAGAATCGTAGTTTCTCTTTAGACTGTCCGTCGTTTCGTTTCAAGTTACAAGTATTTTTATTGACTGGAGGTTGGCAGTAATTGTTAGGTTGCCATATAAAAAAAAAAAAAAAAAAAAAAAAAAAAAAAGAACGATCGCCGTAGAAAATAGTGTCCCAGAAATATGGACACCATCAGTGAGGCGCTGCGCTCACTAAGTGCAGTCAATAAAAGTCATTTTCAGTCTATTTTTCCGATCAGATGATCAACTACTTGCACATCCACGCACAATAAAATATTTCTCCATTTTTTAATGTTTCTTTTTGTCAAAAATTACAAAATTACGGAGCATGAAAATTTTCTACGAAAAAATGAAATGAAAATTTGTACATTATTCAACTAACTTCACCTACTTTTACTCATAAACAGCTAACTTCGCAGTCACTACGCACCGATGTCAGCGCCGCTATGTATTCTACAATTTTCAAGGACAGGCGGACTATGCTTTAGTACGTAGTGATCGTTCTCCTGTTCTCTAACCTTCATGGGGCGAACCGGCGTCAATTTTTTGGACGTTATTGTATCAGTTAATATTTTGGTGTTGATGGTGGTGTACATGTGCTCTGTACGAATACGAAACTCAGCAGATTTAAGCTGCTATTATATGCTATTTTGTGAGATCGAGGTCCTTCTTCGTTCGAGCCGACCCATTTGTGCTACAGCCATAATATAGATGCAACGTTGCTCTACCACGTATAGTTATAATGAAAAATATCCACTATATGTTTTTAATTTCTACCTCAGTCAACGATATTGCTCCACCATAATCTATACCATATCTAGAATGGCAGTGACAAACTAGCACACTGTTCACCTGGTAGTGGGTGCTGTAGCCCATAGACATTTACACGTATCCTCAATTAGGTATCAAAATATAGATGCGTTGTCATCTTTGAAGACTATGATTCATTGCTTCGTTTATGTTTTTGTCTTTTTCATGAAATACACGCTGCTGCAGTCACCAGTAAAGTATTATTATCCATATTATTATTTATTTCCATTCCGTACGACTGCCAAATTCAAAGTGAAGCCAAACGGAAGTATCGTCAATGGTACCGTATCTGGATACAATTTTATTTAGAGTGCATCCATTTGGGAGATTGTTTGGCAATGTGCGACGAGGCGTTGTCATGGTGAAGGAGGACCCTAATGCAAGGTCGTTTCTCCCGAACTTTTTCCAATACAATTGGCAAACAATTGTTAGTGTACCACTCTGCAGTAACTGTTATTCGATTCTCTATAAAAATTGTCGCGGAATGACCTGTCCTTCCAAAGAACGAGGCCACCATCTTTTTTCCCACACTTAAACCTCTCTTCACTTTAGTCGGCAACTCCTCGGAAGGACACACCCAGACAGCAGACTGTTTCTTAGTTTCAGAATATAAACAATAAATCCAGCTTTCGTTACACGTAAGTATGTCAAACACAGCATTTGAGTCACCTCCGTTAAATCTTTGAACCATTTCACGACACCAATCAACACGACGGAGTTTTTGGACCTATGTCAAATTATGAGATCCATCGGACACAAAGGTTCCTGATCACTAAATGTAGATCTAGAATGTAGCTCATGGTAGAGCCATGCTGCAGTTATATTAGTAGTAGAGTTGTAACACGAATGGGTCGGCTCAACCGGGGAAGGACCACGCTCTCACAGAATACCAGCGTGAAATAGTAGCTTAATGATGCTGTATTTCGTATGGTGAGTGTAAAGTACCGGAGACCCTTTTCACTGGAAACGAGGCATTCCATCTTAGCCCTCACGGGTGACAAAGCATCTGCATTTGGTTTTGTAATCGAGGATAGATGTAGATGTCTATGGGCTGCAGCAACCACTTACCATCAGGTGGACTGTGTGCTCGTTTGTCACCCTATTCTATATAATAAAATTTTCATGGAGGATTATGTGCACTTGACTCATACCGATGCCTAAACTTGTCCAAATTTGCTGATAAATCACTCCTTTGTCCTAGTAAAAGAAAGTTGGTGATCCAATCGCACAATTTCTCGGGAAGCCCATAGGAAGGGAGTTTCGAAAGAAGCGCTTTGTGCCAAACCCTATCGAAGGCTTTTGCAATGTCCAAACTAACGGCCAATGCCCCCCCTTGGACTCTACCGCCGCCGCCCATCTATGAGTTAGGTAGACCAGAAGATCTCCAGCTGATCGACCATGGCGAAAACCTTATTGGCGGTCACTAATCAGCTGATGATCCTCAAGGTACCTCATGAGCTGGCAGTAAACAATAGACTCCATTGTTTTGGAGAACAAGGAAATGATGGCGATAGGCTGGTAGTTGGACAGGTCTGAGCGGTCGCCTTGTTTAGGCTTCGGGTGTACAAATGCCGTCTTCCATGATTTTGAGTCTACGCCTGGGGAGTAGGAGTACCGGAAAAGACGCGTTAAAACTGGTTTCAACTCTGGAGCACACGTCCTCAGCACAATTGGGGAGATTCCGTCATGCCCACTCGACTTGTAGATGTCCAGGGAGAGGAGTGCTTGGCGAACCGAGCGCTATGTAAGCCGCACCTCCAGCATACCGCGAGATGGTAGGCAGCGTACTCCCTCCGTCATCGAGAGTCGACTTGGACGCAAAGAAAGAGCCTAGCAGATCGGCTTTCTCCTTTACGACATGGGTCAGTGAATCGTCCTCTCTGTGCAGAGATGGAAGAAATGGCTGACAGAAATTCCCCTGGACAGCCTTGGCAAGAGACCAGAATGCACGGGTTCCAGTAGGAAGGCGAACTAGTTTCTCGCCAATTCTGCCTATGTACTCAGACTTTGCCTTGGCAATGACTCTTTGAAGGAGCTGGAGGCGGAATTATACTTCTAGTTGGCGTCGCGTGTTGTTGTGTAAGTTAGCGTGTAAGTGCGGCATAAGCGAATTCATCACCACATTTTATCCCGTGGGTTTCATAAAAGCGGCTATAGGTTTTCCTGAAAAATCTAATAGCTTCCTTCAGACGGCGGTATAACCACCTCGTTTACTTCAGATTTAAATATCCATCCCGAGGACAGGCAACATTGCCAGAGGTGCTCACGTCTGGTTCTGCAATCGTCAATCCAATGCCAAGCAAGACGAGTGAGGCAAACCCTCCCTACATCGGGAGAGATCCTTCCATGTTACGCAGTGGAAGTTTACGGGACTATTAAGATAGAGGAATTATTTGTAGTCATGCAAAGACTCAAAACAAGCCCTGGTAGCCCAGGGGCTAGCAGTTTGCCATATAATTTCACAGTACGCTGGCAACCAACCCGGATTCTAACATCAGCAATCATAAAATTGTTAATTTTGTCCCAGAAGTCGACGTCAAGTCGGAGTCGTGTGAAAGCTTAAGTCATAATAGTTAACAGAAATTTAAAAAAAAAATCATTGCTATATATTTTAAAAATGCCTGTAGAATTTATAAAAATCGAGAAAATCTACATCCTGTAACAGTTTTCTAATTCGTGCTGCTACTAATTTTAATTCTTTTTTAAAAAAAAATTATTGTGTAATCCTGAATAATTCTCCTGTAAATAATGCTTCTGCTTAAAATTTACAGCCAACTGCCATATCCCGTCCAGAAGGAAATGTCATTTTTTTTCCCAACCATGTATTTAAAATTAATACTTTGCCCTGTCTTAAACGACTGTACTGAAAAGAAATGTACTTACACGACTTTGGCAAGTTACTTTAAAAGTTGGCGCATTTAATAAGGATTCCAAAATGGTATAACACTTGCAAGACTATTTATTAAATTATGGGATTTTTTTTTAATAAAACCCAGTTGTAAATAAATTTTCCTTAATTGTCTAAAATGATTTTTGTGTACTCAAGGCTTTCCTCAAGCCCATTACTTAAGATTCAGGTTTGAGTGAAACGTAGTGAACCAGCTGACGAAGTGTGAGTGATACAGATAGTGATGTTTTAATAACAAAGAATGAGAGAGCAATTTTACGTAGTTTAGCGAGACGGATAGTGACGCTACTTTTTCACTGTCGCACACAAAATTAAGCTCAGCACATTACGCTCCTTCGTTCACTGATCATCATTCTGTATTCGTTCGTGTTGGTTTCGTGTTACACACACCACATTGGGCTTCGTTTATTGGACTTGATTGCTTGTGATTTGGATTTGGCCTGTTTAGTTTCTCTTTAAGACGACCTAGTCTTAGTGCAACCATGTCTATGTACACCACACAAGAATATGCTAACATGCACCTCATTTATGCTCAGTGGTGTCGTCTACAAAGCATTCTCATGCCCTGCAGGTCTCGGGCTTCGGGGTATGCCTCCATTGCCCGGATTTTCCTCATGGCCCACGGCTATGAGACAGTCCTGGGAGCCTTATCTTGGCTTTGTTGGTTTCTGCGGATTAGTCCGCAGTCAGTTTAGTTTAGTAGTTTTCGTAGTCGGTTAAACTACGAAAAAAAGGAGGTTATCTTATTATGTCTGGGTTAGCCAATCAGCGGCATTGTGGGTTTTACTCGACTCTCTAATCTATATAGAGAGGAGTTCTCTTGGATAGGGTCGCCCGTCTGGGGGGTGTGTGTGCAATGGCGCGAAGCCGTTGAGGTGTTCGTGTGACCTGTTGGCGGCGCGGTCGAACATACGGCGCGCTAGCCGGGCCACGAAGTCTCGGATGGTCTCGACTTTCAGATCGGCCGCTATGACGTCATTCCGGACGTAGCGACCTGCTCCGACGATCGTCCTTAATGTCGGGTTCTGCTGTGCCTGCAGTCGCCACCTCAGAGGGTCGCTCAGAAGCGCGTACCAGGCCGGAGCAGCATAGGTTAATATGGGTCGGATATACATCTTGTATATTTTAAGCATTGTTTTTATTGGCAGCTTGGATGCCGGGACTGGCAGGAGCGTCGCCCGCGCACATCTGGCTCTGCGGACGACGAAATCGACGTGCGCGGTCATGCGCAGCGTCCTGTCAATCCGGCACACAAGGTAGGTCACGGCCTTCTCGTACGCGATCTTTTGGCCATTGAGGGTTAGCGGAGGTGGTAGATTTCTGAGACGGCAAGTGAGCAGAGCGGTCGTCTTACCAACGTTGACGACCATCCTCGACTCATCCAGCCATTGTGGCAACAGGTCCAGCAGACGCTGCATTCTGGCAGTGCGATGTGGGCTCTTCTGGACAAGGTGAAATAGGCGCTATCGTCCGCATATAACGCCAGCTCCACGTCTTCCTCCCACTCACGCAGCTGTCCTGCCAGAGTAGGGATGTCATTTGTATATGCCGCGTACAGGACTGGAGACAAACAGCTGCACTGAGGCCACGCCAGCTCTGATGGTACGTGTTGCGGATTCGGCGTCCTCTACACAGACGTAGAACTTCCTGTCTTCCAGGAAAGATGCCACTAGCCGCAACATAGCAAGAGGGACACTGGTCTTTTCTTGCAGTTTGTATAGTAATCCTGAGTACCACGCCCTGTCGAACGCCTTCTCAATGTCGAGAAAGACACCCAACGATATGCGGCCACGGTTGTATTCTGCTGCAAGCAGTGTGACCCCTCCTGAATCCGTGCTGCTCCGCCCGAAGTTGGATGCACGGACGGAGACGTCTTAGCAGCAATCTTTCTAGCAGTTTAGCCATGTGCGGTAATAGCGTGATCGGCCTGTAGCTGGCAGCTCTACGCCTGTCCTTCCCGGGTTTCGGCAAGACGATGACTCTGCCTTTCTTCCAGTCCTCCGGGATGTGAAATGTCCGCAGTATCCCATTGTAGAGTCGACCAAGCTCTACTAGGACTCTATTGGGCAGCTGTCTGATTGCAGCGTTGGTAATCCCATCGTGCCCCGGCGCCTTCCTCGGATGCCTAATTTATGCGGAATGCAGATGCAACGCTAGCGCTGCAGCTAGACTTTATCGTGAGACGTGCCCAAATGCTGCTCGTCATACGGATCATCGATTTTTTTTAAATGTGCACCATTTACTTTTCTCAGAGGGTCGACTCCCAGACCATGGTGGAGGGAAACCTCCCCTTCGTCAAGAGGAGGTTTTTTTTTAGGATAAGGGTGACAAACGAGCACACACCAGCACACCTGATGGTAATTGGTTGCTGTGGCCCATAGAAATCTACATCTGTCCTCGATTACGAATCAAAAAGCAGATGCGTTGTCACCCGTGAGGACTTAGATGGGATGCCTCTTTTTCAGTAAAAAGTGTCTCCGATTATCTACACTCACCATACAAAACACAGCAGCATTAAGCTACTATTTTGTGCTGGTATTCTGTGAGAGGCGGACAAACAGCTACCCCAATAAACAGAAAAAAATTGTTAAAAAAGCTTAATGACTTTGCCATATTAAAAAAAAGATAAAAAAACAACACACAAAAAACGGCCGAACCTCCTTTCTTCTTTTTTAAAAAAAAAAAAAATACCCACCATTCTATCCCCACCATCCTTTTAAATTATTCGCAACCAACGCCAAACGCCCCCTGCAGCCTTGCCATTAGGCTACTTTTATTCCCCAACTTGACAGAAAACCCATAAAAATGGAGGTGTACAAAATTATGCTTGGTGTCAGATCAAACAAAATTTGTCATTTCCAAGCAGGGGCGGAGCAAGACCTAAATTTGGTGTGGGCAAGATCAATTTTGCGAGGCCCCTGGCGACGAATAATTATTTCCATTAATTATATTTGGATCCCTAATATAACCGGTCACAAGTCCTCAGCTGAAAATAGACCTCCCCTAGCTACTGTCACGGTCTTGTGTCACCAAAATACATCAACATCCTACATGTTTTACCTGGTCGTTCGACCTTCATTTAATGGGGAGTCACGTAGCTCCGCTTACCAGGAGGCTGCCACTCGGGAACTTTTCTTCTCTATAGGTTGTCAGTTCTTAACGGATACCTTCGATACAGGCCTGCTCGATACGTTCTGCTTCGGGTATCTTCGATACGGATTCTGTTACGCAAAATAACTCCGTAGCACAGCCCCTCCCATAGTTTGCAGAACGACTTTAAGCTTTCTTATGCATCTAAAAGTAAATGACCATGTCTCGGTTCCATGTCCTATAGATGACGCACGCACTGGTTGTACACTTGTTTTGAAATTTTGAGGGTTATTGGACTTCACAATCATGTTCTATTTCTGACTACTTGATTGAAGGTGGACTTGCCTAGTGTGTTGATTTCTGTCGCTTATGAAAATACACTAAACACTCTGTGCGATCTAAATAGTCGATGTGGTAGATGACCCATAAAAATCCTTAAAATTTTCATTTCAACATTACATGTTGTTTTCCAAATTTTTTTTTTGTTCATATTGCACGGACATGCAGTTTTTTTCGTGATTTTTTTTACGGCGACGTGGTAAATCAGCACTTAAAATTGCAATTAACAATTTCATTGATGCTGGCGGGGATCGAACCCGGGTTGCTCGCATACTGCGAAATTTACAGTGAGTGCTTAGCCGCTAAGTTACCACGGCACAAGTATTACTATACCAAATTTTAAAGTAAACCACAAAATAAAAAGGATTTCTCCAGCTCTGCAACTAACGTGCATCTATGCATGTTACTTGCAGAGAGCACAGACAAGATTATTATAGACGTCTTGAAGTTTCATCGTCCTAGTTTTATATTTTTCTGCAATGAAAATTCTTTGATCTTTCAGAGCGCGAGGTCCTTTGGACCGCGAGGCCGTAGGCGGTCGCCCACGTCGCTTACGCCTTGCGCCGCCTATGTTTCCAAGTACAATGATGATTTGAAGAAGAAAAAAGATGATTGATGATCCTTGATGAATTATTACCGAAACCAATTAAATAAATATAAAAAATCATTACAGCTGCAACTTCAACCTCCATCTTTAAAAATGACATTTTACTATCTAATTTATTGACAGGTAAAATAATACTAGTTTTTACGGAATTTATCGCCTATATTTAACTTTTTAAATACCCGACGTTTCGAACGCTTTACAGCACTCATGGTCACGGGCGGGACTGGATGTTCAACGTCCATATGTCATAGTTAACCGCGGTTACCATAGATTAAAATTTAACTTTTGTTCCGATCTATGCAGTATGAACTTATGGTATCTTGAAGTCTAGCAGTTGTATGCTTGGGTTGGATTTAATTTTATTTATTATAGGATCCCAAGCAGATGGTAGCACCCAGCCATCTTCTCTATTGAAATTAGGATGTTTTTTGATTTCAATAGCCTCGCGAATCATCCTTGGAAGGAATCTGTGTTCTTTAGCGAGGATTTGCGGTCTATCAAATCTGATGTAGTGACGGGGGCGATCCTGTACGTGTTCACAGACTGCAGACTTCCCGGAGCGTCGATTCTTCACATCAGCTATATGTTCTTTAACGCGGGTTTTTATTGATATTTTAGTTTGCCCTATGTAGGAGAGACCACATTCACAATCAAGCTTGTACACTCCTGCATCTTGCAGAGGGACATTACACTTGACTGATGGTAAAAACTGACACTTCACCTTGAAGTATGTTTTGATGGAAGCGCGCTTCAAGATGTAGCCAATCTTGTCAGTGACTCCTTCTAACATATGGCAGTACAGCGGGTACACGCTCGACTGTGGCCGGCTTCACTCGTTCACCGTGACGTAGGCGCGGGACTCGAAGCTTGTTGTCATGCAAAACTTGCTTGACATGGTGGAGCTCTGCAGCCAGGTGTTTACTGTCACAGATCCCCCGTGCTCTCTGAAACAAAGATTTACCTGTAAAGATTTAGCTGTAAAGCGTTCGAAACGTCGGGTATTTAAAAAGTTAAATATACGCGATAAATTCCGTAAAAACTAGTATTATTTCAATGTGTAGTGTTCGCGTAAATATAAGAAATCATTGTATCTAGGTAAACTCCAGTCTAGTGTAACCAGGCCGAATACGACGCGAATGACCTTGCTCGTTTCGCAGCAAACCACGCGCCGCTCGTACGCTTTGTTTACATAGACATGTATAATATAATCAAAGCCGTACGGGCTTTGATTATATTATATTTGACTGAGCTGGCTCAGTATGCAGAGTAATGAACAACACAGAGAGAATTGCTTACTTCTTAAATAAATCTTTCTTATTAATAATATTAGTTCCTATAGATTATAAATTCTGTACTTTATTCGTTATAAAATATTGTTCGAAAAGTTATTGAATTGATAACGGTTTTTTTTTCTTAATTGATGCATCGTACGTAAAGAACCTCATATAACTGAAAATATTTGTTCTTGTGAGTCTTACAAGATGCCGTAATGCAAATTGCATAAATAATAAAGGAAAAAAAACTAAAACGTCGGTGATTGCCCCATAGTGGGGATAGGTACTGTGTATGTAAATTCTCACAAGACTCCTCCGACTGGTAAATCACTTCACATCCGAAGTATTTCGGTTTTTCTTAATTATGTACTTACCCCATGCTTTCGGACAATACATTGACTATGACATTGTTTGCGGTCTCCGTGCTTGCACTACTCTGTACATTCTTTTCCGACTGGATCTTGATATTTATATTTTTAGTGTTTCTCACTTGAAACTAGAAAAGTATAAATGATCAGTTTGGCTAATGTAAATGAGTAAAAATGCAACCTATTAGGCAGCCTCAAACAAAAAATTACCTTACAAAAATATAAGTATTAATCTCAAAATACAACATTCGAGCAGCGTTCATGCGATAAACTATCTTTGTTTTACCACTTAGGTAACATTTATTTCGTTTCCTACCCATATTTACATTTATAGTCACTTAAACGCGTATAAAACACTAAATTAACGATTTTCACTACAGACACATCGACTGTTGTTACCTTACGTCACACGTCGAAGCGCCTTGGTAATTTATTACGGCAAACTTTTATCTGGCAATATACGATATTATTATTAGGTGATTTTAATTAAAACGAATTATGTTAATAAATAATATTTTGTATCGAAAATCGAATCGAAAAGACAGCAGGCACCTTCAGAATCACAATACATACATTTTTGCGTAAAAGAATTTTTCCTAAATTAAAATTCACAGAGTTTTGTAAGAACAAATCATTTTTAAATATCATTTCTTAACATTTTTTTATTTGTTGGTATATTCATTTATTTTAAAATTTTAAAACTGCGCGCACTTTGTGAAGGAACCGAACAAACCTACAAAAAATGTTTTAACGCTTAGAATTACTTCAGGTCAAAGTTGTAGTGAAGAGAAATACATTAAATTTCGCCAGTTATCTTCGTATTCGGCCTTAACGCAGTAATTTAAACGGTATATTTAATGCCATAATTATTGCGGTAAACGGGCGGTAGACGGTAAGGAGTGTGGCCGTAGCATTAGAGATTATGGAATATAATAATTATGGAATAAGCAGTGCCTTTGTACATAATTATGTTTTTACAATTTTTTTATTGAAGTATGAGTGTAAATAAACTGTTAAATAAACGCTATATTTTTTATAGAAGAGGGGGCAAACGAGCATGCGGCTCACCTGATGTTAAGTGACTACCGCCGCCCATGATCAACCGCAACACCAGGGGAATTCCAGGTGCGTTGCCGGCCCTTTAGAAAGGAGTAAGCTCTTTTCTTGAAGGTCCCCAGGTCGTATCGGTCCGGAAAAATCGCCGGTGGTAAACTATTCCATAGAGAGGTTGTACGCGGAAGAAAACTCCTTTTGAAACGTACAGTGGTGGACCGCCAAGCATCCAGATGGTGTGGATGGTATCGGGACGTTTGCCGAGTAGTGCGTTCACGAAATTTGGCGGCTGGGATTAATCCGAACAATTCCTCAGAGCACTCTCCATGGTATATGCGAAAGAAAATGCAAAGAGATGCAACATCTCTTCGCAGCGCCAGTGAATCGAGCCGATCGGAAAGCACTCGGTCGTCGACGATTCGAGCCGCTCTGCGCTGGATGCGGTCAAGTGGAAGGAGCTGGTACTGGGGAGCCCCAGTCCAGAGATGGGAACAGTATTCCATGTGCGACCAAACCTGCGCCTTGTAAAGTTGCAGGCGGTGTGCCGGCATGAAATACTGTCCCGCTCTGCTGAGCACGCTAAGCTTTTTAGAGGCCAATTTGGCCTTCTTTCTTCCAAGTGACCACGAAACTGCAAGTCACTCGATATGTCGACGCCAAGGATTCCGATACTGGCTGAGGCAACTAGGGGAGTGCCTTGAAACTGAGGAAATACGACAAAGGGGTTCTTTTTAGCGGTTAACGCGCGAAACTTGTGTCTTCTGGGGGTTAAACTGGACTAGATTTAGTCGCCCCCAATCCGAGACTCTGTTCAACAAAGACTCGACTTCAGACACAAGTTTGTCCCGGCACTCGGAGACGTTTTCCCGAGAAATATTGGCTCGGCCGGTGTAAAGAGCATCACCAGTGCTATCATCTGCATAGCAATGAATGTTACGGGTTTGCAACATATCATTGATATGCAGAAGAAACAGCGTTGGCGATAGCACGCAGCCTTGTGGAACGCCAGCATTAATAGGCTTGCAATCGGAGCTTGCACCGTCTACAACGACCTTGATGCTCCGATCTGCAAGAAAGCTGGTGATCGAATTGCACAATTTCTCGGGAAGCCCATAGGAAGGGAGCTTCGAAAGTAGCGCTTTGTGCCAAACCCGATCGAAGGCCTTCGCAATGTCCAAACTAACGGCCAATACCTCCCCCCCTTGGACTCTATTGCCTCCGCCCATCTGTGAGTTAGGTAGACCAGACGGTCACCAGCTGACCGACCACGGCGAAAACCGAATTGGCGGTCACTAATCACTAATCAGCTGGTGATCCTCAAGGTACCTCATGAGCTGGCAGTTAACAATAGACTTCATTGTTTTGGAGAACAAGGAGGTGATGGCGATAGGCCGGTAGTTGGACGGGTTTGAGCGGTCGCCTTTTTTAGGGATCGGGTGGACGAAAGCCGTCTTCCATGATTTTGGGACTACGCCTAGGGAGTAGGAATACCGGAAAAGACGCGTTAAAACCGGTGCCAACTCTGGAGCATACGTCCTCAGCACAATTGGGGGGATTCCGTCAGGCCCACTCGACTTGTGGATGTCCAGGGAGAGGAGGGCTTTGCGAACCGAGCGCTATGTAAACTGCACTTCCGGCATGGAGCACTCACACCGCGGGATAGTCGGCGACGTACTCCCCACGTCATCGAAAGTCGAGTTGGACGCACATAAAGAGCCTAGCAGATCGGCTTTCTCCTTTGCGGTATGGGCCAGTGAGTCGTCCTCCCTGTGCAGAGATGGAAGAGATGGCTGACAGAAATTCCCTTGGACAGCCTTGGCGAGAGAAACCAGAATGCACGGGTTCCAGAAGGAAGGCGAACTAGTTTCTCGCCAATTCTGCCCATGTACTCTGACTTTGCCTAGGCAATGACTTTTTTGAAGGACCTAGAGGCGGAATTATACTTCTTTTTTAGAGCGCTGGTGTTTACATCCCGGGACGTTGATGCAGTCAGCCCAGGCTTGGTAGCACTCCCGCTTATAGCATGATGCTATTTTACAGGAGCGACCAAACCATGGCTGAGATTTGCCTCCAATGGGCATCACAGAGGAAGGAATAAAAAGTTTCATACCCTGAAGTACCACATCAGCGACAGAATCCGCAACAACGTTGGGATCGTCCGGCTAGAAGCAAACCCGCCCCCAAGTGTAGGATGCAAAGAAAGACCGCATCCCATCCCAATCGGCTGACCTATAGTGCCAAACACGGCGGCAGGCTGCAGAATGCAACTGCGATTTCAGCGTGAGTGGCACCACACTCCAGACAATACAATGGTCAGAGGAGCCTAAAGGGGCGTCGACGGAAATCTGATATCCGTCCGAGTGAGAGGACAGCAGAAGGTCCAACAGGGAAGTTGCATGATCCTCCACATCTGGAATCCGCGTAGGCGAAGTAACCAGTTGTGTCAGACCATATGCCAAGGCAAAATCATGAACAGATCTCCCCTCACGATCGGTTTAATATGAACCAAGCCATTCGGCGTGATGAGCATTAAAGTCGCCGAGGATCACGATCTCTGCGGAGGGGATCTGCTGTAGCAACGAATCTGTAGCCATTTGGACGTGGTCGAAGAACCGGTCTGTTTCGGCATTACCGCTATGGGACCTAAAGAGGCACCCGTGGACGCGCGGATGGTCGTCGCTGTCTACGCGTAGCCAAAGGATGGACAGGTCCGAACCTCCAAGTCTGCCGAGGCGTCGAGAACAGATGTCCTCTCTGACGTAAACGCAAACTCCAGCCCGAGGCACAAAGGAGTGTTCCAGTTTGTACCCCGGGTAGGAGAGATACGAACATCAGCGGGAGAGGACACCTGCGTCTAGGTCAGAAAGAGCAGAGCCGGCCTCGCCGTCTCGAGATGGTAGTGGACGGCGTTTAGGTTAGAGTGAAGTCCCCTGATATTGTAGAAATTCACGGATAGCGTGGCAGGGGTCGCCTTGGGCTTGTTGCTCCGTTTGCCCCGAGCAGTTGTAGGCTTGAGCGGAATTTTGCCCCCCCCCCCCCCCCAGAATACGCGAGGCAGCCTGAGCACCCACGCTCAGAAGTGGAGAAACATGGTCGTGGATGCTCCGCGTGGGATTCTCCAGGGGTGCTGGTACCCTCCTGGGGTAGTCTATCATCATTTAATTCCGCTACCATGTTGATGGGGGGGGGGAATTGGGGCTCCGTACATTTAATTAAATAAATGTTAAATAATAATACGGTGGAGTATTATACTTCTTATTAATAAAATTTCACTGCTTAATTGTTCATTTCCATTATAATGAAGTATTTGCCTTAATCGTATATAATACTTCATATATAAATACTGTATATAATACTTGGCGAGAACCTTGATGATCACTACCTGTCTAGCGCCTTCAATGCCATAGGAGAGAATGTTTTTTTTACTGCAAAGTTAATGTTGTTTAAGCAATGTTCTATATTTTACGAATTACAATAAGTTAAGTACTTATTTTTCAAAAATAATTACTTATCTAACATCACTCACCTTCGATTTGCCGACGATATAGTCCTTATGGCAGAATCGCTTGAGGACCTAAGCACTATGCTCAATGACCTCAATAGTATCTCCCAACGGATAAGTCTTAAGATAAACATGGACAAAATGAAGATAATGTGTAACGCCCATGTCACACCTATGCCGGTAGTTATTTGGGAGCACTAAGCTCGAAGTTGTTGACGAGTATGTTTACCTGGGACAAATAGTCCGACTAGGTAAGTCCAACTTCGGCCGAGAGGTCACTCGACGGATTCGTCTCGTACCGTTAGGCAAAGTGTAGAGCAACCCCCCACTAGATGGAGTGACAACCTGGTAAGACATGCAGGAAGTCAATGTATGCAGGCGGCTTAGGACAGTGCTTTGTAGCATTACCTACCTTGGGGAGGCCTATGTTCAGCAGTAGACTTGTGAAGGGCTGTAATGATGATGATGATGATATTTTTTAAATGTAGTTAATAAATACAATAACATATAACAATAACTTGCTTAATGGAATATGATTTCCTTTTTAGTATTTTCTTATTATTAATAATGCTTAATTTTTTGTGGCGGGCACACTATCTTGATTGATTTACATAATTTAGCTAAAAATGCTAGATTCCAGAGCAGCTATAAATTAAAAAGTATTAAGTGTTTCATAAAGCAAGAAAACCAAGCAGAACCACGCCAAAAAAAATAAAAAAAAAAAAAAAAAAAAAAAAAAAAAATTTATGGCTATAGTGCTTTTTAATTGCTAGCGCTTTTTTTTGCCAAACGCACCCATTGACTAGATGGCGGTAGTTTAACCATCAATGATATTTCTTAGAAGATACAATAGCAAAATAGCATGTAGTATATATTCAGTAATCTATAACGCGTGCGCTCGGCAGATTTTCGTGGTGCCCATGGAGTAAAGAGGTAAAGAGGATAATCTCCCATAATTCCAGGTATATATAATGTACTCTGTGCTCCCATAGGAGAATAGTTGAAAATGTGTCCTCCTGTAAGGAGTAAATAACAGTTCAAAAACTTTTCAGAACAGCGCTCGAGTAGCTAGAGGTGAACTAAACAGTAGTAGACGGAGTGAAGTGTGCTGAGGGCACACTGAAGTTAGCCCCCGAAAATTTTTATTTTTTATTTTTCAAATTTTGTTATCACATGTCGTTAGTTCGTGGTTTGTTCTTGATTGTCCTCAATCAATAATTGTTTGTTCGTCAATAATTTAGTTATAAAAAAATTTATTAACAATCTGCCTTATAGTTAGCCCCCCCCCCCACTCCAATTTATAATTTCTTTAGTTATTATTGGCCTTTTTATATTCATTTATGTTTGTTATTTAAAAAAAGTTTGTTCTATCAAAATATATCTATTTTTGATATATGTATTTTTGATATATGTATTTTTGATAGAACAAACATTTAATTAACAATTTTTATTTAT
The DNA here is from genome assembly GCA_907164705.1 of Parnassius apollo. NCBI lineage: Eukaryota > Metazoa > Arthropoda > Insecta > Lepidoptera > Papilionidae > Parnassius > Parnassius apollo. Next base: position 9,935,081 of record CAJQZP010001305.1, read on the forward strand.
GTACATAATTATACATACACACCCGTACTGTGCATGCGTCAATGCTACGTTTGAAACAATATAATATTGTAGTCTGGTTTGAAATGGTTCCTTTAAAAATCAAAAAAATTTCAAAACAATTAAAAACAAATTATACCCATAAAAAAGAAAGTGTAATTTATGTTTATCTTTTTTATCACTATTAAGAGTTTTTTTGCTTTAAATTCCATTCCCAAAAATCAATTAATCGATCAAATATTATTACCGGTGTATTATATCAAGTGAATTGGCATTTATGTAATGTATATTATATTTTTGTTTAGATATAATATTTTTTTATAAAAACATAACATTATCCTCTCTATTTGATTGTTGCTGCACCGCCTCCAAAATGTCTATCTCTGTTTAGCCTAATGGTTGACTGGGAGAGAATGCCCTATGGCATTAAGTCCGCCACATATACTACTTTGTGCATGAAATCATAAATAAATAAATAAACATTAATATAAAATTAATAAACAACTTCATTAAATACATTATTAGGATGATTTATATTATTCTAAAATATAAAACTCTCCATTGGCCTCAATTTTAGCATGAGCAGATGCTGTTTGAGATTTTGTTCTTAAATCATTGTAGCTTTCTCAATTACCTGCTAATCTTCGGCGATAAGCGAAATAATGACCCGTTATACTGCTACTCAAGATAATATAAAACCGGCCAAGAGCGTGTCGGGCCACGCTCAGTATAGGGTTCCGTAGTTTCCCGTCCGTCACAGTAAGTGTTCCCACTTATGAGTTTAAAGGTGGGTATCCATTATATTCGCGCTCCAGCAGCGCTCCGCGCTCATGCAACTGCTCCCGGTAGTGGGTACTGTTGTTTCCATCCAAAATCAAAATGTTCAAAAAGTCCTTATAAAGTTCTACTTTTCAGATTTTTTTCATATTTTCTAAACTTATGGTTCAAAAGTTAGAGAGGACACATTGTTTTTTACTTTTGGAGCGATTATTTCCGAAATTATTGACATTATCAAAAATTATTTTAGTTAACCTATATATATTAAATACCTAAAAAGCCCCTAAGCTACTTTATGCCTGAGCAACATAAACTCTGAGATAATTTATAATATTTATCATTGGGTAGGTACTCTGAAATCGTAACTAAATATGTATAATTTAATGCAGTTAGGAAAGTCACTAACTCTGGTTTTATTTTTATGTTGCTCATGTTTGGGGTTCCATATAACTAATTAATTGTGATAATAAGCAATGAACCTAAATACTTCTTCATTAGCTACGTCCATATTCGTAAAACAATTTTATTAAGCCGACACTACAGTCTACTCCGACGCGTAACTATGAACTGAACACTCGGCCAACATGTGATCGGAGTTTGCGGCTTGCGCCAAATTTCTTTGATTTGTGCACGGAAAACCGACACTATTTGGCTTGTTGGCGCGTGTTTGCCGCAAACTATAAATACACACAAAACTTTGCAGTACACGTTGGCCGAACGCACTCGGCGAGCGCATTGGGCCAACGTGTACTGTGCTACCTTAGAAGATACAATAGCATGATTTAGTTGCGCGGGGAACGTCGTACGTGAATTTGTTATTATAAATTAATAATGGTGAACTGCAGCATAATCAGTTGTAAAAAATCATCAAAAACGTGTAAATTAATTAATAAAGGCATAACATTTCATCGGTAAGTTGATTATTTACTAATTATCATTGTTTTAACTAATTTACATCTAGATGAATACTTTACTATGATATTTACCTTTGTAACTCATTATTACTTTTCGTATTGTACAATTACCATTGCTGCTTTTGTTCTACCGTAATACGCGCCACACGGGACGTTGACAAACTCGCCAAGCAATGTAATGTGAAATATTAGATATCACTGTGCATTGCGAATGTTTATAATACGGTAAGATGTGGCGACATCGGTTTTGGAAGTAATCAAGTGCTAATTCATTTTTAATGTCTTATTATTACTATTTCTGTGGTAGTATCCTTACAGTAGTCTGTGCTCTTGTCCTTCGCCTGTCTGGATAATTTTTACGTCCTACATAAATCTTGTAAAACTTGGTTGGACAATGTACCACTATCGACCGGACGCTAAAGAATTTAACGGCATTTCCTTACGATTTAAGATGCCCAAGCTTACTCTAAGCTCTAACACAATCAAAGTACTGTATAGTAGAATAAATTATTGATGCCACTTCAAGCAATGCGCTGCGATTCAAGAATGTGCCAACTGGCAAATATTTTTGGAAGATTTCAAGTTTTATAGTTATAGATATAAGCCTTCAAGTGGAAACAACAGGAGCATGCAAAGTTTCCTAATATAATATTTTAGATTCGGATTACTTTATGGTTTTGTACCGTTTTATAATAATATTATATAAATATTATGATAAAAATAAAACCACAATTTATTACGATTGTAAATTTAATTTTTAAACTACAAAAATATAAATGTAGGAAATCTTTCCTTATATACATAACTATAATTAGAATTTTTATCTTTGGACGACATACATTATACGTTATAACTGTCGTTACAAAATCATGACATAAAAAAATAAAAAACAATTTCAAACACAATGTTTGCGCCTGCCTTTACTAATTGGATAAATAATAATTTAAAATTATTTTAGTAAACACCCCACTGAACCCTACCTCTCTACTATTTCAAAATAAATTAACTGCTAACAATTAAAAGATTAAAATAATTGTTTTGTATACGAATATAAACGCAATTGAAATATTAGACAAATGATAAGTTATTGTTTGCTAAATGAGCTTCAATATTCGCATGAAAAATATTTCAAATTAAATACGATAATTACATTCACGTGTTAATAACAATTAAAATGTTCAAATTGGTTCTTTAAAGATCAAAATTTAGTCTAGGATCTTTGTTGATTTATCGATAATTATTCTCTCATTTTTAAATAGATTGTGATGATGAATGATTATTATTACTTAATCCGCTGAACCTACCGTTTTTTGAACATAGTAGATATAAACTCTTTGACATCAAATAAAACTGTATTATTTTTTTTTAAATATATTATTTTCGACTATTTAAAAAAAGTTAATATAACAAAAATAAAAATACACATAAATCACTGCGATGTGAAAATTAAAATATATTACGATCTTGACTGTTTATTGTAAGATAAGTGGTCTTGTTTTCATTATACAGAAAACTATATTTCATGCATATGTCTTTCTTCTTCTTATTACATAAAACAATAAAATACCGATTTCGGTAATATGTACAAATGTTTAAAATGTGTAAAGTTTTTTTTTATTTATTCTTCTTTGACCTCGATTGTAGATTGAACTGAAATGTGTCTAGATATTTGAGACAAGTTGTCTGGTTTTGGGGGTATTGCTGGTTTTTCTATAATTGGTGATAGACCTGATTCATCCAAGTGTTCAGGGTTCTCCTCCTGAGTTTGCTCAATGATCTCCACTCGGGATTCTATCGAATTATTCCGGAATTCCGATGATACCGTCACTTCAGTCCTATAATTATTTTCATTGTAAAAAATTATGGTCATAGTAATTTTTTTTAAATTATAAAGCGCTGTGCATTACTACTAAGACAAAACAAAACTAGAACATGCAGTAATATCAATTATTTTAAATGATTATAAAACGGTTTCTCAAACAACCATCACGTAACATATCTATGTATTATAAACAACTTTTAAAAGGCGAATTTTGTGCTAAATGAAAACAAAATTCAATGTGAAATAGCAGCTTAATGCAGTTATGTTTCACATGACGAGCGGCAAAAATCTAAGATCTTTATTACTGGTAACGAGGCGTCCCATTTCAGTCCTCATGGGTTGACAACTCATCTGCATTTGGATTTTTAATTGAAGACAGATTTGTTTAATGTTTTTGGTCCATAATATCTATTGTGTGCTCGTTTGTCACCCTTATATTTATAAAAAGAATATAGGTAGTAATTATTGTAACAATTGTTACAATAACCCCTTATAATTTATATATTGATCAAGTCTTCAACCTTTCTTAATTTCTTATTATACTATCATTTGTATCAAAAGATTTTTGAATGAACCAAAACAACAAAGTTAATGAATATTGAAACTTAAATACTTAGTGATTATTGACTTCCAAACAAACACCCAAGAAAACGTAAACAATAAAAAAAAAGTATTAGTTTCATTCAAATGCATAACATAGAGTAGGCAATACATAGTAAGCATGTGCCAAAATAACAGTGCTGAGCAAAAAGTGACAGAAAAAGAACGTAAAATACCTTTTATTATTCCCAGTTTGAGACGCGAAGAAAAGTAAAAAAGTAGCACTAGCATGACACGCACAAAGTATTCAACAGAACACGAGAGATAAAGACCCTTAACCTTTCTATATAGAGCGCAAGGAAATGTTTGTTGTTTGAAAAATAAAATACAATTTTTTAATCAATTCCGATTTATTTATAGGGTTACAAATGATCGAAATCATAAATGACAGCATATATTATGATAATATATAATGTATTGAAAATAGCTCTTAAACAATTACCTGTTCTTTTGAGTGACGAGAGGGACATCACTGATACATATTCTAGCTATTGATAAAACGGACTGTTTAGCAATACTTATTGATTCCTTTATCGAAAATATACCTAAATCTAAAAATAATTCTATAAACCTTAAAATGTCTAAAAAAATAAAATTTACAATTAAAATAATATAGTTTAAAATAAATCGTTGTATCCCATAGGAATGTTACAATCGATAAAAACTCTACAAAAATAATTCACAGTATACTAACTTAAATAACATAAGAAATATACATTTGTAGAAATAATCATAAGAGACGGTCCTATATACTTGACCATTAAAATGCCAATAGGGAATGCTGAAATTATCAGGAATGTTTAACAACGTGTTAACACTTCTATATTTTAGCCCCCCGACGAAAAAAGAGCGGTGTTATAAGTTTGACCGCGACGTGTCAAACTTATAACACGGCACCATAACTCTTTATCGGATGAACCGATTTGGGTGCGGTTTTTCTTATTTAAAAGCGGGTTTTCTAGCAGTGCTTCTTATGTTATATGAAAATCATTTCAGCCGTTTGAATATCATCAGCTTTTTCGTGTCGGGGTTTTTTTTTAATTTTCAATTTAGGTTATCAATGGAATTACATCTTATTAGTAGTTTAGTCGTAGTTAATTAAATGTCATGGGTTAGATTTGTTTCAAATATGCAAATATAGTTTGACATTGACATGCCACTCTCTTTTTATGTAAAAGTATTAAAGTACATTGGCAATGTACATTCGTTGTATATAAAAAAAAACTTTGATTTATAAAATGAACGAATTTAGCAAATTTTAACATATTATAACAAATTGGAAGCCAAAATAAGACTAAATCAAGGTTTTGCCTTTAAAAAATTATTATAATATAAATAAATGGCTATTGCGTAAAAAGCTAAAGGTTTTAACTAATAATTAAATGTCTAAATTTCACATCCATACGATTTTTTCCAATTCCTAGTAAAAATGTATAAAAACATTGACACTTCAATAATACTAAGCTGATAAGTACTAAATGCGTTAACTTTCCAACTGACTTCTTAGGACTATGGGATACTAAAAGACTTGAAGTCTAGTCCTATACAATAAGTTACCCTTAACTTTACAATTGTTATAGTTACGTAGACAGATATTACAAATCTTATAATATTCCTATCCGCTTAGCAACAAACACTTGGGACATCACAAAACATACAATTCCTTCACCGGACCTCAGTGTAAACAGGGCGAGCAACTTAAATATTAAATAATTTTCCCCTGTCTAATTTTTAACTGATTGTTATAACATCGAAGAGCAAATGAACTTTATTATTTTTGAGTGAAATGGCACAGATGGCTTATGCAAATGTTAATATATTTTTAAGAAAGTCGCTGGAAGGTGCTAAACATATGTAGTGAATCTTACCTATTTAAAACTTATTTACTATGTTGATATCACTTAATAAAATTTACTTTAAATGATTACTAGAAAACTATAAAACCCTTATAAGATCTATTCTTCACGGAATAGTTAAATTAAGCTTATTTTAAAATGAAATTTAATGTGAATAACATTTCTTAGAGATTAATGGAATTTTCTGGACTGTTAGAAACCTACAATTATTAACTTTTTATTATTAATTTATTTTATGATTAAAGCCATCGAACGGTACTTTAGTTTTACGGTACGGTTACTTTAGTTTGTTTTAAGAAGAATCATTGCAGTGAAAATTAAGCAAACTTTGAAACAATAAAACGCCATCTTTTATTACCAAGAGAAAGTGTGCTGGTACTATGTATGTAAGCGTGAAGAAATATCGATATTTATATTTTAGTTTTCAAATGTTTTCAAAGATACATTGTTTTATGACGAAATTTTCACATACCAACAATATCAAAGGTCAAAAAGCAATATAATATTAATATTTACCTCTTAGATTTTATCGATAGTATCGATATTTTGGAAATCTTTGCAACTTAGACATTCTGTTTACACTGTGCCCATCACCTGCTTAAACTATGGTATATATTTATATAGGAAAGGTGCTGATATTTTATAATGTACAAATATTCAAATTAGGCCAAATGTATTTTATTATAAGGAAGTTTTTAAATGTAATTCCTTAAACCAGTATGTAGGTGGGTTATAATATTAATGAATATGTCATTTCTAGTGGCTCGGTCGCGTTTAACAATAATAGAATTAACTAGAACCAAAAATTCACAGACAAGAGAGACAAGTAGAGAAACCACCGAGCCACTAAAATGTTTTATACACACAGTTCCTTACACTTCCTTAGGCCTTAAAAAGCACGCGAATATATAATCCCAAAGCGGATTTGTAGCTTCCTTACAATACATTCCATTTTCTTCACCATATTAGCGCTTATTTTTTCCAAGTTTGATTGAATTTTATTATATAATTCATTTTGTACTGTTTAAGATTGGTGTTTTTTATATCTACGGAATCTATGACATTTATATAATTCGACGACGAGTCACCAAAAATTTAAAAAATAATATATAGTTTTGAATAACAATGTAACCAATTACAAATTTATTAATGTGTATTTAAATATTCATTGCTATGCCCTATATGAAAGAATACAAAGGGCAACTTAATGCCTAGGGGCATTCTTTATAAGTCAAACCCATGGAATATTGAGAAATTAACGTAAGTTAAATTGTAAAATATATGTAATTAATAAATAGTTTAGCTTCATTAAAGGGAATAATTAGTGTGAGATATAAAATTCAATCAGACGTGGGCGGCGGTGCGACTTACTTCTGGACGGGCGCGTCCATGGCGGGGATGTAGTCGAGCGCCATGAGGCAGGCGAACACGGTCATCACCAGCTTGGGCTTGCGCTCCGTGATGTCCTCGGGCAGCGCGTACACGCGCGCGCCGCAGCGCCGCGCCATCGAAATCGCGTACTTCGCGTTCGCCAGGTTCTCCTGCGACCAAACATTCATAAACAATACAATCATTTTTCATTTTATTTATTATATATCGTTTTATTTAAAAAAAAATAATATAACACATTAAAGTTAAGGGTACGTAAGGGCGGACAAATCACAAAAAACTTCCAAACTGTGCTGCTATGGTTTTTAAGGGAAAATTTTGGTAACATACAAAATAGTAACATATAAGCAAAAATATGGAACATAAGTTTAAGTAGTAATAACACTATAAAAAATGCGTTCTTAAAGACACGAAAAGCACGATGTAGTAGTAGTAGTAGCTTAACATCGATACATTTCAAATAGTCACAAGTTAATTTAATTTTCATTACAAAAATATATGTTTTATAGTGTAAGCACTAAAAAGACCATGTTTTTCCTTAAACTCGTTGTATTTTTTTAATGTACAATTTACATAATTTTAATAATATAGCATAAGAGTATAAGAGATATATAACCTAATTAAAATACTATCATTACATTTGACTCACTATGTTGTTTTTTATAAACAATCAAAATATGAAAATATTTTTTCTTCAAAAAGTGGTACAATCGGCGGCCTTACCCATATATGAAAAATACACACAGTACATACATACACAACATTTATTTTAAAGTAGCAATCAACCCCGGCTTCGCGCGAGTGATATCTGGATCTTGATAACGATACCTACCGGGTCCACGATCGGTAACAGGTACGGGTACAGGTAAACCATCCAAAGATCCACACGCAATTGATTTTTATATTATTTTTTTATATAATAAGTTTGACCACACGCGCGCACACAGTCCACCTGATAATAAGTCGATGCTGTGGCCCATGAACATCTACGTTATCCTCCAATTGCAAACCGTTTAAGTATCAGATAGTTTCCGTGGACGATAATTTAAATTAAAACAAAATAAGTAAATTTGTACCTCCTCATTGCCGCCGGGCAACACGAGGTCGTAGTTGATGGAGCCAGGTTTGATCGCGTCAATCAAGTCGATCACCACTTTACCGTCCGCAAGCACCTCATCCTGTAATTTACAATATTACTAGTTTAATAAATGTTATATAGGTGTGGCGTAAGAAATGGATATACGTATACTGAAACAGGTAATAGACAGAAGTAAGAGCCGAGGTAGCTCTGATGGTTAACGCTCGTTGTAAATATAACAGAACGCGAATAACCCGGGTTCGATCCCCGCCGGCACCAATAAAATTGTGAATTGCAATTTTAAGGTGATACCTCGAAAATTTGGTGGTTTTTCTATTTAACATATTTTTTTAAGTTTTATAGATTACAAACCAAAGTTTTGATATGTGATTTTAGACTGTATGACCTTGGATTGCATAAAAGAAAAACACGATATAATGTAATTTTCTCGATAGAAAAAATTGCAAAGTAGGCGCTCTAACTATTTACATTTCTCCATGACACCACAATATTCTTACGAATAATTTAATGGAATTATTTTTAAAACATAGTAAATAATCATATCTCAGTCTCATAAACCAGTTTTTTAATCCGTAACGAAGTTTCGTTAAAATAAATAAAAATGTTGTTTGGCGCTTACTTAGTTTTTTCCGAGTGCTTGCACGGTATGGCTATCTCATAATTTGCGTACTATGAAGTCATTGCATCACTTTCATTTTGACACTCCCTCAGTCGTCCGTTAGCTTTACCGACAAAGGAATAAGCCACGCCCCCAAAACTTCGATTCATTTTCAAGGTATCCTTTTAAGTGCTGATTTACCACGAGCGCGGCGGTGAAGGAAAACATCGTGAGGAAACCGGTATGTCTCGGCATGTCACGAAAAAAAAATATTTTCGAAGACATGTGAAGTTCGCCAACACGCATTGGGGCAGCGCGGCGGACACTTCCTTACTCTTAAACCCTCTCAGAAATGAGGGGAGGCCTGTGCCCAGCAGTGGGACGTATAGAGGCTGTAACTTTTACGTATCTTCCGGGTAACAGCTTAATATAATTTAAAAAAAATGCCAAACATCCTTCTATGCCACAAATATAATATGGCAGTCCATAGATTGCCTCATAGGATATTTGTCATAGCACGCTTGGCAAGCGTTTTGACAACCGCAGTTTTTTATTTTTTATTGTTATTAGGAAAATGCTGCTACCCCTCTTCTAATTTGTTTCCGTATGTCGCCTCTTACGGCACCCGCAGTTAATAACATAATAAATACCATAACTAACTATTGACAAATCGGTGACTAACTTACCAGGAAGATAATAGTGACGACACAGTAAATCCCACCACAACAAAATTTTAATGAGTACCATCTTGAAAAGTGTACCATGAGTTCATTAAATAAAGGATTGTTAACATCAGTATGATTGAACAACTCTGGTGGGAATTTGGTGAGCGTCGTTACGACATTTGGTTTAGGCACAGAATAAATAATATTACTACGTACAGAAGTTGAAGTCGACTGCTTATCGACGTTTAATAGCCTACATAATTATTATTAACCCTTTATGGGGCTCTGTCGATATATTCGACACCATACTTTTTATTGATTTATTTTTAAACTGCTAGGAGTTTGGTACTGCGATAGTCTGTATTCGATTCGGACAGGTCATAGCAAAAACGAAACGCAAAAAGAAAAAAAAAGTATGGCTGACATTGACAGCTGATGACATCTTATGTCATTATTTGGCTGTTTTCTGAAGTGCAAATTTCATCCAAGAACAACTTCGTGAAAAATGAGTAAAAAGGTAAGTTTTCTTTTATGATTTGTTCTAAATATTATAAATATTGCAGCTTACTCAGTATTTCAGAAATTATTACGTTTTTACATACATATTCAACGAAAAATTATGACGTCGATATATTCGACACTGCCCGCCCAGGGCTGGGCTAGGATTTATATTGTAATTATATAGAATTCTTACAATTAAATATTAGGTAGTATAATTTAATATTTCCTTATTATAGGTGATCCCATTAGAGAAGTTGGAAGATACTCTCGCAGACTTGTTTGCTCTGTCAGACGGCGAAAACTCCGAAGACGGCAATGAGAGTGATGAAGACGAGAATGAAGCAGTTTTCTCATCATTTACCAGTACAGAACCTGAGGATATTTTAGTTGGATCTGGTCTGAATGAATCACAGCCAACAACATCAACAGTTTCGATTCTTTCGTCATCTTCTAATATGGATATATCTGCCACACATGATAGTATTACAGGTAGTACTCAACCTACTCCCTCTAATTCTAGAATGTCTTCAATCACAAGACCTGTTACACCTGTGGTTACACAAGCTGATGACAGAGATAACTCGGAAGACAGTTCAGAAGATAACTCGGAAGATGATGACGATGAAGAGTGGAAAAAAGTGCAGTTTCCACACATTCCGCCTACTGAGAAATTTGATGAAATTTTACTGCGACCATCACAGTTTTTTCCTAATCGAAGTTCTCTTCGGACATATTTCAATGTTTTTTTCAATGATGAAGTCCTATTGAAATAGTTGATCAGACAAATTTATACGCAGCCCAAAACCGACAGAAAGATTGAGATATTGTAACATTGCAGGAACTAAAAGCTTTTTTTGGTATTTTGATACTTATGGGCATTCACGTACTTCCAAATATATCTCTCTACTGGTCTTCCGATCCTATGTTCCGTGTTGCAGAGATTGCTAATGTTATGACAGTGAAGAGATTTAAAAAGATTTTAGCAAATTTACACCTAAACGACAACAGTCAATGCCCCCTTATTGATGAAAAGGTTGAGAATACTCACATCGCTTTTGATAATTTTTTTGCGTCCCATGAGCTATTGCAGTACCTATTTGATAATAATATTTATGCAACTGCAACTGTACGCGCAGATCGTACAAACTTGCCCAAACTTATAAAAAACCAAAAAAAAAAGAAAGATGAACCTAAACCGCCTCCTCTGGTACTGGCTAAAGGAGAGTACAAATGGCGAGTCAACAGGAACGTCGCATTTTTTGTATGGAAAGATACTAAATTGGTGTATGTATTGAGTACTGCTTATCATCCCCGTCAGAAAACAACATGTAGAAGAACGCAGAAGGATGGTTCGAAGTCTGACGTTTTTTGTCCCATAGGAATCCTGGAGTATACCAAAAGAATGGGAGGAGTTGATAGATTTGACCAGAAGAGAGGTACATACTCCATCTCAAGACGTAGTAAGAGAGTGGATGCGAATATTTTACTTTTTGGTTGATTCTGCCATTACAAATGCCTATATAATATACACCCAAAATGACAGAGTGCACAACCCAATGACCTCCTTGCATTTCCGCACCGTGCTCGCACGTAACCTGATAGACAACTTCAGCTCCAGGAAAAGGACTGTGGCACAATCGCCCAACTTTGTAACTAAAAAACCAAAAGGGCCAACAAGTAGACAGAAGGCCATTCACGGTATACCTGATGAACTGAGGTTGAATGATGTGAGGTCTCACATGCCAATGGAGCTACACAAATACAGAAGGTGCAGAGCATGCAGCAGCAAAATCCTTAACAAAACATCCAAAATACAGTGCACAAAATGCCAAGTTCCATTGTGCATTGTACCATGCTTTGCTCAGTTCCATACACCCTGAAGGGCAGTGTCGAATATGTCGACACCGTTTTTTTTTTTAAATAAAAAAAAATATCTTAAAATTAATAAAAAAAAATACATTTTTCACATACAAGTGTTATTTTTTCATTCTCCCAGCCAGGAGCTTCTGCCCCTTAAAGGGTTAATCAGATAAATCGCACACGCAAGCTAAATAAAACTTTATCGCTGCGCGCTAGTGTCCATATTACTTTGCATCTTTTTTGTCACGGCGGACTTTCCGTGGAAGGGATGTCAATAGAAAGTAAAAAAATACATTGCGAAATGTTAATTATGTTACTTAGGTGAAGTACTAACTAATATTCTGACTATGATTGACTAACCATACTTTCGCCCATATGTGAGTTCTGCGATGCCTAACGCATGCAAATTGCAAGGTCATTCGTCAGGAATCGTAACGCTTGGGAGAAATAGGTAGATAGTGTAAACAACAAATAAACCTGAAATACGATATCCAACAGAAATGTGATGTGTGTATTCTACTTAGTTAAAAATCTTGTTAGTATACAAAGTTTTAATTTCAGTATTTTGTGTTATAATAACTCAAAATATTTTAATTACAAAAGACAAGTATAGGTATATAAGTAAATACTTGGATAGTGAAGTAAATTTTAACTAATTTTTGTAATGAAGTACCTAGGTATTTCTTCTGTAGACCAAATTATTACTTAATTCTTTTTTGCTGTGAGTACCTATCTAACAACAAAATTAAATAAACTCACCTTTCATAACTTCCTTCTAAAATTTTTCGGTAACTTAAAGAATGATATGAAACCTTTTGTTGGTCATTTCACTTAGTATCCATCTAAGCAACAGTTATAGTAGGAACGACGTTTTGCTATTATAATTTATCAAATAGGTAATATACATATTATATAATTTTTAAAATACATTAAAAATTTTACAACTATTAAAAACTTTAAAAACTTTAACATTCAATCGCCTCCAACGCGCTAGCCCTGACTGCGTTATTTCGTCCGGGCGCGTCGCGATCTTAGGTAATTATTTCACGCAGGTAGCAAGAGTGATAGAGGCCTGGTTTAGGATCAATCATAATAAACTGATGTTTTTTTAGGCTACAGTGTTGCGTGCAAAAACAACACATAACGGCAAAAAATCTCTTGATCAGAGTTACGTAATCGTGCTGCATGTTCTGATTCTATATAAAACTATAAAGTTCAGTTTATATTGCAGGTAAGGTTTTTGCCACGGAAATGTATCAGGAAAAGCTACAAACCTGGAAGCTCTTTATTGATGACGTCTTGCCAGCTGATTGAAGTTTGTTATTAACCCACTGCACTATCTCCTTTTCGATGATAGGGTTGCCAGTGTTCGCCAGTCGCGTTAGTACCGATAGTGTGTACGCGCGCATCAGTTGCCAGATCAGAGCTGGAAAAATCCACTGATTAATAAATATAGTCTTCTTATTTCAATGAAGCCTATTTTTTACTCACATGCATGTGTTTAAGGTGGGATATTAAAATTATATTTCCTGTACTGTGTAAATTACAAAGTTCACGATGTGATTATTTTATAATATAGAGGTGAAAAGCGAGCACACAGTTAATCTTATGGTAAGTGGATGCTGTGACCCATAGGTAGATTCGTTGTCACCGAAAACTAAGATTGCCACATATTAAGGGTACGGTTCTCCACACTTCCATAAAATCCTAGTCCTCTAGCATGGTATGGCCGGAGGGATGTTAAGATGCATGTGGTAAACTTACAACTCAACAGTCTTGAAAACCAATAATTTGTTTCATATACATAATATGTGGACTGAACAATTAGGATTCAAACCCAAGCTTTATCTTTTTTTATTATGTGAACTTTATTTTTAATAGGTATTAAAACTTACCAAGCGTTAGTGTGGCGTTTCCTTCATTAATATCGGCACCAGCGATGCCCACAAGAGAGAATCCCAACTGGCGGCCCAACTCTACCGCGTAGTTACAGTTCTCCAGCCTTTCCATGAACTTGCGAAGCTTCGAGAATTGTCTGTGCACCTGTGATTTCATTTGAATATTACATATATTGAAAAAAAACGTAGTAATCATTTTACGTGCTAGAAACTTAATGAATGAAACCTATTGAGAAAGAAATGTGTTTTTTGATAACAAGATCTCTTAAAATAATGAAATACAGCATTACGTTTTATTTCATTATAACTTGTTAAAACAAATATAATGTTATATAAGTATGTACATTAACAGTATCCTTGTCCGCAACACAGGCACAACAGTTAAACAATAGAAATGTCCGTCTACAAACATTTTTAGAATCAAACAATTTCTTATATGACAAACAGTATGGCTTTAGGCGAAAATCAAACACTCTATCAGCAACCATAAACCTTACTACAAAAATAAAACTTAATATTGATCAAAAACATATTGCATTAGGCATATTTATAGATCTAAAAAAGGCTTATGATACCGTTAGTCATGATTTACTACTTAAAAAGTTGAAACACATTGGTATCACAGGTGTAGCTTATAATATGTTAAAATCTTACTTAACAAATCGTAAACAAGTAGTCAGAATAGACAATTTTCAAAGTAAATCTAAAACTGTGACATACGGCGTGCCACAAGGATCCATACTAGGGCCGTTATTATTCTTAATTTATATAAATAACTTAAAAGACATTGGCCTAAAAGGAGACATAACATTGTATGCTGACGACACAAGCCTATTCTATTTCGGCCACTCAATCGGTTAAGTAGTTTAGGAGTCCATCGCGGACAAACAACGTGACACGTAATTTATATATATTAAGATAGGAAAAGGTTAAGCAACATTAATAAACAAAGTTGAAATCAATTTGCCTTCTAAAACATTTTCAAAGAATATTATAATTTCATAATTTGAATAATGAATGAATTTAGGAAATCTGAAAAAAAAACATTATGTTGTATGGTACCTTCTTCCAATTGACAATGCCCGGTTTGATGATGTCATAGAGCTGGAAGATGACCAGCCCGTCAGTTAGGTCGGAGTACAGCCAGTTGACGTGTGGTGCCACACCCATCGAATTCATCCAGTTACGATATGCTGGAAGTTTAAATAATTTTATTTATTTCATTCAATACACTACTCGACGACATCCGGCCTTCTTTGACAACCCTTCTAAACCATTCTTGGATACAGGCAGGTGTTTTTACCGAAAATTGATGGTCCGCGGATAACTGTTAGTATATTATTATTATCGTTTAAATATTGATTTTGACACGTAAATGTGGTGCGATTTTATGTATTAAATGAATGTCTATGTATATTATTATAAATCTAATCTAAGTTTGGCGGTTTAATATGTCATCTGTTATTTTGTGTAAATGACCTGTAATTGTCGTTCACTTGTGAATTATATTTATGATATTTTTACTGTTTTTTTCTTATTTTTATTTTTTTGTTACAGTTATATACCACGCTCTCACAGAATACCAGCGTGAAATAGTAGCTTAATGCTACTGTGTTTCGTATGGTGAGTGTAAAGAATCGGAGACCCTTTTTACTGGAAACGAGGCATTCCATCTTAGTCCTCACGGGTGACAACGCATCTTCATTTTGATTCGTAATCGAGGATACCTAGATGTAGATGTCTATAGCCACAGCCACCACTTACCATCAGGTGGACTGTGTGCTCGTTTTTTACCCTATCCTATAAAAAAATTAAGTAATTATAAGTTATAACCTTTTTTGAGTTGGCGGTGCAAAGCGGTACGTTTAGTTGAAAAATTGCGGGTGACTCACAATAATCAATTCCTGAAACTGACCAAAGCCAAAGACGACCAAAAAGTGGCCTCAATGTAGACCTTGACAAAATATTAAATTGCTTTAAAAAATAGAATAAAACAAACTCCACTTTATTTCATAAATATTTTAAGCGAGTTTCGCAGTTCTGGTCTGCAGGTACAGCTCCTTATTAAACTCATATAACTAACAGAACTGTAGACGTTGCAGGTAAGGATCATACAATATTTGAAAGTAATTGTTAATAGTATCTTGCTTTGTTATTGTAATTAAAAAAGCCTCGTTATTAAAAATGACCGTAATTTCGTTAGTCTTAGTATGTAGTACATTCTCTCTTACATTCCACTAAGTTTAACATAATTAGGAAAAACGAACAACTATGTTAGCCTAGGGCAATTTAGGAACAGTTTCATGTTTAAGCAGTAATAAATTTCTCAATGTTATATTAAAACAATTTTATGAAAATTTTCATTAAAATTATCTGAACTATTAATTAAAATGTTTTGCACATCTGCTTCTACGAGCCTCTTTTTGTAATGCTATAATAAATGAAGTATAGATTTAAAAAGATTTTTCCTTACTCTCCACAGACCAAATTTAATTTGCTTTCATAGAATAAGGGTGACAAACGAGTGCTCAGTCCACTATGGTAAGTAGATGCTTGTGGCCCATAGACATTTTAATATAGACAAGTATCTAAAATTAAGTATCCAAAATTTAGATGCGTTGGACCCTACTGTAGACCTATTCTGGATAGGCGGCTTGGTGACCGTGGAGTCAGTACTGCTTTCCATCACCAGTTTACACCGTCCATCCGAAAGACGCTGCTGACCATCTCCTGGTTTTTAGTGGTGAAGCTTCCATTAAAGCCGAAAAGCCGGGCTTGCCTTATTAAACCTGAATAAATCAATAATATCAACTAATAAAATAACTCGTAAAATGTTTCAAGCTATTTAAAATTTCCCGCGCACTGCACTGTTCGACACATGTCGACCGATGACCTCGTATTGCCTTAGCGATACTGCTGCTGTCATAAAAAATTAGTTTTAATAGAGCTAATAGTTGTCTCCCTCGCTCGCGTGGGCTTTTTACGGGGCTTTCGAGAAGACGATCGCTCTCTTTCTAACCTATGGCAAAATATTCTATAATGAAATATAACTACGATTGTATATATAGCAATTAGTATAGAGATTTAAAGCTAGGCTTTTGGGAATAAATTTGTTAAAAGCGGAGGCGCGCGGGCAATACGTTTGCAAGTTCATTTCACGTTTCAATATTTATTTACTCGGTGTGCTTATCTTAAGCGATTTAATATTACGAGTTCAAAATTTATGCTTTTTTAAAGATTTTTAATGAAAATGGAGGATAATAGTGTTCCTTGTGATGAATTGAAGTGTGTTAAAGTGATAATCGGAGAGGAAATCTTTAAACTTTGTTGAGATAATACACAAGGTTAAGAGTGTATTTCAGACTTATCAATTATCGCAATTAAAAACAGTTATTGGTACAATTAAAACGTTCACCAACATTTTACGTGGACGTAATGAAATCTTTCCATAAGAAAGAGAGACGATTCCACTTATCTTATCTTATCTCTTATCCATTAGAATGTAAATAATTTTTTTTTTAATTTTGTACATAGTTTGTTTGTACTTTGTTCGTGTTTTACTTTTGTTCATGTATTGTATTGGATGTAAATATTTTTTTTCTTTCGCTTAAACAAACCCAAACGGCTTTCTTCAAAGCCACCGAAGCTATGAAATTGCTGATATGTAATACAATCTATCTAGCAGTGTTATGCCTTCTGTGTGCTTTGTTAATCACGTCCTTGACAGCACTGAATATGAAACTGAAGCGTGGAGACAGATCAAGATTGGTGTATTTTTATAAAACTGCTAAAAACAACAATCTATATTTTTATCAATTTATATCTTGGGCGTGCCCTAGCTTGGAGCTCTAGCTTCGCCACTGCTGGTTTTTTACCCTGTGCCGCGTCTTTCGACACCCACAGGACGATATAGAACAATGTAGTTAATTACATACCATGTATGTAATTAACTACATTGTTGGGTCCTGTACCTCCACTACACGGTTAGTAATTAATTGCCTTACCTACAATCATTGATTGTGGCTTTCTTAAATTAGTTATTATTTGTTTCTATACCTGTCCCTTTCGATTGTCATGTTGGTGGAAAGAGAAAAAGCAACTAAAAGCATTCTTAAATTTCGGTCGACTTTCATGTGGTTTCTTTAGCCAATATTTGTTGCCATCGCTAGCAAGTGTGAGTTTCATATAAAACATCTGCATTTTTAGAATAATAATATTATCACAGTTTTAAGACCTTACAGTTGTGCACCGCCTTTGATGTCCGGCAATGACGCCACCTGCGTATGTATTTTACGCGTCAGCGTGCATGCTAGGGGTTGTCGCGTAAATGGAAATAAAATATGACTGGATAAGAAAACACATTTACCAGGTTTGCACTACCAAACATTTTCTTGAAACTTTCTTTTTATAGATGTTTTCGATAGTTTAATTTAATTATGTAATGTATCCGCATTCATTTTTATCACCAAAACACGACGAAAACATAAGCATAGCCGTCATTTGAATTCAATTTTACTTAGTAACTCATATAACTATAACAGTAATTCACCAGATAATTCTAGAAATTTTAGTTTTTTTTTTATTAGTTAAATAAGTAAAACACGCTCGCGCCCATCGCATGTAATGTCTGTCAGATTCAGTGAAGTGCGCTAGCACAAGGTCAGCCCGCCCCCTGCCGCGCAGTACCCCCACCGTTGCTCTGCACAAGTACATTCGTTTCCCAACTGTAAGGTCTTTAAACTGTGATATTATTGATAGTGAATTACTCACTCTTCTCTTCCCTAGTTTCATCGAGTTGGTGGTATTGCTCTGTGTCGGTAGTGCGGTTCAATCCCGGATGCTGGTTGAACAGATTGGCGACGAAGGCCAAATTGAGCTTGTAGACTCCGCCTACTACGTCCGCCGGGGTTACGAACGCTCGACAACGCAGGCGGGCGGCTTGTTGCAACATAATTTCTGCACGGCGCAGTAAGTCTGTTTCCTGTGGTAGAAACGTAAAATTGTTAATTTTTTTTTATTATAATTATACTAACAAAGTCATATGAGCAACAAAATATGCAACTGTGATGAAAACCATAGGTCCCGGACTTATGTCGCTCATCCAAAAAGTTATTTAGCCTATTTATTTTACAAATATTCTTCAAGAATCAAGAATCAAGAATCATTTATTTGCATAAAACACGGTAAATAAGTTGTTACATCAAATAAAAGATCAACATGTTTTGTCCTGTTAGGACGTGCAAATATTTAAGTATATATCAATTGAATTTAAATTAGTTATTATTTAAACAGTACAATTATTATTATTATTATTATAGTATTCATATTTAAAATCATAATTCATTACAAACAGATTGAATTGAATTAAATTGAATTAAAATTAGTTATTATTTAAACAGTACAATTATTTTTATTATTATAGTAGTCATATTTAAAATCAAAATACATTACAAACATTATATTCATGGTCAAGTGAATTTATTTGTAATTAAAAAACTCCTTAATATTATAGAAAGCCCTGTCCAACAACCACTTAAAAAAGTTTGCCTTTAAACTTACTAAGAGGCAATGACTTTATGTCGCTAGGCAGTTTGTTAAACACCTTTATTGCCATCGAGTAACAGCTCTTATGAGAGGTTGCCTTCTTTCTAAATGGAAGAACTAGTTTATCCTTATACCTTGTATTAAAACTAACAACATCACTATTTTTTGTAAAAAACTGTTTATGTTTTTTGACCAAGACACACATGGCTTCTAAACAAACGATTATTCACTCTTGTTTGAAGACACTAGCTAGTTGTCTAATGGTAGAAGAGAAGGAGGAAACAAGTTATGCGATCACTGCACACATTCTTTGAAATGTATCTTGTAGAACACTGAAAGACTGTCTGCTTAGTGCATGTACTCGAGAATGATAAAATCGGCTTTAAGAAGATTGATGTCAGTAATAAGTACTAGATGGTGTAATCGCCAATGGCTTAGTAAGAGCAGAAGTATAAATGGGCGGCCATATAGCTCGAAGATGCTCCGATAACCGGTGGTGAAGAAAGGATCTCCAGTGACAGTCTCGTAGTACTGTGATGAGATTCAAGAAGTTTATGGAGGCAGATGGCTCAGCACTGTCCTTTCTAGCATTCCTTTCTTTATATTTATTTTTTATTACATCCTTAAACAATATATTATGATACAAACATAAGTTTATAGGAATTTTACGATGTATCGTTGAAAATAAGAAATAATAGAGTAAGGTAAAAAACAATTCTTATTATTTGTTAAGTCCGTGCGTGCGTGACTTGGCCATTACAATACGCGGTGCTCATGGATTGTACATATATACAGGACGTGTTTTAGCTGTATTGTAATAATTATTAATAATGTATAAGTATATATAAGGTAATTTAAGTTATTTATGATGCTCTTCATGAATTCCCGTCGGTATTCGTTGTTCCTTTAATGACTATATTATACTAATGTTAAACACTCGCTACCCGCGGTGCCATAAATCATCGGTGCGCACTAGGGACAGACGCAAGCGGTGTGGCACTTTTCGATAACTACTTATTGATTCCTAGAAGGATGAAAAATAGTGCGCTGGCCCGTTGTAGTTTATTAATAAGTGTGGGTAATTTAATAATTAGTCTGCAAGAGTAAACAAATAGTTTTCATTCGTATTATATGCTCTAAGTGTGTATTTTGACAAATAAGAAATGTATATATTGAATAGTTTTCTTTTTATTGTGCATTCTTTACTTTTTCATAATATACAGTGACTATGTTTGCCGTAAGGCCCGTAAGTGCAACAGAGAGCACAACAGCCGATATCCTGTTTCCCCATTTTATTGCACTGCGCGCAGAGAGTGTTTAACATTAGTATAGCGCATTGTTATTATTGGAAGTTTCGATTTTAGAGACGTCCTGTATACGTGACCCAACATAGGCAAACACTATCGCGCGGTGATCCGCCAGTGTCGTACTGACAGCCGCTGTGAAAAGGTCTAGAATTTTTTAAGATTTACTTAGCGAAACCCAATGTTTAGCAGCGGACTTGTGGTGGGGTGGTAGTGGTGTTTTTGGTGGTGGTGGTGGTGGTGGTGGTGGTGGTGGTGGTGGTGGCGGTGGTGGTGGTGGTGATGAAT
Organism: Parnassius apollo; assembly: GCA_907164705.1. Classification (NCBI taxonomy): domain Eukaryota; kingdom Metazoa; phylum Arthropoda; class Insecta; order Lepidoptera; family Papilionidae; genus Parnassius; species Parnassius apollo. Next base: position 9,956,193 of record CAJQZP010001305.1, read on the forward strand.
ATTTACCCTGAGCGCGTCGAGAGTGACGCCGGAGTCGGCTGGTGCGATCTGTTTGAGCAGGTACGAGTAGATCTCGGAGTCGGCGACGTCCTGCTGGAAGTTGGTGCAGCGGCGCGTCACGCCCGCGCCCGCCAGCTGGTGGTTCACCCAGCGCAGCAGGATGGCCTCGGGCGACAGCGCCAGCAGGTCCTCGATGCGCTCCTGCCATATTTACTTTGCACATTAATAACATGCCGTGTAGTGGCGGTGTACGAGAACCCACTCTCTCATATGGTACGTCCGTCCCTCATATAGACGTTACAGGAGAAAACTGAAACTCTATTTCTAATATTTTTTTATAGAATTAGGGTGACAAGCAAGCACACAGTCCACCCGATGGTAAGTGGATGCTGTGGCCCATAGACATTTACATCTATCCTCGATTAAGAATCAAACTGCAGAAGCGTTGTCACCCCTGAGGACTAAGATGGAATGCCTCGATTCCAGTAAAACGGGTCTCCGGTTCTCTACACTCACCGTACGAAACACAGCAGCATCAAGCTACTATTTTACGGTGGTATTTTGTGAGAGCGCGGTCCTTCCACGTTCTGTGAGAGCCGACCCATTCGTGCTACAACCATAATATCGCTGCATCGTAGCTCTACCAATAGAATCTTCTAATCCGCAGCATTTAAAAATTAAAAGAACTGCGGTTACCGTCCCCCCTTATAACGCAATATATGGGGAGGCCTATGTTCAGCAATGGACTTTTGATAGGCTATAATGTTAAATAGATCGAATCTATGGGTATATATGAAATCTATAGGGGGAGGCCTGTGTTCAGCATTAGACCTCCACTGTGGTGGTAGTGATGGTTGAAATAATAGTGATGATTTTTATTATTATATCATATTATATCATATACAATATAAAACAGAATGAAATGAATTATTCTGGAATTTCATGAAACATATTTTAAGAGCGGAGCACTCATCACTGTGCTAAAATTTTTATAAATCTGTATAAGGAAATACAATTGAACCTCAATAACCCCTTATTTTCCATGAAGATCAAAGTTGGAAAGCAACTTAAAATATGTCAAAATTACAAAGAAAAATATGCCACCAAATACTTTGCTACAAATTAGTTGCATTTTTTATAATATGGATAATTTTATGGAAAAAATCGCATTTCATTGTCGAACTACATCTAACACCGTATGAGTAAGCCATATCTAATACGTATATACCTGGTCATTGAGAAGTTCTGTAAGACCTGGACAATGTTCAAGGGTGATCTGGTTGAAGAGACCGATGCGGATGATCTGCCACAGGAGACCGAGTACCAAGTGTGGTTTGCCTGAAAGTTAATCAATCAAAATTTTATAAATAATTTACATACATTTAAAATTACAACATAAAATAATTAATGTACCGTCCTTCTCTTTACCTCACATAAAAGTATATTTACGATAAAATTTTCTTTTAATATTATATTGTTATTTAGACTTTTTTGTACTCAAAGTCCTGGCATATATATTAACAATTTTTTTTTTTGCAAATAAAAGTGTAGGAGTGGTATTTTATTTCTCAATTAGAATTTTAGTTAATACAGTTATATTATTATTTAAGTACATACCTCTCATTAATTAAAAACTATATTGTAGACACGGTAAATATTGGAACAAAACAATAACACAGGTGTCATGTACTTCAAACTTATTTCAATCTAAGCAAAACTTATCATGAATTGCGTTTGTAAAGGCATTTCAAATCAAAGAGTAAAATCAAGGTGTTAAGAAATTAAGAATTATAAAACAAACTATACCCTTAGCGAGGTCATGAGCATCAATGTTGACGATGTTGCAGCCGATGGCTTGAGAGGAGACCAGCGCCAGAGTGAGGTTCTCGTGTTTTGTGTAAAGTGTAAGGTTCTTTTTGTTAATGGCGCGCTCGTCGATTGTGTCCGGGCAAGAATGGTTGATCACTTTACTGGAAAATGGAAATACCATGTGATTGAAATTGTACCATAGGTCATTTTAAAAATTACAGAGTATTAATTACAATTATCAATTCAGGACTATATTTTAGTAGTATTAGCGTAAAGAACTCGTATGAAATATAATGTTAAGCCATAAAATTTATTTTTGAATACTGTATCCTCAGTCAGACATAGAAAATGCATTATTAATATGCTCATATATCATATTGGCATCATCGAGAAATTTGATGTCCCTTTGTTTCAATAAATTTCGAACATTGCTTAGAAACTGAATCTTTCAAGAACGTTCTTTTTTATAGAGGGGGAGGGCGGGCAAACGATCATGCAGCTCACCTGATGGGGTAAGTGACTACCGCTGCTCATGAACAACTGCAACACCAGGAGAATGGCAGGTGCGTTGCCGGCCTTTTAGAAAGAAGTAAGCTCTTTTCATGGAGGTCCCTATGTCGTATCCATCCAGAAAAATCGCCAGTGGTAAGCGATTCCACAGAGGGGTCGTACGAGTAAGAAAACTCTTAGTAAAACGTATAATGGTGGACCACCAAGCATCCATGATGTGGATGGTATCCTGAGTTTTGTCGCGACATGCATTCGTGAAATTTGGCGGCTGGAATTAATCCAAACAATTCCTTAAAGCACTCCCCGTGGTAGATGCGTAGGAGATGCAAAGGCATGCAACATCTCTGCAGCGCCAGTGGATCGAGCCGATCGGAGAGGACTCGGCCGTCGACGATTCGAGCCGCTCTACGCTGGATGCGGTCAAGTGGAAGGAGCTGGCACTGGGAGCCCTAGCCCAGAGATGGGAACAGTATTTTATGGGAGGGCGAACCAGCGCCTTGTAAAGTTGCAGGCGGTGTGCCGGCATGAAATACTGTCCCGTTCTTTTGAACACGCCAAGCTTTTAAGAGACCAATTTGGCCTTCTGTTCCAAGTGACCACGAAACTGCACATCATTCGATATGTCGACGCCGAGGATTCCGATACTGGCGGAGGCAGCAAGGAGATTGCCTTGAAATTGAAGAGATGATACGACATAAGGGGTTCTTTTTAGTAGTAAACGCGCAAACCTGTGTTTAATGGGGATTGAACTGGGCTAGATTTAGTCGCATCCAATCCGAGACTTTGTTCACTGTTCAGCAAGGAATCGACTTCAGACACAAGTTTGTTTCAGTACACAGCGACGTTTTCCTGAGAAATATTGGCAGGGCCGGCGTTTTATTTCTCTATAGAGCATCACCAGTGCCGTCATCCGCATAGCAATGAATGTTATCGGTTTGCAACATATTATTGATAGGCAGAACGAAGAAGAAACATCGTTGGTGATAGAACGCAGCCTTGTGGAACACCAGCATTAACAGGCCCGTAATCGGAGCATGCACCTTGATGCTCCGATCTGCATGAAAGCTGGTGATCCAATTGCACAATTTCTCAGGAAGCCTACAAGATGGAAGCTTCGAAAGAAGTGCTTTGTGCCAAACTCGATCGAAGGCCTTCGCTATGTTTAAACTAACCGCCAGGGCCTCCCCTTTGGACTCGACCGCCTGCGCCCATCGGTGTGTTAGGTAAACGTGAAGATTACCAACTGAGCGACCCCGACGGAAACCGTACTGGCGGTTACTTGTCAGCTGGTGCTCCTCAAAATACCGCGTGAGCTGGCGTTTGATGATCGACTCTATTATTTTCGAGAGAACAAGGGGGGATGGCGATAGGCCTGTAATTGGATGGATCAGAGCGGTTACCTTTTTAGGAATCGGGTGCACGAAAGCTGTGTTCCACGAATTTAGGACTACGCCAGGGCGTAGGAGTACTTATTTAACTAATAATTTTAAATGCTAAAATTTGCTTTAATTTAAACTTAAATATACTAAGTATATATTGTTATGTATGTGTTAGTTTCAACGAGTTGTTTCTTCAATATAAACTAACAACATCACCCTATTCAAAAAATACTAATCGTTACGTTGTTAAGAATAAAATCACAAATAACACGTGTGTGTGTGTGTGTGTGAATATACTTATAATGAATTCAAAATTGTCCCAGAGCTTCAACTCCAGTCGCGCGTCGGAACTGACACGCACTATTATTTTACGCTAAAACCCTCCCAAGACATCTTCCAATGCCCTTGATAAACTTTTAAAGCCTTAATAAAACGTACTCCCGCTTAACAAGGATTTCAGCTACGGCCAATGCTCTTTTTGTTGTAGAGCTTGATATAAAAGTTGTTATTCGGTTTATAGTGTCATTGCGGACGTGATCACACCACTGCCACTATTCTAACAAAGTAAGTTTATTGGTCTCTTCAAACCAACTCACCATAATATGAGACCATCTTTGAGCTTCTCGTAAAGCTGTTTGCCTTCAGGGTCGATAGGTAGAAGGTGTTTTAAATCTGGATCGTGCTCAAGATTACTGTTGATCCAACCAGAGAAAGCCATCTGCTCTTCAAGTCTGACAGAGTGAGTAGTACCTGTCAAAAAATAAAATATAATTTGATATTTTTACATGAATACTATACATTGTATTAAAACTAATATCTACTTAAACGCGTTTCATTGAAACTTTTTTTAACCGACGTTTCGGGCACCTATGTGTCTTTTTCACCTTATGACATGACCATGGGTGCTGTCATGCGTCCGAAACGACAGAAATAAAAAAGTAAAATTAAACGCGATAAAATAGGTCAAATTAGTTTTAGTCAAAAATTGCCCTCCGCCTAAATGGATGTGGAGATATGGTCGACAAATAAAAGGATGTCCGCTGCGGCCGCTTGCTCTCTTAAGCCTTGGTCTCTTGATCGTTACGCACAACGCTGCGGCACGCGGCTCAAACGCAGCGTGACTACGTGGCGTTTAGCATCTCTGGGGAGAAATGGTCGGTCGATTTTGCCGCAGTTACCAAAGCAGACGTGTCAACATGAACAATAGTTTTGAAATTTGTGCTTTGCTTGAGGAGGAGGAAGAGACACCTTTGTCTTTAATTTTATATAAAGAGGGATGATTTCGTATTAATTATATTAAATTATCTTCAAACAAATCCATTGTCAACCCGGAAAGCACACCGCAGTGTCGCTACGAGAACGAGGCCGCGCAGTGCGGAGTACCCGCTGCCCACTTCACCGCGCTTGCCCTTCGCCGCTGATGCATACTGCGACGGAACAAGACTATTCTACACGTTTTTCATACGATTACGTGTCCGGCACAGCGTACAGCTTTACAACGCAGTCTCAACACCAGAGTCATCGTCCTCGAGGCCGCTAAAGCAAAATGAAACCCACCCCGATAAGTGCTTCCTTTTAATTAGATATTTATTATTTTACTAGTGACAAACAAAATGGAGATACGACACACAATCCGTACCGGTGTTTTACCATGTACAGTTATTCTCCGTCAGGTTATAAATCAAGGTAATCAAACAAATCATGGGTAAACCCAAAACTAAAAGTTCTGAAACTTGTACCTTACTCTCATCAAACGCATAAGTTTTATGGGTATCCATAATCTTATTGTAGGAGCACTTTCAGGATTCAGGAAACTAATCTGATATTACTTAGTTCCTATTTGCCCATCTAAGAAAAATAAAATGTTGTAAGGTATGTATGTGTGTTATAATTTATAAAGGATTCGCATGTGCTGTTTATAGTAACTATTATATTTGAACAAACTCGAGACATAGAACTATATACATTTTGGGTTATTATAATCGTGAGCTTAGTAATTTTTTATATATAGGTGAATAGTACACCAATGATAAAATCAAATTTATTAATTTCATTTGTGAATTCTGAGTGTTAGCATAGTATTATAATGAAAAAATAAAAATAAATGGTGTTACCGTCACTGGAAGCCTCGCTCATGCCGCCTAAATGTTCCAGGTTTTCTTTTTTGCTAACAGCTTGTTTGAATGTGCTCGCCACCTGTAATTTGAGATAAAATATTTACAACTTTATTTTTCATGTATACTGAAGTTTAACTAGAAAGAAGTGAATGAATAGGCTTCTGTTAAGCTAAGTCAATGGCGCTTTACTATGTTCCGCTACCTGACCACTTAGCATCAGGTGGTATAACGGACAAAAACTGGCTTAGGATAAATAAATAAAATTTTGATAGGTGGTAAGTGTGGTGGCATTATATCTCCGAAACTTAAACACTTCATTAAAAGACGTTTAAAGCTTCATGACTCAAAAGGATACCTTGTAAACATTAAAATAAAGTACCTGGATGACCGAGCTTTGCTCGTTTTTTTTTTTTTTTTTTGAAATTACATATAGATACAAATTACATACTGGTGAAACATGAATAATATTTTTTGATCTTATTGACATAATAGGAAAAAACTGAACCGGTTATTTAAATAAAAAATCATGAGTGCAATAAGTTTAATAAAAATTTTCGTTTAAAAAATACTAAAATAAAAAACCGGCCAAGAGCGTGTCGGGCCACGCTCAGTGTAGGGTTCCGTAGTTTCCCGTCTGTCACAATAAGTGTTCCCACTTATTAGTTTAAAGGTGGGTATCCATTATGTTCGCGCTCCAGCAGCGCTCCGCGCTTCTGCAACTGCTCCCGGTAGTGGGTACTGTTGTTTCCATCCAAGTTCAAAATGATTTTCCTAGAAATTCCTTATAAAGTTCTACTTTTCAGATTTTTTTTCATATTTTCTAAACTTATGGTTCAAAAGTTAGAGGGGGGGGACACATTGTTTTTTACTTTTGGAGCGATTATTTCCGAAATTATTGACATTATCAAAAAAATGATTTTAGTAAACCCCTATTCATTTTTAAATACCTTTCAAACAATATATCACACGTTAGGTTTGAAATTAAAAAAAAATCACTTCCCACTTTACATATAGGGGGGCTACCTTAATAAAACATTTTTTTCCAATTTTTATTTTACCACTTTGTCGGCTGGATTGATACACATATTGTTACCAAATTTCAGATTTCTAGTGCTAACGGTCACAGAGATTAAGCGAGGACGGACAGACGGACAGACAGACATGGCGAAACTATAAGGGTTCCTAGTTGACTACGGAACCCTAAAAAAGGGCTCGAAATAATAGATTTTCTCACAAAAGAAGAGAACTTGAAAAAAAAAAGAAAAGAAGTCGAACCGAAGACAGGACGCGAACCAAAGCATTACCATTTCGCGACCGCTCGATATCCACTTGAGCTATTACGATCATTAACACTGTGTCAAAATTTACCTTCTTATATTGTAGCAGTTCTACATTGCCTGAAAACACGGATAAATAAATATATATATACACAAGAATTGCTCGTTTAAAGGTATAGGATTAATGTATATAATGCGTACAAAGCAGATCAAATTACATTAACAATGTTTCTTTTTATAGAAAATACATAACTTTAAATAAGGCTAGATATTTCCTATCTTATGTTTTCTATCAAAAGGTCACTGCAAGATTCGGCTTTAAGGAGTGATATTTATCCACCCAACATAATATATTTTTTATTCAGCAGTTCGATTCTGTAGTTCTGTTGGTAATTGTGTGCGAGTGGGAATAACGCCACAACTATGTTATATTTCTTTCATTATGATAATATTTTGTTACCTAAGATTGTTGTTGATGTATTAATCAATATAAAAAAGACATCGGCTCATAATCGAAACTTTTTCATAATACATTGAAACCAATCGTGAAACGTCAAAACGAAGCCAACCACGATTCACATTAGAGGTACACAACCGCCCTGCACGTCTAGACGTATTGTGACTGCACTGTGTCTCCGACACTGGATCCGTCTCTACTATTGGATAAATGACCCTCTATGCCCATACTTGTAGCTCTCTAACTATATATGTCCAGCACAAATACTACTTTATATATTTCACAACAATATTATTTTAAATTACAACAAAATACAAATATAGCTGCAACGTGGCTTTACAACCCTACTTTTGACTCTATAATCCCACACAAATAATAACTTCGAATAAAATATAAATGTTATAATTCTTGTTGAAATCACTCCACGCTTCAGACAGGCTATATTAAGCGATTTTAATTTATCTACTATTTAAGTTTAGTTATAAGGCCGTAGATTGATTTTATTTCTTTTTATTATTTGAGTTACAACGAGTAATAATTGTTATATTGACATTTGACAACATTTTATTGACATAATCACGTATAATCACGTATAACGCGGCGTGTTAAGTCGTTGCGTACGTCAATTGCAGCGAGTTCAAGTTTGTTGACTCCTTGATTTTATCGTTAAAAAGCGTCATGTTGGCTATTCGAATTTCTTTCTTCTATGATTAATAACATCAGGAAAAGGTCACAGGATGAGATCACATTAGGATCCATGTAGAAAATGTTCTACATATTAAAATCAAAAAGCGTAGCATGTATCGAAGTATGTCTAGTAATCATTTGACTTGTAGAAGTAGAATGTACAGAAAATAGTATTATAAAATGACCCATAGATTAGAAACAGGAACAAGAATTAATTACATAATATTTAAACATGGTAGGTACCTACCATTTGAAAGAAAAATATTTTATACCTTTGATAAACTTCCATTTATATATAAAATATTTATATATTATATGTATAATATAATTATATAATATAATAATAAAATACTGCGGTGTTGATGGGAGACTTCAACGCAAAACTAGGCACAAGAGAAAGCGGTGAGCTGAAGGTAGGGAAATTTGGAGTAGGGCAATGGTACCGAAGGGGCCAGCAGCTGGCCGACTTTATGGAGAAAGAGGGACTCTTTATGATGAACTCTTTCTTCCAGAAGCGGCCCCACAGGAAGTGGACCTGGTCGAGCCCCGACAGTTCGACAAAAAATGAGATTGACTTCATTATGACGACCAGACGCCAACTGTTCAGTGATGTCTCAGTGATCACAAGGGTGAAAACTTGCAGCGATCACCGAATGGTTAGAGGCACACTGAACCTAAATGTTAAGTTGGAGAGGTCTCGTCTAATGAAGTCAACGCTCAGTCCCCCTCGTGCTCTAATCCAGAATCCCGAAACCTTTCAGCTCGAGTTACGTAACCGCTTTCAGTGCCTACAAGATTGCAATGCAGTGGACGATATGAATAACAAGCTCGTGGAAACAGTCCATGCAGTCGGAGCTAAGTTCTGCAAGACCCGCCGCAGAAGAACACAAAAACTCTCCGATCACACTCTTAATCTCATGGCTGTTAGACGGGAGATGAGGCTGCAATCGTCAACAGATTTGACAGCATACAGGCAACTGAACAGACAGATCCCCAAATGCATGCGGCGAGACTTACGCAACTTTAATACTGCTCGTATTAAAGAAGCGATCGAGCGGAACCAGGGCTCCAAAGTCTTTGCCAGAGATCTGTCTGCCAGAAAGAGCCAACTGTCAAAGCTGAAGACTGAGTGTGGCAGCATCGTTTCCGGGACACCTGAGATTCTGAGTGAGATTGAGAGGTTCTATGGGCAGCTGTACACATCATCGTTGGAGCCACACGCAAGTGTGAGTAACGATCCAAGAGCAAGTCTTATCCGACACTATTCCGATGATATCTCGAACGTCAGTCTGAGCGAGATTAGAATGGCTCTCCAGCACCTTAAAAACGGCAGCGCCCCGGACGAGGATGGAATTACAGCGGAGTTTCTGAAAGCGGATGTAACACCGGTACTTGAAGTCCTTCAGAAGCTCTTCAATTCCGTCCTCCATGGTGGCACTACTCCGGAGGCGTGGAGCAGAAGCGCGGTGGTCTTGTTCTTTAAGAAAGGCGACAACGCTCTCTTGAAGAACTACAGACCGATTTCCTTCTGAGCCGCGTCTACGTGCTGGTCATCATGTCATTACGAATCGTCTCGCACGCAGACTCGACGACTTCCAGCCTCCCGAACAAGCCGGTTTCCGAAAAGGCTTCAGTACCATAGACCACATACATACCCTGCGGCAGATTGTACAGAAGACCGAAGAGTACAATCTGCCACTTTGCCTGGCATATGTGGACTATCGGAAAGCCTTTGATTCCGTCGTAATTTGGGTGGTGCTACAGTCCCTTCAGCGGTGCCAAGTTGACTGTCGGTATATCGAAGTGCTGAAATGTTTGTACAGTAGGGCTACGATGGCTATCCAAAGAGGATTACAGAACCAGAGTTCGAAACCTATCCAACTGCAGAGAGGTGTAAGACAGGAAAGATGTTATATCCCCGAAACTCTTCACCACTGCGTTGGAAGACGTTTTCAAGCTACTGGACTGGAAAGGATAATACCGTATTAGCATCAATGGCGAGTACATCACTCACCTTCGATTTGCCGACGATATAGTCCTTTTGGCAGAATCGCTGGAGCCTTAGCACTATGCTCAATGACCTCAATGGTGTCTCCCAACGGATAGGTCTTAAGATGAACATGGACAAAACAAAGATCATGTTTATGTCCATGTCACACTCACACCTATGCCGGTAGTTGTTGGGAGCACTATGCTCGAAGTTTTTGACGAGTACGTTTACCTGGGACAAATAGTCCGACTAGGTAAGTCCAACTTCGACCGAGAGGTCAATCGACGGATTCAACTCGGCTGGGCAGCGTTCGGGAAATTACGACACATCTCGTCAGGTATACCTCAATCTCTGAAAACTAAAGTGTATAATCAGTGCGTGTTGCCAGTGATGACTTACGGATCTGAGACGTGGTCCTTCACTGCTGGCCGTATGAGGACGCTCAAGGTCGCTCAGCGAGCTATGGAGAGGGCTATGCTCGGAGTTTCTCTGCGTGTAGACTCAGAAATGAGGATATCCGCAGTAAAACCAGAGTGACCGACATAGCCCAACGGGTTAGTAAGCTGAAGTGGCAATGGGCCGGCCATATAGCTCGAAGAACCGATAACCGATGGGGAAGAAAGATTCTCGAGTGGCAGCCTCGTACCGGTAGGCGTAGTGTAGGGCGATCCCCACACTACGCCACCGAGCGGACCTGGAGTGACGACCTGGTAAGACATGCATTAACAGTGGTAGAGCCACGCGGCAGCTTTGCTGTCGCACGTATGGGCCGGCTCAAACCGGGGTGGTACCACGACCTCACAGAATACCGGCGTGAAGTGGAAGCTCTGCTTCCGCGTTTCGTCTGGTGAGTGCAGGTGGCCGGAGGCCCAAATCCCCCCCCCCCATCAACATGGTAGCGGAATTCAATGATAGACTACCCCAGGAGGGTACCAGCACCCCTGGAGAATCCCTCGCTGAGCATCCACGACCATGTTTTTCCACTTCTGAGCGTGGGTGCTCAGGCTGCCCCGCGTATTCTGGGGGGGGGCAAAATTCCGCTCAAGACTAAAACTGCTCGGGGCAAACGGAGCAACAAGACCAAGGCGACCCCTGCCACGCTGTCCGTGAATTTCCGCAATATCAGGGGACTTCACTCCAACCTAAACGCCGTCCACTACCATCTCGAGACGGCGAGGCCGGCTCTGCTCTTTCTGACCGAGACGCAGGTGTCCTCTCCGGCTGATGTCTCGTATCTCTCCTACCCGGGGTACAAACTGGAACACTCCTTTGTGCCTCGGGCTGGAGTTTGCGTTTACGTCAGAGAGGACATCTGTTCTCGACGCCTCGGCAGACTTGAAGGTTCGGACCTGTCCATCCTTTGGCTACGCGTAGACAGCGACGACCATCCGCGCATCTACGGGTGCCTCTATAGGTCCCACAGCGGTAATGCCGAAACAGACCGACTCTTCGACCACGTCCAAATGGCTGCAGATTCGTTGCTACAGCAGATCCCCTCCGCAGAGATCGTGATCCTCGGCGACTTTAACGCCCATCACGCCGAATGGCTCGGTTCACGTTTAACCGATCATGCGGGGAGATCTGTTCATGATTTTGCCTTGTCATATGGTCTGACACAACTGGTTACTTCGCCTACGCGGATTCCAGATGTGGAGGATCATGCACCTTCCCTGTTGGACCTTCTGCTGACCTCTCACCCGGACGGATATCAGATTTCCGTCGACGCCCCTTTAGGCTCCTCGGACCATTGTCTTGTCCGGAGTGTGGTGCCACTCACGCTGAAATCGCGGTTGCATTCTGCAGGCTGCCGCCGTGTTTGGCACTATAGGTCAGCCGATTGGGATGGGATGCGGTCTTTCTTTGCATCCTACCCTTGGGGGCGGGTTTGCTTCTCGCCGGACGATCCCAACGTTGTTGCGGATTCTGTCGCTGCTGTGGTACTTCAGGGTATGGAACTTTTTATTCCTTCCTCTGTGGTGCCCATTGGAGGCAAATCTCAGCCATGGTTTGGTCGCTCCTGTAAAATAGCATCATGCTATAAGCAGGAGTGCTACCAGGCCTGGGCTGACGCATCAGCGTCCAGGGATGTAAACACCAGCGCTCTAAAAAAAGAAGTATAATTCCGCCTCTAGGTCCTTCAAAAGAGTCATTGCCAAGGCAAAGTCAGAGCACATAGGCAGAATTGGCGAGAAACTAGTTCGTCTTCCTTCTGGAACCCGTACATTCTGGTCTCTCGCCAAGGCTGTCCAGGGGAATTTCTGTCAGCCATCTCTTCCATCTCTGCACAGGGAGGACGACTCACTGGCCCACACCGCAAAGGAGAAAGCCGATCTTCTAGGCTCTTTCTTTGCGTCTAACTCGACTCTCGATGACGGGGGGAGTACGCCGCCGACCATCCCGCGGTGTGAGTGCTCCATGCCGGAAGTGCAGTTCACTCAGCGCTCGGTTCGCAAAGCACTCCTCTCCCTGGACATCCACAAGTCGAGTGGGCCTGACGGAATCCCCCCAATTGTGCTGAGGACGTGTGCTCCAGAGTTGGCACCGGTTTTAACGCGTTTTTTCCGGTACTCCTACTCCCTAGGCGTAGTCCCAAAATCATGGAAGACGGCTTTCGTCCACCCGATCCCTAAAAAAGGCGACCGCTCAGACCCGTCCAACTACCGGCCTATCGCCATCACCTCCTTGTTCTCCAAAACAATGGAGTCCATTGTAAACTGCCAGCTCATGAGGTACCTTGAGGATCACCAGCTGATTAGTGACCGCCAATACGGTTTTCGCCGTGGTAGGTCAGCTGGTGATCTTCTGGTCTACCTAACTCACAGATGGGCGGAGGCAGTAGAGTCCAAGGGGGAGGCATTGGCCGTTAGTTTGGACATTGCGAAGGCCTTCGATCGGGTTTGGCACAAAGCGCTTCTTTCGAAGCTCCCTTCCTATGGGCTTCCCGAGAAATTGTGCGATTGGATCACCAGTTTTCTTGCAGATCGGAGCATCAAGGTCGTTGTAGACGGTGCAAGCTCCGATTGCAAGCCTATTAATGCTGGTGTTCCACAGGGCTGCGTGCTATCGCCAACGCTGTTTCTTCTGCATATCAATGATATGTTGCAGACCCGTAACATTCATTGCTATGCAGATGACAGCACTGGTGATGCTCTTTACACCGGCCGAGCCAATATTTCTCGGGAAAACGTCTCCGAGTGCCGGGACAAACTTGTGTCTGAAGTCGAGTCTCTGCTGGACAGAGTCTCGGATTGGGGGCGACTAAATCTAGTCCAGTTTAACCCCCAGAAGACACAAGTTTGCGCGTTAACCGCTAAAAAGTACCCCTTTGTCGTACCCCCTCAGTTTCAAGGCACTCCCCTTGTTGCCTCAGCCAGTATCGGAATTCTCGGCGTCGACATATCGAGTGACGTGCAGTTTCGTGGTCACTTGGAAGGGAAGGCCAAATTGGCCTCTAAAAAAGCTTGGCATGCTCAGCAGAGCGGGACAGTATTTCATGCCGGCACACCGCCTGCAACTTTACAAGGCGCAGGTTCGGCCGCACATGGAATACTGTTCCCATCTCTGGGCTGGGGCTCCCCAGTACCAGCTCCTTCCACTTGACCACATCCAGCGCAGAGCGGCTCGAATCGTCGACGACCGAGTGCTTTCCGATCGGCTCGATTCTCTGGCACTGCGAAGAGATGTTGCATCCCTTTGCATTTTCTTTCGCATATACCATGGAGAGTGCTCTGAGGAATTGTTCGGATTAATCCCAGCCGCCAAATTTCGTGAACGCACTACGCGGCAAACGTCCCGATACCATCCACACCATCTGGATGCTTGGCGGTCCACCACTGTACGTTTCAAAAGGAGTTTTCTTCCGCGTACAACCTCTCTGTGGAATAATTTACCACCAGCGATTTTTCCGGACCGATACGACCTGGGGACCTTCAAGAAAAGAGCTTACTCCTTTCTAAAGGGCCGGCAACGCGTCTGCAATTCCCCTGGTGTTGCAGTTGATCATGGGCGGCGGTAGTCACTTAACATCAGGTGAGCCACATGCTCGTTTGCCCCCTCTTCTATAAAAAAAAAAAACATGCAGGAAGTCGATGGATGCAGGTGGCTCAGGACCGTGCTTTGTGACATTACTTGGGGGAGGCCTATGTTCAGCAGTGGACTTGTGAAGGGCTGTAATGATGATGATGATGATGGTAATATAATAATATATTTATTTATAAAATATTTTCTACTATATAAAATATTTAATTTTTTGATTTTCGGTGTAAAATAGTTTCCCCCATACGGTTATAAAAGTAATGTTTATTTATACTTAAAATAATGTAATATACTCTCATTCTTGACACCTAGAGGCAGGTTGACTTTTTTCAACTTTTTGTTGACTTGACTTCAATGGGGCCCTCATATGTCTAAACTAGCTAACAAACTTAGTTCTGCAGCATATGCGGTTAAAAAGAATTAGAGGCCTTACATGTGTTGTAACAGCTAGGTTAGTTTATTTTAGTTATTTCCATAGCATAATGTCATATGGAATCTTGCTATGGGATTATATCACTGGGATTGAAAATATGTATATATTTGTTTTGTAGATGAGAGTATTATATGTAGATAAGACCAATGTACCTACATTCTGTAAATACTAGGAACAAGCAAAAGTTAGTTAAACCAGTTAAACAACCTACTCGACTCCAAAGAGTTAGTAATTCTTTGGGGCAATGTAATACGCTTTTACAACTAAGTCCCAGAAAATTACCAAAGAGTACGAGGGTGGATTGAAAAGTACTCGGCCTAACCAAGAAAATAAACACATACTAAATCAGTTATATTTTTATTTTTCTACATAATCATCATCAAGTTCAATACACTTTTGCCACCTCCCCTTCCAAGCATTTAGACAGTTGAAAAAAAATGATTCTTCCTTAGAGTCAAAATATGCGTCTACAGCTGCTTTGACCTCGTCGTTTGTCGAAAATCTTTGACCTCCCAAGTGCTTTTTTAGGTTAGGGAACAGAAAGAAGTCTGATGGTGCCAGATCAGGTGAATACGGCGGATGCGGTAACAGTTCAAAGCCACAGTTGTGAATTTCAGCCATTGACTGTACTGACGTGTGAACACGGGCGTTATGTTGATGAAACAGGACTTTTCTTCTGAGCATTCCTCGACGTTTTTCTTTTATTTCCTCTCGTAAACGACGTAGTAAGGTGCAGTAGTAATCAGAGTTTATAGTCTGACCCCTTTCAAGATAATCAATCATAATCACACCTTTCGAGTCCCAGAATACTGAAGCCATCACCTTATTTGCCGACAAAATCGACTTTGCCTTTTTAGGGGGTGGTGAACCAGGTCTTCTCCACTGTTTTGATTGTTGTTTTATTTCCGGTGTACAGTAATGAACCCATGTTTCGTCCATAGTAACAAAACGATTCAAAAAATCATCTGCATCGGCTTCAAATAACTCCAAACAGTCGCGTGAAATAGTCAATCGCGTCCTTTTTTGTTCAACTGAAAGCAGTCGCGGAACCCACCTCGCAGACACCTTGTGGAAACCCAACTCGTTGACAATGATGTTTTGAGTTCGTTCATAAGAGATGCCTATAATCTCGGCTATCTCTCTAATTTTTAATCTGCGGTCTCCCATTATTAAATCAAGTACTTTTTTAATATTTTCGTCAGTAGTTGACGTCGAAGGCCTTCCAGAGCGGGGTTCATCTTTCACACTCTCTCTACCACGCTTAAATTCTGCTATCCATTTTTTGACGGATGAATATGACAGAGCACAATCGCCTAATGTACTGACCATGTCATCATGGATGGCTTTTGATGATAGCCCCTTCTTATGGAGGTACTTAATGACGGCACGCTGCTCGATTTGCTCCATTCGCGGAAATTATGTCCGATTACTTTGTTAATAAATTTATAAAATCACAACTAACTATCGCACACGTTTCGAACTTCACACAATGAACTAGTCTGAACTGAACTAAATAATGTGGGTAGATTTGATTTTTAGAATTGAATGGATCTGTGTTAGGCCGAGTACTTTTCAATCCACCCTCGTACATGATTGATAATAAATCCTGAGAATGATTTATTGCTACCATGCTGTTTCGAAATGTGTTCATGACAATTGTATAAAATATTATATAGTTAATTAAATTTATTTAAAAACATCTAGTTAGGTTTTTTGCTGGTTCTTTCTAGGACAGAGGTTTTTTTTCAGAACCAAAAGTATTCTTGTAATCTATATTGAATAAAAAATACATTCTATTCAATTCTAATCTATTCTACTTTCCTTACACTATCCTTACAACTTCCTTTCGCTTCTATCACATCAAATCATTATCCAAAATTCTGCAAAAAAAATGTTGCATTAGCTTATCTCAAGTGACAAAATTGTCTAAGTGCGAAAACATTTGCATATTATTGGAAGTTATTACTTGTGTGGGATATATTAAAGAGCCAAAAGTAACGTCGTAGCGCCACGTTGCAGCTATATTATGTTTGAAGCATGAATGGGTCGACTCGGCCGGCGAAGGACCACGCTCTCACAGAATACCCACGTAAAATAGCAACTTAATAATTTTGGGTTCAGTACGGTGAGTGCAGAGAACCGAAGAACCCTTATTACTAGTAATGAGGCTCAGGACTGACAACGCATCTACATTTTGATTCTTAATCGGGGATTGATGTGGTCTATGGGCCATCAGGCGGACTATGTGCTCGGTTGTCACCCTTATTCCATAGCTGCTGGTACGACTTTTAAAGCTTGCAGTAAATAAGCTGTTTTCGGCGGACGGAAAATAAAAAAAAGGATCCCGTCTTCTATAAAATTCGTTTTTTTGTTTACCACTTTATGTTTTGTTACAACTTAATTCACTAATCTACCATCAAATCCATGCTATCCAAATACAATCAAGACTCCATGTAACCTTTGTTCATTGCCAGGAGTGTTTTTTTTTAATATTTAGTATAATTAATGTTATTCCTTTACTGTTAATTTTTCCTTCGTTCATTACAGCCCATCAAAAGTCCACAGCACATCCACAGATTAACAAAGGACTACCCCATAGATTGCCTCATAATGTCCTCCAGACCTAATTTCGGTCACGGCGGCCTACCTCAGCGGAGGCTAGCCATCGGCGCAGGACAGGATTATAGTGCTCAAGTGTATGCGCAGGCACAGGTGCACTCTCTATTCCCTCACTCTCATAATCCGATAGGACGGTAAACCGACACGACCATAGAGAGATCAGGCGCAGGACCAACGGCTTTACGGGGGTGAGACATCGCCAATTTCCTGACTCCGGGCAATTACTGAAAATTTCTTGACGAAACAACTCAGTAATTAATTTTTTGGCCCGACCCGGGATTCGAACCACTAGACCAACGAGGCAGCTCATTTGCCTCATAAGAGGGATACTTGCCCGCTTGGCGAGTGAAACCGCAGTTTTTTATATTTTTTTGTTATCAGGATATGCCGCTGCCCTTCTACTGTTTTATTTCCCTCCGTCGCCTGATGCGATACCCACGGGATGATACGGGTTATAATGGATTTTCTTACGTTGCCACAACAAGGCATTATTATTATTAAATATAAAAATAATAGATTCAGTACTATTACTATCAAGGAAATATTGTTTTATTGATAAACTTTAAGTGCAATATACTATGAAATGGACGATGTTTGGAGTCAGTATTCATATTCGTATTCCGAGTGTGGAGATATGTAGAAAGACGAAGAGTATATAAAAGTTTTGATATTGTTGCTGTGGCGCTGAGGAGGCCTACGCTGAGAGACATTAACAGGCTGATATAATCAAAATTCTAATAATTAATTTACACTTTCACTTCAAAAGGTCCTATACATTTACAACGCCTCTTGAAAAATTCTGGTGTAATATTTAATTACCTGTTGTGCTTTAAGATTGGCGCACAGATCTTCAAACTCAGTCAGGGACATGCCATTTTTGCGTGCGTCGCCGTTCACGCTGCCGTTGACGCCGCGTCCCTGTCGGGCACCATTGTCGTACTCCTCGATCATACACCGCACCTGAAAAACCAATGACGTTTTGAAAAAAAAGTGCAACTAAAAGTGGATTGCTTAAGCCCGTCTGGCTCCGTTGAATGTATGTGGAGCAATGAATGATAAGTAGGATGAAATATGCGATATGATAGAGGAATAGATGTGTTATGTGTAAATGAGACGAAACGGAAAGGAAAGGATCCACTAATATAACTGCAGCATGGCTCTACCACTTAAAAAAGCATTTAATTTAACACATAGTTCATTCTTACATCACCCATACATGGTGAAATTACTGTTTAAATTACGATTAATTATACGTTTGTTGTATTTTTTTAAATCTTAATATAATTTAAAATATCCAAGAAAGAGACCGTCATGAGACATGACGCCCATTTAGGCCGCTATTAATTCAGAGAGAATTTCGAATTTAAACTCAAACTCCCTAATGTCAAAACGTGTGTACCATATGATGTCTTTGGTGTAACATAATATTATCTGGATTCAAATTAAAAAATACCCGCCATATTACGATCTAGGCTAGACTCAAATTTGAACATTGTAGTTTGGGTTTAAACGCGAAATAATTATCTCTGAAATTTCATCAGCATATCAACCTTAGAATTATGATATGTTACATTAATTATTATAAAAACACCATCGGAATCTTATTATTATTATCCTAAATACCCTTATTATTATCTTAAATAGCGTGTACACGTATTTTTTTTATACTTATAAAGGTTATTGAGTAATTTAACCAACCTTCCATTGTGGGATTTTGTACCCGACGCTGTCCAACGCGTCTTTTAGCTCCTTGAGGTCGATGTATCCATTGCCACTTGTGTCCAGCTGGAACAAGCAAACAAAAACTTTAATAAATACATAGTAACGACCTATTGTTGATCGAAGGGAACGACAATCGAAACTCTTATCGATTACTGGCGCTTGTTGAGGCAATTAACTTGTAAGAATTTTTTATGATGTCATAATCATAACATTATATTTCGTAAACACTACATCAGAGTAAACGCTGCACACATATATTACTATGTTAACATATCATATATGTATTAATCATATTATTTTATAAGTTAGTAAATCGAGTTTTATCATAAATTATATAAATATTATTCACATAATAAAAAATATTCATTGTGCACCACATAAATTAAAGAACACCATTAATATTGAACGGAGCGTTTAAGTAAGGGATGTTCGTAATTAAATTCGAAAGCAAATACATAGGTAGAATGAAGCTTGTAAGTACCAACATCCCTCTACATCCGTGATTTACAAATTAACAAATTATTAATGACGGATGTTGCAAAATAACGTCATAATTTAGTAGGGCCTAAAGAGCTTAAAGTAGGGATCATTTAGAATCAAATAACTCTTGAATAGATTTTCAAAAATCTTTTGACGTCCAGAGATCATTTTGCAGAATGCGAGTATTTTAACTCTAATCCTATACCTTTAAACGAGCAATTCTTGTATATATATATATATATATATATATATATATATATATATATATATATATATATATATATATATATATATATATATATATATATATATATATATATATATATATATATATATATATATATATATATATATATATATATATATTAAAAATGTCGATATTCATATATATATAACGATTGTAATAGCTCAGGTGGGATGTCGGTCGGGCGTGATATCGGAGTTCCGTGGTTCGCATCCTGTCTCTGGTCCGACATTTTTCTTTTTTCTTTTTTTCAAGTTCCCTTCTTTTGTGAGAAACTCTATTATTCCAAACCCTTTTTTGTTAGTATTCTTTAAAAATATGAAAATACGATCATCCGGGTACTATTAAATAATTTAAATGTTTTTATCGACAAATCATCATAACTATCATTAATCAGGTCTTGCAACAGTTGACACAAGAGTTAGTAAAGATGTAATAATAGTAGAACTAAAAAATTATTTACGTATTTTATGTTTTATATACATTGCTATATAAAATATAATGTCCTAGTGTATGTTTATCAGTTTGAACATAAGTTGAGCAAATAAAATATGACATGATCACATCAAGACTTGATTTTCATTCACATAAGGTGACTAAAATCAAGTCGTTAAAGTATCAAAATCATACATTTTTAACAAACAAATTGAAAACAATACATAATTATTGCTCCGAATACGTATCTAATGAAGCAAGAAGTAGGCGCTATTATTAATGAATGCGTGTAGCCTGGAAAAATTCTAACGATTGGTTAATTGATATGACTCAGTTATGATAATGATACCTACGCCTGAATAGATAATATTTTTATATCAGTTTTTGAATTAGATTGTTGACTTTGTTGTTTCCATTGCTACTTGTATCCAGCTGCCATAAGGTGTGTATGGCCTTTCCGATAGTCACCTAAGACACCCTGGGGGCGAAATGGGACGGATGGATATTAACATTTGTAAATAGGTTTGAAATATAGATGCAACTTTAAATTAACACTATCAAAGAAATTATGACAAACATAAAACTTTTCATGGATATTACATTAGAAGCGAGTTCATATAATATTATCTTAATACAAATAATTATATATGACCCTAATGTTTCTCAAAGTCAAATTCGTTATTAATGTTATCGAGCAGTTATCCACTGTAATTGGGTAATTGAAATAATAAACGAACTAAATTAGGTAAAGGAGCTGAAGAGGGGGCAACTTCTAAAATTTGGCGATTTCTCAAAGCGAGTGCGAGCGATAGATTCATATAATTTTTAGAAAAAACCGGAGAAATTATTGCAAATGTCGGGAGATTAACCAATATTACCGGAGTCTCCCGGGCAATCCGGGAGGGTTAGGAAACCTAAATGCAGTTAATGAACACCTGCGGTCAACTTCAAACAAAGAAGGCAACAGGCACGTTGTCATTTCCTTTCTAGTGCTAAGATGGAGTCACTCAGTGGGATTGAATTATACTGGCTCTTATACTCTTCTTTGTCTTCAGCCGGAACACAGAAGTGCAAGCACAGCTTTTTGCCGGCAGAAATAGTTAACAGGGGGGGTACCGATCCAGACAGACTTCTAGAAAGAATGAGAGTCCTACCACCTAGCAAATAAATAATACACAGTATATAAATTTTATTATTTTATTCAGGTTGTCAGCCCCGAAAATTTATAACTAAACAAAATAAAATTAAACAGCCATTTACATATTCCATGGCTTCCCACATAATAGATAAAAAAATAGATTGAGTTGAACAATTGATATTTTCAAAAGTTATCGTGTTTACCCCTCCATGCGGACGTGATACATCTACACCATAAGTCCATAAGCCACTAAAATCACTTTTTAAATGTAAAAATAGCAATTAATCTATTTAAAAAAAATAAGTTCAACAATCATTTACCTTTCTGTAAAGAACGTTAGATACGATTTCATGCGACATAACGTTGTATTCTTGATTTTAGGCGCTAGTAGAACACCTACGTGCTTAGCGCTTAAGGCATGCAATATATAATACGAAAGGTAACATAGCCCGAATAAAAGATTTCAAATTGGGATATATCATCCAATACATAAAGTCCTTGCATTAGATTACAATATAAAAATGTTTAGTTTTTAGACATATTCTTATATTAGTTATAGAGAAATGACAGTACGTTAACTAACTGATCCTTTAATAAATGTATCAATTTAATTATCTCTCTCATCTATTCTGTTATCAATTGCAACCTATAAAATCGCTGCTGAACATAGGCCTCCCCCATAGATTGCCTAATAGGGGGATCTTTCCATAATAATGACATTTACTGAAAATCAGTAGTTGTAGTTACCACTATGTGGTTTCTATAACATTTCTGCTGAGTAGACGCCTTTTTAGTTCATTCCATTAAATAATTAATTACGTTATGTTAATTTGTGTGTATGTTTGGAGCTAAATAAATTATATTATTATTGTTATAGCCATGCTTGGCGGGTATGGCAACTGCTGTTTTTTTTTTTTATTCAGCTGTTATCAGGAAGCTGCTGCCCATCTCTTATTTCAGTTTCCCTGTGTCACCTCTTACGACACCCACGCGACGGTATGGAGTTAGTGGGTATTCTTACACCGCCACTACACGGTTTACGGTATCTCTCTCATAATTTAGTCCATTAAATATGTTTCTTGTGAAATCTAACAACGTCTTCTCTAGATATATAAATAAAGTAATAAAGTGTTAACTTTATTTACTTAAATTCTGTTTATTTCCGAAGCAAACAAAACTATTGTTGTCTAAGCTAGACAAGAATAAACCAAAGATTTCCTTGAACACTAACTTGTAAAGAAAACTTGTGATAAATAATACATATTGTAGAAATAAACATTCAACGGACTACTTAATAACGCTACATCACACAAACACGTGTATATTTTTTTCTCGCATTCCTGATTCATAGAATGAATCACAACAATATTTAAGAAACGTTATGTTGTTAAAAAAATGTTGAAAAGCGAGAGTAATGTTTAGATTGAAAGATTTTTAATGTTTACTCGTTCCGCAGACGTGGAGTTCACGTACAAAACTAAAACTCCAATTTACAGTAACGGATTATTATATCGTAAAGTATTTATTATATTAAAATAAGGGTGACTAAAGTACACATACTCCGCTTGATCGTAAGTGGATGGTGTGGCCGAAAACATGTACATCTATCCTCGATTAGGAATCAAAATGCAGATGCGTTGTCACCCGTGAGGACTGAGATGGAATGTCTCCAGTAAAAAGGTCTCGTTTCCAGTAAAAAGGTCCGGTTCTCTACACTCACCATACGAAAAACAGCAAAATTGCGTTGCTATTTTACTTTTTATTCTGTGAGAGCGTAGTCTTTGCCCGGTCGAGTCGAGCCGAAATATAAAATAACAGATAGAACCTATTTAATCCAACCGAACGATAATTTTGTTATAATTGTGAAAAGGATTACATATTTTTAATTAAAAGCCTGTGCAGTATTAAAAATAGATAAATTTATCAATCCGCCATACAAGCGTAGTTATTACAAATTCCTTTACAATAGGAGGCCATGACAGCAGGGGACTATTAACGGGCTGATGACATTTTCGTTTAAAAATAAAAAGAATAAATAACAAACAGTGTTAACACAATCATAATTGTAATTATGTTTAAAAATAATTTGCATTCACTAGAGCGCGGTAATGTGAGCCCGGGGTAAAGTAAAACGAAATGCGAGTCACTGCGGCACCGTAATCCTTGGTTCACCTTTTTTGTGTTGACGCTCATCAAGTAAACGTTTACGTACGTATTCGTTAGGGTTGCGATTGCGATTGATCCGGTTATTATTGAAATCGTTTTACGTTTCGCTGACAATGACATGTTTGTTTGCGCACTCTATCTATTATATTCTATTTCTATACACATATCTAAAATTTACCTATGAAATTCGTAAACTTTAAAATACGTTTAACGATACAATTTTCAACGCTTTTATCAAAATTCTGTATTTTCTTAATATTATGTAATGTTAGCTAATACTACCTCTAATTTAAAAAATAATAACTAATGGAAGTTTTTGCTTCTTCACGAAAAATGAGACAATATATTTGATGAAAGCTAGCAATAAGGTAAACAAGCGAGAAAAGGACCAGCCATTGGATCACCCGATTCGATGACAAGTCGCGGATACAGTTCCTTCGGGAACTCCGCTGTACGTGGACCCCACAGACGGATAGTCATTACAGCAAATGGCACAAGTATGTAGTCATTTCTCAGAGACTTCATATTCGTGCCACTTACTCAGTTCAACCGGCTCTGACGCCGACTTAACTCTACTCGAGGTACCCTTGAGAGGAGAAGTTGTTAAAATGTATATAATCACAAGGGATCAAATTTATTTCATTATCTCTTAATATTCCACAGAGCTCTTCGAATAATATAATTTCATACAAGTAAAATGCCTACAGAGGACAAAGTTCACCTGATGGGAAGTGAATGCTGTGACATACAGACATCTGCATTTCTCCTGGGTTAAGAATCAAAATACGAATCCATTATCACTCTTGAGGACTTATATGGAATGCCTATACACAGACTCATATGGAATACCTATATAGCATCATGTTACAATGTTTATTCTAAGAGAGCGTGGACGAGTAGACACAATTTTGCTGCAGTTATAAGAAAGAAAGACATTCATTCACTAAAACTATACACATCACATAAATAAAAACCACAGTTAAACGTATAATGGGGGTGTGTATCGTGCTAGTGAAAAGGTTATGACTCAGCGTAATGCTGCAGGGTAACCTACATCGCTGATGATTCCGCCATAACCAAACGGTCACCGCTCAACGCCCAAAACTGACCTCTGAGTCTGAACTGAGTCGTGATTATAACACGCAAAATCACAAACAAAAAAAAAAAAAAACACTCAAAAAAAAAACATTGCTAAATAGTGTCAAGCATGTGTCCATACTTTAGTTATACATCACCTTTGCGCAAGTAAACCGCTGAATGACCTGTTTCCATTGTAGTTACATTGGCAATTGAATCAGCATGATAAATAATATATCCATATTGGATACGAGCAACCCTAGCAAAATTTATGGTCGACGCCGCACAATGCATTTTTTTTCAGCTCTATAAAGTGCAACGTAAGAGCGTTCACAGCACCGTGACCGTAAATGGCCACGAAACAAGCCGAAAAGACCTACTAGCAGTTGCGTAATATTGCGTGTGCAATGCGCTGAAAACAAAAGCACTAAGTGTTGCAAGTTTTTTTTAACATACGTCAGTTCATGAGGCTATTTACTAATCCAATTAAAACTAGACTTTGTATTAGTAAAATGACTGACTCATTAGTCTAGTGGTTGCAAACGCGACTGCTGATCATCAGGTCCCGGGTTTGAAACTCGGGTCGGGCCAAAAAAAAAACAAACCAGTTATTGAGTTTTCTGTAAATAAATTCTCAGTAGCTGCCTGGTTTTAGCATGTAGGCGATGTCTCACCTTCATATTATGTAAGTTGCCTCGGAAAGCACGTAAAGCTGTTGGTCCTGCGCCTGATCTCTCCTCTCCGATTGTTCGGTTTACCATCCCATCGGACTGCGTACCTATATTAAAAGTATATAGCAACAGTACGCACAGGTCGGGATTTCAATTTGTTATGAGCGTAACTATTATTAGAAACTATACACGGTTACAACGCTTTTATTGCGTATACTTTCCGATAAGGTACGCTTAAACTTTGAGCGAAAAACATACTGTGTGTAGATAGTATTTGTATGTTATACAAAATAACACTAATATTATAATTAAACTATTACTTCCTGTTACTGACAATCCGTGATAAAAATTAAAGAAAATGTACTATGTATAATATAAATTGACTAATATTGACCCTTGAAGTTACTTCTGCAACACCTTCGGCGCTGTGGGAAGTGCAGCCCCTACCCGCCGTAGCAAATCCCTCCGCACCTTAAACACTCTAGGGGTAGGGCAGACAAGACTACGGGGAGTCGGGGCGTGCTGATTCAATTTTAGAATCCGTCGAAATTATTCGATCAATCATCTAATTAGCCGTGTTTTCGCGATCACCATAGATTTCCGAAAAAACTAATTTTACCTCTCACAAGTCCTTTGTTCATTATTTTAACAGTTACCTTTAATTTGCTATAAAGTAATACCTACATGATTAGTTGATAACTAATTGCATATTTTTTAATATAATGAGTAATGACAATTACTTAGTATATTTTTGAGATTGTATAATTTACTAATACTTGTTACGTAAGAAATCGTGTATATTTTCTGAAAAATTTAATTTGCTACAAATTTTACCAACTACATCTGAAAACATACAGTGTAAGAACACTATGAATGCGTGCTGTCCTTGTATACTTACAATATGGCGAATGTATATTTATTTATATTCGGACTATGAGAGTAAGGAAATAGAGAGTGCACTTGTATTTGCGCATACACTTGGGCTCTATAATCCTATCCTGCGCCGATGGCTAATTTCAGTTGCTTGTGTCATTCAGGCTGGCCGCTGTGACCGAAATTCGATCTGGATATATATATATATATATATATATATATATATATATATCCAACGTGTAGTGGCGGCCTAAAACGCACTACCCCATATCATTCCGCGGGTGTCGTAAGAGGCGACAGAGAGTTTTACACGTGGTAGAGACACGCTGTAGTTATGTAGCAAAAATGTCCGTTCTACCGGGGAAAGATCACGCTCTTTCAGAATACCAGCGTAAAATAGCAGCCTAATGCTGCTGTTTTTCGTATGGTGAGTGTGGAGAACCGCAGACCCTCGGATCCCTCGTTTCGAGTCAAAATTAGAAAAAGATCGGATGCCATCTTAGTCCTTTAGAGTGACTGTCATCTTAGTCTTTTAGGGCGACAACGCATCTGTATTTTTATTCATTATCGATTGATGTAAGCATCTATGGGCCGCAGCATTCACTTATCATCAGGTGGGCTGTGCGCTCGTTCGTCACCTTTATTCTAAAAAAAAGAGGGAAAACGGACCAGCAGATAGGCAGCAGAATCTTCCTGATAACAGCTGAATGAAAATAACAAATTGCGGGTTATTTAAATAATATAGAGTTAGTATGTGTTCAAGATTGCTGAGCGAACTGTGAAGAGAGCTACGCTCGGTGTTTTTGTTCATGACAAACTTAGAAATAAGGATATCCGCAGTAGAATCGAAGTAACTGACATAGCCCAACATACAACTTGAAGAACCGACAACTGATGCAGAAGAGAGGTTCTCGGTCGGCAGCCGCGTACCGGTAGACGAAGTACGGAGCGGCCTCTACTAAACGAGGTAACGACCTGGTAAAACATGCACCGTGCTTAGTAGTATTCCCTGGGCGAGGCCTACATTCAGCAGTGGACTTGTAAGGGACTGCAATGATGGTGATGATGATGTATTTAATATATTATATAAAACAAACTGTACCCGCCGTTGTGCAGATAGTTGGCGGTATTACTAACTCGTTTACATCAAGAAGTGCTGGTGCTGCCATCGTCAATTCGCCTGACAAGCCTCCCTAACAAGAAGAAGAAGCTGTGCTCGCGACTTCAACGGCGTCGATTCTATGTATGTATAGCATGGTATCTCTGTGTAAGTCCAAGTCACACCTATATCGGTAGTTGCTGGGAGCACCACGCTCGATGTTCTATTTATGTATATGTATATCATGTGTAACGTCCATGTCACACCCATATCGGTAGTTGCTGGGAGCACGTCGCTCAGCGTTGTTGATTAGTAAATTTACCTAAAGCAAATAATAATTGTCGAGCTAGGTAAGTTCAACTTGGTAAACTATTTACTAATCTGTGGTTCAACTCTGAACGAGAAGTTAATTGACGAATCCAATTCGGCTGGGTAAACATTCGGGAGATTACGACGCATCTCATCGCGTATACTTCAAAATTTGAAAACGAGATAATATAACCAGTGCGTGTTGGCAGTGATCACTTATGGATCTAAGACATGGTCCTTCACTAATACCCGTATGAGGAAGCTCAAGGTAGCTCAGCCAGCTATGGAGAGGGATTCGCTCGGAGTTTCTATCTGATAGATTTCGTAATGAGGATTATCCGCAGTAGAACTAGAGTGACCGACATATCCCAAGGAATCAGTAAGCTGAAGTGGCGATGGGCGAGCCATATGGTTGAAAGAACCGATAAGGAAGATAAGTTCTCAAGTGGCAGCTTTGCATTGGTAAGCGGAGTGTAGGATGGCACTACACAAAATCTATGACGACCTGGTAAGACATACATAAACAGAGCAGCGGATTTGTGGAGGGCTGTAATGATGATGATGGGAACACTTTGAATGATTTTCGTCTGCAATACAAATACTGAGGCAAGCTAAATTTGTCCCAGGATTACAATGTGCCTGTGTAAAATCATGTCGATTGGTAGGTAGATTCAATAGTTCAACACTACTTCTTGAGTCCATTTACTGGAGCTAAAGGTAGTATAATTTTGCCATAATCGTCAAACTCGCAGGCAGATTTTCAATTACTTACTTATTTGATTTAAGAATAAATGCCTAATAAATTACAAAACGTGTGACCTTTTTGTAGTGGATAATTATAAGTACTTAATACTTATGTACAAATAATTAAAATTTTCTAGGGTAAGGTAATCCATTAAATCTAATAATGTATAATTTATACACAAACGTCTCTAATGGACATAAAATGTAAAACGTTTTATTATTTTTTAAAGTCTGACAGACATAATAACTAAGAACTGAACTCCAATAGTTAGCTAATATTAAAATGTTGAATTAAGATAATATGTTGAAATGATTTCTACTATCGTTTATGTAACGTTTTGTTTGTACATGTGTACTTGTGTGTTATATCTGTACGATACAGCGATTATTATCCTTTTTCTAAAAATGCACTTTGATCATATTTGGAATGCAAGCCTGATAATGATAAGACAAGATAGAAAAATTCGATAAAACTAAATATGTTTAAAAGAAAACTCACAAAAAATACAATGAAACATTTTTAAGGTCCGCCTAAAATTTTATATTCAGACAATACATTTTAAAAAAAATTATAGAAAGCTAAATTCTTATTTTCTTTTTCATCGTCCCTTAAAAGTCCACCGCTGGACACTTTTAGTTTTGGGAAGTCACGCTTTGCAATTGGATTGACGATCACTACACTAAACATCACGCACCGTTGGCGCTGCTTCCGATCGCCAGTCTGGATATATGAGATCTTTTGGGAATTTACCATAGTGCCACTGCCATTACGGTGGTCCATGGAACTGAGGTGATAGCTTCTCTTAAGCCGCTACTACACTGGTCTTGAAAGTGGAATAAACAACTCGAAATAAAAACAATGTGACGTGGCTGACCTTACGTATAGGTCACGACCAAAATAAGCATTCCTTTATCTATTTATGTTGGATTTTGTTGTATGAATCATCGATTAGCCTTCAATTTTTAAAATGTGATATTTTGAGGTTTGCTCAATGCAAAATAGCCGTAGAATATGTTTACAAATGCTATTTAATAACCTTCAATGGAATAATTTACTAAATGGCTCCAGATGTCGGATCGTCCAGATCGTCGGAGCTCATCCGCCGTAGGAAAAATATGATTATGCTCCTTGGAATGCACTTAAACATATACATATACAAGTACATAAACAAACACACACTTATCTAACAAAAATATGTACTTACTTACTTATCTTCGCACAATCCCTAACGGGGTAGCCAGAGAGAACAGATCGCCAAGTGTCACGATCCTTACATACATCTTTCGCTTCTTTCAGGTTCATTAACTTCTTCATACATGCACGTCTAGGTATCCGAGTACTCTTGACCCTCCCCTCTTCGAGCAATTTGATCACATGGTCTTCGAAAGTTAGTCTCGGTCTACCTCGACACCTTTTAATATTTACTTTCACTCTATATATTTTCTTCACCATTCGGTCTTCACTCATTCGTTCAACGTGCCCAAACCATTGGAGTACGCCCCTATCAATTTTTGTGATAAGGTCATCTTTCAATCCTGCCATATTGCGAATCTCTTCGTTTCGTTTTCGGTCGGCTATGGTAACGCCACACATTTTACGAAGAGATCGCATCTCCACTGCATTCAACTTGCTTTTATGCTTCTTCTGGCATACCCAGGTTTCGCAGCCATATAACAAAGTCGGTACCAACACTGCGTTATGTATTGCAAGGCGTGCACTCTTCACCACGCCTTGCCTTTTTACTAATGCATTCAAGGCACCATTGACTTTGTTTCCGGCAGCGACACGCCTATCCACATCTAAATCACATCTTCCATCCCGGCTGAAAGCACTCCCCAAGTATACAATTTCATTTACCTGTTCTAGACATTCCTGATTTACCCATATTTCACATTTCGTTCTCTCTTCGTCCTTTTCAAATACCAGAACCTCAGTTTTATTAGCATTCAAACGGAGACCTTTAATTTCACATTCCTCTTTCATACACGTGACTAATGCCTGCAGTTCTGCTTCTGATGGTGCAATAAGCACTGCATCATCAGCATACAGCAGACAATTAACTTTTATGGCACCCAATTTCACACCCAAACAGCTATTTTTCAGCTTCTGTAAACAGCTGTCGAGATACAGTATGAACAGCCAGGAAGACATGACACAACCCTGTTTTACGCCCGCTTGGACGCTAAACATGGGTGACAGGTCATGCCCTACCCGCACACAGGCTTTACAGTCATAGTAAAGTGACTGCACAGCTCTTAACAATCGACCATCCACACCATATCCCGGCAACAGTTCCCATATTTTCTTCCTTATAACCTTATCAAATGCTTTCTCCAGATCCACAAAAGCACAGAAAATCCTCTGGTTAACACTCAGAAGCTTCTCCGTGATCATGCGGAGAGAAAACATTTGATCCGTGCATCCTCTTCCAGGTCTAAATCCGCATTGTGCCTCCCATAAGAATCTTTCCGATTTCTCTTGCATCCTACGTGTCAAAACCTTCGAGTAAACTTTACTTGCTAAACTGGTCAAGCTGATCGCCCGATAACACCCGCAGTCAAAATGTGAACCTTTACCTTTATATAAAGGCACAATGACCGCGGATCGCCAATCAACAAAAATATGTCTTGTCCAAAAATATTGCTATTTACAAACAATACATAATTCGTGCGTGTATGCGTGCGTGCGTGCGTGCGTGCGTGCGTGCGTGCGTGCGTGCGTCTCCGTGTGTGTGTGTGTGTGTGTGTGTGTGTGTGTGTGTGTGCGCGCGCGCGTGCGTGTGTGCGTGCGTGCGTGCGTGCGTGCGTGTGTGTGATCGTATGTTGTGTAGTGGTATCGTGTTTAATAACTTCTGAATAACTTGACCGAATCAAGCAGTACATTCGTTTTCTAGAGACGATGGTTCAAAACTATGCTAGGATCAGACAGGTGCTATTGTCACGTTATCGGAATGATTTCGGAGTCAAACTCATCACGTCACCTATCTTAACAGTCAGAGTCTGCTTAAAGTATTATATAAAAATAATAACTACTGTAAAAGGAAAAAGTTAGTATTAACAAATAAAGCAGATTTTCTAAGAAGGAACTCTGTTTTCCGACTATAAGTCGCCTAGAATCCATATTATGTCACTATACTTTGATAATGATTCAAAACAATACGTATTTATAGCGAAGATAAAAACAAATGTTCAATGCACAATGAGTAATGTGAAAAACAAATTAATTAATTGACCACCGCAAACGATAACCTACCACTGATATAAGCAATTGAAAATTAAGTGACCCACTTAATGGATACAATATTAACCATGTAACGTACGCAGTAAACCGAGATATTGCCCATTGGAAATATTTATTTATATATCACTAATTAATGCAAATCGTACGTATATTACTACTTCTTTTTTACAGCTTATCAAAGTACACTACTGAAGATAGGCCTCCCAAAAGACTGCGTCTTCGATTGAAGGATTCTTGCCTTAGTTGCTTCGCTTGGCCAATATGTTGAAAGCTGCAATTTTACCTAATTGGTAGGTATTGGTAAGACGCTGTTGCCCATCTCATTTGTTTCCCACTGACGATAACCTCTAGACGATATGACGTAGTGGATATTCTTACACCACCAGTCCGTGATAATAGTTTTGTTGTTCGGTCGGTTCTGCAAATTTCAGATCTGCCAATAATAAATTCTCTTGTTCTCGCCTTATATAGGTGTTGAGAATTATTTATATTATGATTTCAATGTGAATGAAACCATAAGCCTTCCTTGAGTTTTTCCATCACCTATTTTAGATATAACATCATTCACTGCAGTACATTCCAGGCTAAAGGCAGTAGAGTCCAAGGGGGAGGCATCGGCCGTTTGGCACAAAGCGCTTCTTTCGAAGCTCCCTTCTTATGGGCTTCCCGAGAAATTGTGCGATTGGATCGCCAGCTTTCTTGCAGATCGGAGCATCAAGATTGTTGTAGACAGCGCATGCTCCGATTACAAGCCTATTAATGTTGGCGTTCCACAAGGCTGCGTTCTATCACCAACGCTGTTTCTTCAGCATATCAACGATGTGTTGCAAACCGGTAACATTTATTGCTATTCCGATGACAGAACTGGTGATGCTCTGCACACCGGCCGTGCCAATATTTCTAGGGAAAATGCCTGAGACTACCGGGACAAACTTGTGTCTGAAGTCGAGTCTTTGCTGAACAAAGTCTCGGATTGGGGGCGACTAAATCTAGTCCAGTTTAACCCTCAGAAGACACAAGTTTGCACGTTAACCGCTAAAAAGAACAACATTGTCGTATCTCCTCAGTTTCAAGGCACTCCCCTCGTTGCCTCAGCCAGTATTGGAATCCTCGGCGTCGACATATCGAGTGACGTGCAGTTTCGTGGTCACTTGGAGGAGAAGGCCAAATTGGGCTCTAAAAAGCTTGACGTGCTCAGCAGAGCGGGACAGTATCATGCCAGCACACCGCCTACAACTTTACAAGGCGCAGGTTCGGCCGCACATGGAATACCGTTCCCATCTCTGGGCTGGGGCTCCCCAGTACCAGCTCCTTCCACTTGACCGCATTTAGCGCAGAGCGGCTCAAATCGTCGACGACCGAGTGCTTTCCGATCGGTTTGATTAACTGGCGCTGCGATGTTTCATCTCTTTACGTATTTTATCGCATCTATCACGGGGACTGCTCTGAGCAATTGTGCGGACTAATCCCAGCCGCCAAATTTCATGAACGCGCCATGCGGTAAACCTCCCGATACCATCCACACCATCTGGATGCTTGGCGGTCCACCACTGTACGCTTCACTAGAAGTTTTCTTCCGCGAACGACCTCTCTGTTTGATAATTTACCACCGGCGATTTTTCGGACCGATACGGCCTGGGGACCTTAAAAACAATAGCTTACTCCTTTCTAAAGGGCCGGTAACGCACTTGCGATTTTCCTGGTGTTGCGGTTGATCATGGGCTGCGGTAGTCACCTGCGGGTTGCTCCCTCTTCTATAAAAAAAAACCTATGTAACATAATTTCGATACACATGTAATACTCGTAAATAGGTGTTTTGAATTAACTTATTTGAAAATAGTTTTGTGTAGGCAATTATATATGGTCTTAGCATTCAATCATATTTTTAAGTGCGGGTGAAGAACGTCATCTGGTTATTTAAAAAAAAACATAACTATCAACAATACGCTATTCATTTCGTGGTGTCCTAAGAGTGGTAATTCCTAACCACTACATTTTTGGACAGGTCGTTTAGTAATTGTGGATTATTTATGGAATGGAATTTCCATGGAATGTCCTACCCTGTCAGAGACGCGTTTTATAAAATTTTCATTCTCGTTTTATCTATCTATGGAAAAGGTCTGATAAAACTTATGGTCAACGATAGATAGCGTCTTACCATCTTAACTATGCAAGATGCTACAAGCCGTCATAGGCGCGGTGGTCACGATGTACTGTCGATAGAGATATACAATATGTATGTAGGTGTAGCAGACAAGTTCTTATAGCGTGTTTTCCGGAACATTACTCAATAAATATTTACAGACATTGTAGTAACATATTATGATGATGTAACCGTGGGAGTCATAAGAGGGACGGAGGGAAACAAATTGGTACATGGGCTGCAGAGGCTTCCTAACAGTGACTAAAAGTAAAAACTGCGGTTGCCAACCCGCTTACCGACCGTGGCAACTATGGCAAACATCTATATCTATATTTATGGGAGAGTTCTATGTTCTGGCAGTGGACTTTTGTAGGCTGTGACGGTATTACGGTATAAATGAGTTGTATACTGGTGGCATACATAAAATGTTTGTCTTTATGAAAAACGCAGATAATGCAAAATAAGTACGTTATGTACCTTAATACCCATTGACAGCGTAATTTCCATAAACGCCGCAAAGCTGACACATAACACAAAGTGTTTGCGTAAACAAACTTTATAAGCGGTACAATCGTTGCTTCCTCATTCCCCCTTCTATCGTTCAGAAACCCTCAGCAGAATAGTAGGTTTATTAAATCACATTAAAGGTATAAACGATGACTCATTCACTGTGATTCATACACTGACAGTACGATGTTTATATAACATGGTGTCAGTAAGTCTCGACGTGAATGGTAGTGGCTTTTCGGCGCACTTCAAGCACCTTGAGTCGTTTCGTTCGTCAGTTTGATATATTGATTGGCAGTATCTGTGTACAATTATACATACTATGAAAGTTAAAAAGTCCCACTGCTTTGAAAGTTAAAAAGTCCCAGAGTTTTCACACGCAGGTTTCTCCTACGATATTTTCCTTATTCACCAAGCACGTGGTAAATAAGTATTTCAATTTTTTTTACTATTAAATACCAGTGCTCGACCAATATTCCACCTGATGATTAATGGTAATGCCGCCGAAGATGGTAAAGCAGACCGACTTAGCTTAAAAAAAGCCTATTACTCTTGCCTTGAAGAAACACAACATATTAAAATCGGATGGAAACACAAATGCTGGCAAATTGTGATTAAAAATTTCAATGGTGCCAGTGGAGCTTAATAAACCTTAAACTCAGGTCGCTCACGTCATAAAAAGTTTAAAGCGTGTTACCGTTTCTCTGTCCGTAAGCTACTATACCACGGTTCAATATACATACATATCGACATCATATCTACATTAAAAAGTATTTTAAATGTTCTATCTTATTATATGACATAATTGACTCTTATATATATATATTAGAAAGGTTCTCGAGTGGCAGCCTCCGTACCGGTAGGCGTAGTGTAGGGCGACCCCCCACTAGATGAAGTGACAACCTGGTAAGACATGCAGGAAGTCGATGAATGCAGGTGGCTCAGGACCGTGCTTTGTGACATTACTTGGGGGAGGCCTATGTTCAACAGTGGACTTGTGAAGATCTGTAATGATGATGATGACTCTTATGCTAAATTTAATTAGAATCCGCTTAGCCCTTTAAGCGTGATTTAAGGACAAACATCCAAATAAATATTTTCTTCCTAATAAGCCCATGAAAGTCCACTGCTGGACCTTTACCGTTGTATAGTACCGAGAATATTATGTCTTAATCGTTTGCTTGACAGGCGAATTTACGGTCGCAGTACGAGACGTCTCACACTTTTGAAGCTGCTTGTTGCCTGTCGCCCTAATTAGGAATTGTACCGTAAACGAGATGGTTTTGTCATTTATTGAAACCACTATAGTAATATTTTTTTTACCATTTCACATAGTCACGTCTTACGCCGCCCACGGAACGAAATGAGTCAATGGATTCTCTTCAACCGCCACCACAGGCCAAATAAATGTACTTTCGCATTTTTAATATTGGTAATTTTTGCCAAGTGCATGTTGGATCATAGAGATATAAGGCAATTCAATATTCACTAGACTTTTTTTGCATTACCCTCATTCGACTTTCCGACAGCCATGGGAAAAGTTGAGATATTACTCGACCGACGCCACTTTACGGTGTATATCTTCTATGAATGATATTTTAAGTAGGTAGCTACATTTCAACGTTTAGTATTAGTAGTAGTAATATTATAGGTACTTATATAAAAAAGAAAAGAAAAAACTCTTGTTTAAGTATTCTTTTTCTTTATACGCGCTCTTACGCATTTAAATAATTTGAATGTTATTAAAACCCATATTTTTACATTGCTATAAAGTTTAACGACCCGCTAAGTAGTATTTATCTTTGTGCGTCACGGAAGATGATAATACAAATATTTGTTATAAAGAGGAATATATTATCTTTAAGAATACACATCACGGTCAGCATTAAACCTAAAAAAAGGTCGAAAAACTAGAGATGCTTTTTACTTATTTGGAGAACAAAGAGGTAAAGATACTAGCTCTCGTAACTTGCACAGCGTAGTACAGAAGTCGGTAAGTACACAGCATCACTGTGTATCGAAAGTCTTAATATTTTTCTGGTGTCTGGTGAAATAGGGCCATAAATTCTATTACGCCTCCACGATACGATAACTGCAAAGATAACTAAAACTTAATTGAAAGATAAACGGAACTTAGAGTAACCAAGAAGCTACCAGAATATTTTACATATTATAATTTTTTTTAATTGGCTTTATACGTTACCGTAATATACATTATATCAAAAGGTGAGAGATGATACATACTTAACAATAAAGTTTGACGATAACATTCAAACTGTAGGTGATAAAGACGTAATTATGGGCTTTATCAATATTATATACCCGATTAAGTCTTATCGCCGAATGCTACTCTTTCTACGTAGAATATATTATGAAATGTACCTGTCCCTGACTAATATTACGGCTATTACAGTATATTGAACGACAAAAAAAAGATACCGAAATCGAGATTATTTTGTGTACGATAATATTAGTACATATATTACATCATTAGTATATTTTTTATTTTTTAAGCAAAAAATGTAAGGTATCTCTTTTTTACCTCATTTTATGCTAAATATAGTAATAATAGACTTATAACATAAGAAAATAGAAAATAGCTCGCTGGCTATAACTACTTATTTCACCGTATACTAAATTTCTGTGAATTAACTCTATCAAAAAAAAAAATGGATTTTTAATCAAAGTCATTTTATATTAACTAAACTTTTAATCCATTGAGATAGCTGCCATCCAATCATTTGTGTCTAAAATTATAGTGCATTGATATTTTTTTTTTGAAGAAATATATTAATACATGAATATTTATAATTAATATATTATATAAAACCACAATATTTTTATACTCGGACTGTCTGTAGTAATGGGGCCAGGTCATCTGTGAGTTCGGTAGCCTCATATGGTATACT
Organism: Parnassius apollo; assembly: GCA_907164705.1. Classification (NCBI taxonomy): domain Eukaryota; kingdom Metazoa; phylum Arthropoda; class Insecta; order Lepidoptera; family Papilionidae; genus Parnassius; species Parnassius apollo. The sequence continues at coordinate 9,993,264 of CAJQZP010001305.1, forward strand.
GACGGGTCAAAAATGGGCCCCGACGTAGGCTTTGGAATTTATGAAGAACGCCCCAAATTCAAACTTAGTATTAATTTAGGTAGATTCACCTATATCTTCCAGGCAGAAACTTTTGCCATACTTCAGTGTGCGGAAATCAATCTGTAAAAGCACTACGTCAACCAAAAAATTTATATAAACTCTGATAATCAAGGAGCACCGTTAGCACTCAGATCAAATTTAGTGAACTCGAAGCTAGTTGGAGAATGCGTGAACCGTCTAAACACCCTGGGATGTAACAACAGGGTCATCTTAATATTGACTCCGGGTCACTCAGGTATTGTAGGCAATGAATTTGCCGACAAGCTTCATCGGGGGCATATCATTTATAGAGTATTTGGACCCGAGCCATTTTGTGAAATCTTAAAGTTTGTCACGATTGACCCTTGAAAAACCTTAATCGGGGCTTTTGATCGTAAATTCGCTTCAGAAGCCCTGGGAAAAATAAAATGCGCATTCTGGCAAGAGCCTGAGAAAATCAAGGATGTGTACCGGTTCTGTTCCCTAACGGAAGAAACGCCTCTGCACATCCTAACTGATTGCGGACCCTTAATGCGCAAACGTAACATTCATCTGGGAAACTATGTACTCCCCCCAGAAGAAGTGAAATTGCTCAGGGCTAAGCAATTCCTTCTATTCATTGAAGACATAGGGCCTGGAAAGTGAACTATAGCCATAGCAGCGATCACAATCGATCTTTTAAGTCGAAGTGATACTGGTCTCTTTCCCTAGACCTGCATAACTGCTCGCACATAATAATAAAAAAATCAGTAGTACAGAATAAGAACGTAATAATTCTTAGTAACCTTTTAAAACATTTCAACATAAACACGTTCGGAAATAATGTTTAAGATTTGTGTTTTCACTGTATCTGAACTTTCAAAAGAAACCCATTCAAAATACTTAAAAGATTATTCTTATATAGGGTGTAATTTTATAAACTACAAAATTCTGCACTGCTCTCACACTTCTAATAGTCGCAGAAACATTATTGGCAACAAAACCAACTGGACATTCTTTGAATTCCAATGGAGGTGTAGTCCATAAAAGACGTGCAGGTTAACGTTGCATTGCAGGTACAGCAATGTGGGGTCGAGGAACTCCGAACCGATTGTTTTGCGATTAGGGGACCATTGACCCACCTCCGAACCGCATCGGAGTTTAAGGAATGCCACGTACTTGATGATTTGAAGGTCGTTTTCAGTTCCGCATACACTCGCAACAATGTTAAATACACTAACAAACTTGAGAGAGCGAGTAAAATGTGAGCACTTTTATTAATTATGACTCGAATCATTTGTAAGCATTCTGTGGGAATATGTTTTTAACAATAAGTGTTTAAGTAATATAACAACTGCGCAGTTATTTACAATGTAGAGGTCCACCATAAAAAGGTCACGTTAGAAAAACATCTGCGTAGCCAAACCACTCTAGGCCATAATTTAATTACATTCATACTTGTTATAAAATGTTAGATTAAATTAAATCAATTTCTTCAAGTTCATTTATTAATTATTACCATTATATGTATGCATTTTGCTATAAAAATTTTAATAACGTTATAATAAAATTATGTTTTAATGTTAAATATTAAGAACTAAGCAGTTTTTTATCAGGTCCGTAACCTTAGAGTATTTATAAGCAAGCTATGCTTATTTATTCTTTAAGGTCGTAGCAGTTCACTGCTAGCTAGACGTGGCGGTTTTCTCATTATAGAAAAGATTTTGTTATCACCGTGTACCAAATAGGTCGGGATATTTTAGTTTTAGCTGGACGAGATAATTACACCGCCATCTATCGAAGGCTATGAGGTCTTTCTGACCTATAACATAGTGTTACGGCCCGCACAGGATTAACTAGGTTGATGAATTCTCTTTTGCCGTGCCGCCAGCTCACAGCATAATCAACTTACAGTTGAAATGTTGTGTTTTTGTAGAAGTATTCTGACAAGCTCCAAGTTATTATTCTACTAACTAAACCTACTTATGAATATTGCAAAGACTCCAATGTAGGCACAATTTAACTTCTATAGTAGTTTAACGGCTGTGCAAACTTGCCGACAAAGCAGGTGCGTTGTACAGCGCAAGTATTCGGTAAATACAAAGATGATGTCACAAACTTATTATCCGGCGTATTGAAATGGATAGCATATTCATTCGCAAATGTTTTTTATATACGAGCACCCACTTCAATTACGAGTAAGTATGGTTCCGATACGGCCACAATTTGAAGTTTGCAAGAAGGAGCGTGCTGATTCGGTTTTAGTATTCGATTTTTGAGTATCGATATCTCGTCGAGATCTACGCGAATCCGCCTTCAAATCGCAGCGCCGTAAGAACCGTAGTCGTTGCGGTAAGTGGATCCTGTTGCAATAGAATCGTACGTCAATCCTCGATAAATAATTAAATTTCAGATTCGTTTATCGATGAAGATGAAAGTTAGAAGATGACTCGGTTACAGTAAAAAAGGCCTCCGGTTCCCGTCCTTCGCAAAAGGAACTTACAGAATAACTAGCAGCAGAATATCAGCCTCATTTTGCCTGTATTTCGTGCCATTATTTTGTGAGAGCGTGGTCCTTTCACCGGTCAAATCAAACCATTGGCGCTGTATCCATAATATAGCTGTAACGCGACCCAACCTCATTCAAATACATCACAAGCGTCCAGTGATGTTAATAATGTGAGGCCACGTTTGGCCATGATGCCACCTGATGTTATGAGGTATTATACGTGGTATTACAGTAACATATACACTTGACAGACAAATTGGTCAACACTGTACAAGACAACGTTCTAATTTAAATACTAAGCAGTATTTAAACTAGCACGTCGTCCATCAGATCACGTCTTGAATATAAAATTATGGATATTTTGCTATCTGTATTGACAGATTATATTTAAGAATGCATACCGCATTAGCGTCATTTCACTGGCATAAATGGCGCTTATTCGAGTATGATCTAATCTAATAACTATTGTTGCTGTTGTAAAAACCGCAGTGATAATATTTCTTTCGTCATACACGCCCTTATTGGGCTAAATAAGAGCGAATATACTTTATATTTGTTCTCAAAATATCACAACTCCCACTAGCATATGGCAAAAAAGTATAATATAATGGTAATATCATATTTCAAAGAGCCTTAATTGGGAGCACCACATAAATCTAAATAATAGGGCAATGCCTTATTATTTAGATTTCTATGGGGAGCACTATCGACTGTCACAATAGCCTTCTTGTCAAGCGCAGAGTTTGGGAATATCTTTAAGATCCAATAATAAATAAGCAAATTTGCATAATAGTGTAACTAAAATTATTTAAATGCAATATTTTTGGTACCTTCTAAAAATTACATTAGCCTGTACATTGAAACAGTATTAATAATTGATACTTTTTTAGGTTAATGATGCATGAAATTGTTTCCACTTCACGAATTATCTCGGTCATATACACATAACAGAGATCTATATAAAAGTTCTTTTTATTTAATAATATTTAATAATTTCTTCCTGACATGTTCTAGACAATCCGTTTTATTAACAACAATGTCAAAAATTATTTCATTAAAACATTTCTTCTATACAGCGTACTTGAGTTCAACAATTTATTTTGAATTCGTGCTAAAATATAGTAATAAAAAGTTTATTTAAAAACACAGAGTGAAATAAATGAACAAAACTAACTAACTAAATAAAAAAATTTCGACGGAAATTAATTAATCAGCCACAAAATATGACCGAATTATTAACCGTGACTCATGGTTGTAACACAATTTCGAGCAATACCGAGGGAATAGGAAGCACTACAAAAAGCATGGGGTTCACACAAATACTATTTACTGTAGGGCTACATGGAAATATTATATGAGAATATTAATATGAAAAATTTTGCTTCAATTGACTGAACGAAAAACTCTGATGTTTTAAATACTTTTGAATTAGTAATTAATTCAAAGCCTAATATTAATACACAAGTGTGGTGAGTAATAAATGAGACATCTATAAATTAAATATGACGAAGCCTATGGTGGACTCCTATACTTATGTACTTAATCTAAGAAAAAATCTGTGGTAATGATGCAATGAGAGACTTATTAGTGTGGATGTTGTAATAAGAATAAAATATTAAAAAAATCACCACAGGTAAATTTTTTATAAACGAAATCGAAATGACTGGCGATAACTTTCGAAGTCTTGTTTTTCAAAATTCTTGGTTTAACTACTTTGAAAAAGATTTTTGATGCCGTTACCTAAGTTCGATAAGGGGCACACTACATTTGGAATTCCGATCGGAATTCCGAAACGGAACGAACGGTTCGCCCACACACAGACGGAATCCCGTTTTGCCCGCAAAATTCCATACGGAAAACTACCGTAGGTGTGTGAAGGTTCATAGATTTTATATGGACTTGCTGCGTTCGGAATTCCGAATCGGTATTCTAAAACGGAATTCCGAAACGTAATTCCAAAACGGAATTCCGTATGTATGTGATGGGCCTAAGACAATAATTAAGTATAAGGCCCGCCATTACGACATACGAAATTTCGTTTCGGTATTCCGAAACGGAACGAACGGATTGGCCACACGCGTACGGAATCCCGTTTTGCCCGTAAACTTCCGTACGAGAAAACTAGCGTAGATGTGTGACGGGTCATTGATTTTATATGGACTTGCTGCGTTCGGAATCCCGAATCGGAATTATAAAACGTAATTCCGTATGTATGTAGCGGGCCTTATTCATTATAGTAGGTACATATAATGTGCTTACGTATTGGATACACTCGTACGCGTTGTAAGCATCTAGGCAAACACACAGAAATATGTTTTTTATTCGTAATTGAAGAATTCATTTAATCAAATAAAGAGGTTAATATGTGTATTATCTCTTGGAATATATTAAAAAAAGCATAAGTATAACAAACAAATAATAAAAAATAGTACTATATTTATTTATGAAATTATGAAACTATAAAATATGAATTACTTTTTGTTACATTAATGTGACCACCGAACTTACAGTCTACGCGATGGTAAAAAGCTACTGCAGTCGATGGACACCTGAAGTCAATTTCAAACTATGAAGACCACAGACGCATCGACACCTATGAGGACTAAGAAAAAATGCTTCACTGTCTGTAATCTGAAATTATACTGGCCCTTTATATTCTCAGACTAGAAAACATAACAGTGCACGCAGTGCTGCTTGGCGATAGAAATAAGTAAGAAGATGGTATCTACCCAGACAGTTCCTGTCCAAAAAAAAAAAACATGTGTGTTCACACGCGGTAGAAGTGAAACCTTCAAATGAAAAAAAATATTTTACAGCAAAGGATTTAATGAATCTCATCATTTTCATCCACAAGTGCGGCAAAAATATAAAATAAAAGTTTCATTTTATAATAAATAAATGTAAATCATTATAATAAAATTGCTTTCTAATAGCGCCGTATACTTCATTCTGTTGGTTAAGTCATTTTATCAAACAAAAATTGATTAACTCTCAAAGTGGTACATAAGATGTGGTACATAAGTGGTACGTTAGATGATATAAACATGAATAATTTAATATAAATCAATACGTTATGAATGGATTGATTAAGATAATTTTATTCAATATTGTTAATTTTATTTGTTTAGTAAATTTGTTAATTTTTAGCTGTTTATTTTAACAGTTAAAATGTATATTAACTATCTTTAAAGCACAGCATAAAGATAAGCTTAAAAATAATAATCGAATGACAGATTCGAACCCACAACCTTTTGTGTTCGCAGTCCGCATCCTGCCATTTTAGACTACTTTTCCTTACTACACTGTACTCTATTTCATTCTCACTCAAACTAAATCCTATAGATATATACATTTGTCTCTTTTTACTGTTGCTTTTTCGTTTGATTCAGTTGCAAATCACAACGATGCTAAAGAAGTTTTCACTTCAAAAGTAATGAGATATCAACAGTAGTAAAAAGAACTTTTTTTATAGAATAAGGGTGACAAGCGAGCACACAGCCCACCCGATGGTAAGTGGTTGCTGTGGCCCACAGACATCTACATCTATCCTCGTTTTGTTGTCACCCGTGAGGACTAAGATGGGATGCCTCTTTTCCAGTAGAAATGGTCTCCGGTTCTCTACACCCACCATACGAAACACAGCACTATTCAGCTGCTATTTTACGCTGGTATTCTGTGAGAGCAGCGTGGTCCGTCTCTGGTCGAGTCTACCCTTTCGTGCTACAACTATACAATTAACATATCCACAGCATGACTCTACCACGTTTTAATAATTCCGTCATATATCGTTAATTTTTTTTAAATTTAACTTGTTCCGGTTACATAATTTCATAGGTGAAAGTTGAACCTCTAATAAATCCTCCAGTATCTGATGAATAACGAAAGATTACCTGTAACAAACAAGCAAGCACTCTGTTAAATTTATTTTGTATTATTATATTAAAAATAATTTAAATATTCATTTTAGTTGATTCATATCCACCTTAATGCTGAATAATAGCTTTTTACTAGAGTTGGGCCGATTAGCCGCCAACTAATCGGTGAAGCCGATTAATCGACTTTTTATTTTAATAATTTCAGCAAAGGTTTTTCGTGATTTTCTGCGATGAGTAAAGCTTTAAATATAAGAAAAGTATAGTTTCCCTCCCATGCGTAAACTCACGTCAGATTTATAAGTAGGTAAATGAAATATATAATAAAATAAGTAGGTTCATACATAACTATTATTGAAATACCAGTCTCACGTGTTTTAATGTTAATTATTCTTGACATAGGAACTTTGGTAAAAAAAGAATCTGAGATAGCTATTGAAAACTTTTTAACCTTTACTTTTTAACTTTTTCTAATCGTAATGACTTTGCATAGTGACACAACAAAATAAAATATCAATATTATTCTTAATAAATTTATTTAAAAAAAAATTTAAGTCTCTCCCCTTGCATAACAAAAAAAACTTAATTCTTGAATAAAGTTTGTTGAACTACACGCATATAAATTTTTAAAAGACAAATAAAACAGACTTATTTCTGTACTTAAAACTAAATTGTTATTGTTTTTGTACTAAAAATTAAATCAAATTGTTATTTTTCTGTACCTACTTAAAATTACAATAAATTGTTTTTCCTTTAATGTTAAAGAATCTATAATATAATCATCTAATAATTTGTTAAAAAGAAATACTCAATTTGAAAAAGTATTGAAAGCTTTTTAGAAAATAGGTTAATTGTGATGCAAAAAAGCCAAAATCTCAGCCTTTTCTGGTTAAAATCGATTTCTTTTTGTTTCGTAGATACTGGATACGTGATATGATTATGCTTAAAAAAAAGTCTCTCACTATACACAGAGCTGGCGGGGCAGCAAAGGAAAACTTTAGCTAAACGGGACATTTCTGGATATCTGGAAGAATTTTTGTTCCACCATTTGAATTTATCGTCGGATAGGGATCGGCTGAGCCGATTAATCGGCCATTTCTTAACCGATTAATCGGCCAATCGGCCCAACTCTACTTTTTACTAACGTAACGGTAACGACGTATTCCGGATGACATCTGACAACGGATTTGTACTTTGATTCTCTGTGGTGCAGGGTGAACTGTGTTCGTGTCTTTACTCGGATAAGGACGGTAAAACACGAGAAGGGGGAGATATTATATTAAATATTATAATTAAAAAGTGTAACGAGAAATTGTTTGGTGGCGTAGTTGTCAAGCGTTAGGTAGCAGCGCTGTGGGCCGCGGGTTCGGATCCCTTAGTTAACAAGTACTGTATTTGTATGGCCTACAAATTGTCGTTTCAGGTCTGGATGTTTGCCCAAGAGCAATTTTTGTATGTAAAAACGGCTCCACGATTCATAAGAATACTCTTGAGTAGGAGTAATGTTATTTCAATATAAAAGTGTGAACATAATGAAACAACGAATAATGTATACGCCTAGTTTGCCTTTTTTATTATATTATGGAATTTGTAGTACCTTTGTAAGAACTCGCTGTCTTGAAAGTGAATAATCGTGTATTTTTTGTGTTCAAACAATCGTTTTGGGTGTTAAAATATTTATCTGACTTTATTATCGATTTTTGTTTAAACTTAAAGATCATGCAATTAAACAGCTGTCATAGCAAGTATACCTTTTTAAAACTAACTTCAGTAATTTTTATTCACTGTTGAGTAACAATACATTAAGATTTTATTGCGTTTATCAATTTCTAAAAGCTGTAGAATGCAATAATATAATAAACTCTCATATTTAACTTCGATTGTCAAACAGGAAATAGCCTACACAAATTTGTTTAGGTTGTCTGTGGACATTAACACGAAAGTCAGCAAGAAAGTATGTACAATGTAGATAACAGTGTCGCTCTATAACGCACGATCATAGCCACTTTGATACATTCAATACATTTCGAAAGGGAAACTAACAAAATACAACGTATCACTAAATAGAATGAAGTAAAAAAAAACTTTCTTTTAAGAGATCCTTATTTATGCTATTATTAGACAGCTCGATAGCGCAGTAGCTAAGCAATTGTCCGCAGTGCTTGTCGCAATTCCGTACGAAACGAGTGTTAGTATGGCCTAAAATAATTGTACTGAGGACATCTTACTAGTTTTGTTTTTGAAAATTTAAGCAAAGCCGAAAAGAGAAACTCCAAATAACTACCCCTGATATCTCTTTGTTAAGATGGGTAATCCAAGCAGTGGATGTTGTTTAATTTGATCACACGACCCGGGATGCACGGCTGACGAAAACTTAATGCGTGAATCTTTGATTATATCAGGTATATAATCAAAGGCGTGAATATTCGGGATATTGTATTAAATACGGTCTCTTGTCGCTGGAATCTAGACGAGAATTACTTGATATGTGTTTTTTGCATGATATCCTTCACAGTAACATTTATAGTCCTAATCTTCTCGCAGGTATCCAGTTCTGCACTCCTAAGTACCGTACTAGAAAGACCCCACTTTTCAATGTACCTAAACATCGTACCAAATACGGTATGAACGCTGTCATGACTCGTCTACCCAAAATTTATAATAGTAAATATAGTAATGTTGATATTTTCAACTTTTCTAAGTCTAACTTTAAACACAAACTTATCCTGAAGCTGTCTAAGAAGCAGTAACTATCACATAATGTACATCTATTCTATAACTCCATCTGTATTATCACAATTCTGTAAAAATATCAATTTGGAAATCATCTCGTTATATTAGTTATAATAGAACTATAAGGTATACAAAATAACATGTAACATATTTATTTTATGTATTTATATTATTTATTCTATTTTATTCAGTGAATATCATTTTATTTTTGTTGTTTTATTAATTTTATAAAAAGCTGTCAACTTAAATTTAAATTTAAATCTAAACATAATTGTATACAAATCACATAGTATAGAACCATGTACTGCAATCGTGTGTAAAATATTATGTATTTAGATAATATGTATTAAGTTACAATTTTACCTCTCTGCTTTGTAAGTGTTATTCAGCATGTTGTGAAACTCTGTTATTGGCTAAGTGTGTTAATATGTATTTTAAGTATGATTGTTAAAAATATGCTGTTGAGTTTCCTAATAATAAAAAAAAAAAAAAAATATTGGGCTAAGTGGCGCGATATACTTTACGGCGGCCTGACCTCATAACCGCAGTGCGATTGTGGTTGGCTTCGTTTTGAAGCTTGGTTATTGCTTTAGTTAGTTTAGTTAGAAGGGCTCTTTTAAAACTACAGTATAAGCATGAGACTATTAATAAACCACTTTCTGTAATAAGGCGGACTCTAATATAGGTGTTACGTAAAAAAAGTTTATATTATCTGAATTAATGACCGAAGAAACAACAGCTAATATTCCCACATTATTACACATCTTTTTAAGTCTCAAAGAGCCACTGGGCATTAGTTTTTGTTTCACATAATATCTACGAAATTTAATCATACGAAGAATATGAAGAAAATAACTAATAAGGTTTACCTTAAACAATAATCATATAATACCGACCGAGTGTCAAAGTGGATCAAAATTAAAAATGCCAAAATAAGAATTTACGCAATTCGTAAAGAAAGAATTCATCACCCCACTTCGTGACGTAGATGTCATAAGAGGCAACTATGGGAAATGCCTGATAATCATTACAGTCTGACATATGACGGTATATCATCTCAGATATACCAAATATAAAATACGCAAACCGGAAAAAGAAATCAGCGTTAAGTAAAATGTGTAAACGTAAATCTGTACTGCGGTCACCAATCCTTCTGCCAAGAATGGCCCTATGTCCAGATGTGGAATCAACTACCACCAGAGATTTTCCCGGACCGATACGACTAAGGGACCTTCAAGAAAAGAGCATACTCCTTTTTAAAAGGCCGGCAACGCATCTGCAATTCTCCTGGTGTTGCAGTTGCTCATGGGCGGCGGTAAATCACTTACCACCAGGTGAGCCGTAAGCTCGTTTGCTATAAAAAAGTAATAAAAAAGTCATGAAAATATAAGAAGAAAATATTTATAAAAAACAGCATCTAATATTTCATGTCCTATATTTTGTAAATCTGGGATAGTATCATAAATTCTTGATTATATGTCCCTCCTACTCGAGTGGCCTGTAAACCTGTAACATAACTTGAAAACACGAATACAAGGAATCCCACGGGAGATTTAAACGTGTGTCGCTATCCGACCTCGGAGAGGATTGTTATCATAAAAATAACATAATCCACTAGGACGTCAGGTATTATACCTGTTCCAGTAGATACATTCAAACGTTGAATCAAAAGTAATCCTTAACACACAGCAATACAATACAATATTGTCGAAATATTTCCACATCGCTTAGAATTGACGTCGGACACATGTAACGTAAGTGTTCCGATAAAACACGACGTGCACATTGTGGCCCTGAAGAAAATCACTTCAATAATAGATCGTTATGAAAATCAAATTGTTTTTACTATGCCGCAATTGAGCTAAGACTTTAATAAATTAGTAAAGTTACAGCCTATATACGTCCCACTGCTGGGCACAGGCCTCCGCTCATTTCTGAGATGGTTTTAGGGTAAGGAATTGTCCGCCGCGCTGCCCCAATGCGTGTTGACGAACTTCACATGTCTTCGAAATATTTTTTTTATTATTTCACTGATATGCAGGTTTCCTCACGATGTTTTCCTTCACCGCCGAGCACGTGGTAAATCAGCACTTAAAATTGCAATTAACAATTTCATTGGTGCCGGCGGGGATCGAACGCGGTTTGCTCGCGTACTGTAGAATTTACAGCGAGCGCTAACCATCTGAGATACCACGGCTCTTTTTTTAATAACTTTTTTAATAAATTAAATAATAAGGATGTTACTTTCTGAAATATAAAAACAATAAAAAGAGAATTTAATTAAATTATACGCTACGCATCTCGAATTCCCGATTTAAGCTATCTCGTGCATGTTAAGAAATAGGAGATGAGCTGCAGCATCTTTCCAAAATAATAAAATACGGCTGTTACCAACTCGACTGGACGTGGACTTTGATGGGGTGTATGTACTCGTAATAATGAAAAGTAAAATATCAATCTTTTTCGTCTTGCATATTATGTAAAAATATATCTTTAAATAATGAAAGCATAATATTTTGATTATTAAAAGTTTCAAACATGGACTTAGAGATTGTCTAATTTAAACTGCACGCGCTTTCCTTGTATTTTTGATAGATTTTATCACTTGTATCATAATATATTACAAAATCTACTAAAGTTAAAGAAAAGTAAAAGTTACAACCTATAATGCCCCACTACTGGCCATAGGCCACCCCTTATTTCTGAAAGGGTTTTAGGGCAAGGAAGTGTCCGCCGCGCTGACACAATGCGTGTTGTCGAACTTCATATGTATTCGATACATTTTTTCTTATTTCTCAGACATGCAGGTTTCCACACAATGTTCCCCTTCACCGTCAATCACGTGGTAAATCAGCACTTAAAATTGCAATTAACAATTTCATTGGTACCAGCGGGGATCCAACCCGGGTTGCTAGCGTACTGTGAAATTTACAGCGAGCGCTAACCATCTGAGCTACCGCTCCACGGTAGTATAGTAGTAAAATTTACTAAAACACAACATATAGTCGCAGATTTAGATTTTATTATACTTATTACGATAAATGTAGCAAAATCAAGTTAAGTTGCAAGTAGCACGTGGAGTTTTAAATTAGACGAATATACACATATTTTGACTCAACATAGTACCTTCCTTGCATGATATCCCACAGCAAAATGGTCATAAGATAAAAAAAGGTTCTTCCCTAGGTTAAAATTATCCCCAGAATCGCACCTCTCGATCTGTCACACGTATCAGGCAGGTCAGGTCGCGTTGATTAACAAACAAAGAAGCCCGCTGAGAAACGGAGCATGGGAAGCAACGGGCGCGCAGAGTGAATGCCACGACGCCAGTCATTGGAAAGTTCACATACTATTTAAATTAATCATCGGTAGACGGAGCATTACAATGTATTAAAGTAGTAATGAATAACTTATATCTAGATACTAAGCTGCTAATACCTGTCAGTTTCAGTCACCTGCTAGTTCCTGCTAGTTGTCATTTTTAGACGATTCAACAAAGATTTGAAACTTCTCGGGTCGCTTCACCAAATAACATTGTCTTGCATTACAGAATGTCAAATCAAACTGTGACAAAAGAGTCTAAAATAAAAAAAAATTGGAGATTCAGTTCGAATATTGGTTAGCAAATTATTCCCAATATTCTTTCTTTTGATTAATTTTTGCGATCGCAAAAGATATGACTAGGTATCTATCTATTCACTTAATATGATAATATTGTGAATGTACGCTTACATGATATAATATGTACAACACTTTAATACCAGAATGAAGATATCAATACTGTATTACATAGATATGTTTAGATAGTAAAAGGGAGGTGGAAGGACTCGATCATGGTTTATTATCACTTTTACGATTATAACTTTCGATAAAATTGTAAAACAAAAAATGTTGTTATAACAGTAAGTTTTAATGAACGGAGACATCGGTGCAAATAACTTTTATATTTTCACATCTCACGATTTATTATTGCATCTAGCAGAAACATTTTGCGTTTAAGTGAAGTTGGTTTAATTATAAGACAGATTTTAAATATTCATCCTAAGTTCGTTAAATTTCATCACAATAAGCCATTAAAAAGCGGTCTAGGTGCGACCCGAAAGGTCCACACGACTAACTTCCCAGATGAAAGAATAAAAAAAATAACATACTCGTATGTTTTAATATTTTATACAATTTTTCATTCGGCACAAATAACGACTTGACCGATTTTGCTTAAAATTTAATGAGGTCTAAGTTACATAATTATGCGTTAAATGAAACTACTGGTCCCATGTCAATATCACTCTTTGTTCTCGAGATACACGAGGCGAAAATTGAATCCGAACATACATACATACATGCATATGTACGTAAGTACGTACTACGTACGCATCTACGTACGTAATACGTACTACGTACATAATACGTACACACCTTGAAACGTGGAGATATGTTAAAATTTCCAATCTGCAAATCGGATCCATTACAATAACTTCCCACTCGGAAGTGAAAAAGTTTAGCCCGGACATGTAGACAGACAAACAGACAGACAAATATTTTAAAAACGGTTGTTTATGTCTTAAGGGCAAGCAAATAAACCCCTTAGCTCAATATAAGACAGTTATTTCGATATTACACAGATACTTAATGTATATTGAATGACCTTTTTAACGTCTGGAAAAAAATAGGGTCTAACATGTGAACGGAGTAGAAGCCTATGGCTTGATATTTTAAAAATAAAACAGAAATTTTGAATTAAACGTTTGAAATTTTTTTTAACAATTACTTTGCCCTTTCCCCTTGAGCCTGTGACCCTGCGAAGTGACAAGGTCAAAGATGCCTACTAAATTTATTATTTTATTGCCGTTCATAAAGTAGGATGTAATTTGATTTCAATAGATTTTAAATAATTTATTTATTTAATTTGAAATTTGTTTTTATTTTTTGTAAAATATCAGTGCCATAGGATTCTATCTGTTCACATATTACACCCTATTTTTTTGCCAGACGGTAAAACAGGTCATACAGTATAAAGCGTCAGTACTTACATGTGACTTGTGTTCTGGATACGAATCCCAACAAATACTTGTACAACCCTCAATTCAAGTATTGCCATCATTGATATTGGTGGAGAAACATTTTATGAATGTTTTGTTATATTCGAAATTGCTACTATGACGGTCGATAGTTCAGATATACAGACATATGAAACCTAGCTAGCCTTATCTTTAACCTACTTTTACTAAATGAACTTGTTACATTTCGGCAGGGGTCAACGCTACTTGCCGACCTTGGTAATACGGCGCCAGCACAAAATGCCATTTTAAATCAAGGTAAGTCAGACTTCCTATTTTTATTACGTGAAATGATGGCAATGCAACAGAACTTATTATCCGGAAGAAGATAAAAATTAAATAAATGTGACAATAATTTTTAATGTCCTTAATTTTAATGTTAATTATTTATTTTTAATAGTCTTATTTTTTCTCTTTTGTGAAAGTTAAACATTCAATTTACATTTAATTGCGATCTATATTGCAGTCACTGATTTCTCGGCATCTCCTCTCTTCTACTTACAAAGAGGGTTTAAGCGTAGATAATATTAAATTATATAGATCATATAGCTTCCCGATAGGATCTACATCTGCATAGCCGACTATACCTTTGTATAAACCGTCATATTGCATCGATGATGTTGTTGATGTATTTGTATTGTTCTTGTTGTTAATGGAATTTTTTTCATTCATACATGAAGGTTTCCCCCGACCGTCAACAGTCATCAACAGCTGGGGGAATTGTAATTCAAAGTAAACTTCCCCAGTTCCCAGTTGCCGCGATTCAAAGATAATTTGATACTCAACAAAATACCTAAAATTACTTAGTTAAAAACTATTTAAGAAATACAATATGCATGTTAGGCTCAAGGAACGAAAACGCTCGTTGAGCGTAAGTACAGCTCAACGCGGAAGCCACAATGCGTTGTGTTATTTCGCTCAATAAGCGTTTTCATTCTTTGAGCCCAACATATTATATTTATTAAATCATTATTAATTCCTTTATTAATATTTAATAAATATAATATGTTGGGCTTATTTAGTCCTATTAGAATTATCATTAAAAAAAGTTTTTTTTTAAATTAGCTGTTAATTTTTTTTAATGTATTTTGTATCTATCTGCTTTTACAAAATGATTTATTTTTCATTTTAAGTGTATAATTAAGTCTACTTATAAGAATACCTAAACATAATGTTTGTTTTGAGTATTTAGTGCTAATTTGTTAAGAAATGGCCAAATAAATATCTTTCCTTCTTTCTTTCTAAACTAAAAGCCATTTTAGGTATTTGGTTTTTTAACATACACACAAATTTTATCATATTAACAAAAGGAAAGACAAAAAATCTTAATATATATAAATTACGTGTCACGTTGTTTGTCCGCGATGGACTCCAAAACTACTTAACCGATTTTAATCAAATTTGCA
Source organism: Parnassius apollo (assembly GCA_907164705.1). Lineage (NCBI taxonomy): Eukaryota > Metazoa > Arthropoda > Insecta > Lepidoptera > Papilionidae > Parnassius > Parnassius apollo. The sequence goes on from CAJQZP010001305.1 coordinate 10,008,880, forward strand.
CACCGTGTGCAATTTGGTCCAACTTGAGAGATAGGATAGTTTTGCCCACAATGTTTTTTTACGAATTTAAGGATTTTTAATAGGACATGACAAATTGTCGTCAAAAATGGCAGAACTTCTGCCTGGCATGCTAGTATTTTGTATATTCATGATTAGAAGAAAGAGATAACGTCCTCAATTTCTTAACTACGCAGTATTATGTTTATTGCTAGTAAATGCGTTCTTAAATAATAGAAATACTTCATGTGAGTTCCCTGAGCCCCCACTTACAGACCTGGTTGGGAAATATGAAAGGCCCGGGGCCTGTAGAACAATGCGAACGGAACGGCCGGAGCGAGGTGAGCCAAGTCGCGCAGTTGCGAAACGACGAATTACTCGCCAGTGCATCTAGATCAAAATATCCAATTAGAGTTGCATTTGCAATGAATTCACCTTTCTCCGTTCAAGCATTCGAGAGGGAAATGGCAAGCATACATTGTATTCAGTATAAACAATGGTAATTAAATAGCGATATATTAACGCGAATAGTAATGATTGGATAAACTTATTTATTTTATATCATTTTTTGTTAAACGTTTTTATAAAACAGACAGACAGACAGAGGGTTTTTATAAATTAAATCTTATTAAAATTAAAAAAACATCAAAAATATTTCTTCTTACTGATTTGAATAACTACCCTAATCTTGCGTTTAGTTGAAAAGTACTATTAAAAGTGTCCTTAATTACTTAGCCATCACAGCTAGTACTCGTAACCATATATGAGACTGCTTGAATTTTAAACACCTTCGAAAGCTCTCCACTTTCATCCCTTACTAGATAAATTGAAGAGATGTTTCTTGAATACGTTAAATATTTTCTAAGATAAAAAAGGTACGTGGAATTAAAATGTTGTATTTATAAAATCAGAAGCGTGATCTTCCACAGATATTTTTTTTCTCTACTTATTATATCCTTTTTAAACGATTTAATTATATGTATACGTATATATGTACGTTCAAATTTAAATTTTATAATATTCTATGGTTATCTTGGTTTTATAAAAAGTCAGCCATGTTGAACAGGGTCAGGGTGCTTTTGGGTCCGCCTCGTTATTGTGTGTCGGGTATGTTCGCGGATGCGCGTGTGGATTGTTTCTACACCAACATGCGTAAACGATGCACATCCCTGGTGCGCAGGGTGCGGGCCAGTTCCAATGGTATTCTGAGGGCATTTCCTGACAGGTTTGATTGTCAGTACCTGAACCATTGTCATATGGTGCACGTGCTGACTAATCGGGCATGTTTTAGAATAGTTTTAAGTTTTACTAACATTGATTTTAAGATTTGTATTATTACTAATATCTATGATCCTTGTGGTCGAAATAAACGACTTTTATTTTATTTTATAGTCCTCCCGCATATTGATAGTCTTATAGAGATTTTGCCATAGCTTCTGCAGTTATTTTATTGTTTTCGGTTCTTACCAGGAAGATGCTGCTGCCTATTTCCCTCTTTCCCTCTGTCGCATTTCACAACACTCAGGGAGTGATATGGAGTGGGGGATTCTCTTACACCGCCACTGCACAGCCTTTTCTGTTTCCACTATCTATTTTACTTCTAAAAGCTTTAGTATAACGCACCGTCTGCAGCTTTAGTCTGGGCTTATCGTAAGGTTGTTGGTTAACACAGGTTGTATATTTTCTATGTGAATATTTTTAATTTTTGTTAAAAGCGAAAATAAAAATAAGCTTTAATGTTAGATATGCACTGGAAAAATTAAGCTGTGTATGCTATAGGTAATATGAAATTATTAGCTTTCAAATATTTTTTTAATTCGTAAAAGTGTGTGATGATGAGAAAATTATGCCCTTTTATTTCTCCGATACCTAGTTAATGTTTCACTTATTAGTACTGATTTAAATAAAATTAAACGATTCCAGTAAACACGTGGATATTATATCAGGAAGTATTCCGTATTTGCATCTATATGACCCCTTTCGGATTCAGTGTTAAAAGAGACTGAATTATGTGATAAAAGGACGCAAATTCTCTCAGTTAGCCTTTACATTAGTCATCATCATGGTGTTTCTAACAATTAAAACATTGTACTGTCCACCAACGGCGGCGGATACGTGACGCAGTGCGGATGATAACGAAGGCGGTTCGTACACAATTATACTGAGTGTGTATACTGGAAGCAGACAATGCGTTAAATTTAGATTTTTATCTTCGACTCCACAACGGCACTAACGGTCAACATAAGTATGGTTTAGTTGTATTTACCGTTTATTAGAAGGTCGTAGTAATTTATACACAGTTAACTACTTACGCATACGAGCTAATACACACGTGAGTTTTAAATAACGGCCTCACTTACAATCGCTGATTATCGCTTATGCCTGTCTCTGTTTGTCATTTAATAAAGAGAGACAGAGAGAGAGAGAGAGAGAGAGAGAGAGAGAGAGAGAGAGAGTGTGTGAGAGAGAGACATTGAGAAAGAGAGAGAGAGAGAGAAGAAATAGTGAGTGAGAGAGAGAGAGAGAGAAGTGAGTGTAAGAGAGAGAGAGAAAGAAATAGTGAGTGAGAGAGAGGGTGTGTAAGAACGAAATAGTGAGTGAGAGAGAGAGAGTGCAACTTTAAGCATTATTTAATTTACGTTGATTTTTATGATATTCATACAGTGTACACTCCATGTAACGTCAATCTATTTAACGACAAACTCCCTAAACTGTCACAATCACCTGAATTTGGTTGGTTAGTGTGTCTTCCATACAATAATACAATCTATATAGCATTACACCCACTCTCAATAACGATAACATTTAAATAATAAAAAGTACTTTTAAGTTGGAAAAATTAGTAAAAACTCCACAACTGTGTACGGTCGTTTATTATTTTGTCGCTTTATTATCCTAACCCGTAATAAACTAGACTGTCGGCATCATACAAACTCCCTAAGAAATCCGTTGTTTTGTTTATAAATTGGGATTGCTTGGACGTGTGAAATGTGCAAGACTGTTGTTAGTAGAAGTCATGGATATTCTCACTTCTCAGTTGCTCACGGACTTTCAAACTGTAAACATGGTAGGTAAATAAGAGAAAATCAGTGTGTATTGACGAAAAAGTGTTTCTAATACAAATTTTCCTTCGTTCCATTTAACGACAACTCTCTTATAACGTCAAAATATGCACAGTCCCTTGAGTGTCATTATAAAGTTTACACTGTATATGCAACACACGGCCGAACCTTCATAAATTAACACCTTTTCTATGATCTAGAGAGTTTCTATTTCAGACTTAATTCATTATTACATTATACACTTTAGCACTGATGCCTGACAGTAAAGACATTAATAATTACTGCTTGGCGCATGAAAAAAGTTGGTCGCAATCTATATAACGTTGTTTAAGTCACTGAATGTGCACGCGCAGGTCTACTTGAATGATAAATTGTCTTTATTATGTAAACGCTACTTTTACAGTAAAAAAAAAACGTTTATTGTTCAGTTGTTCAGTAACGGAAAAAATAACTTTATTTCCAGATTAAAATACCAGTTTAACACTTGTAAGGTTTTATATGGCAGAAACCGTATATCCGATTCATGGAAACGTAGCATGCTATTTTAATCTTTACTAGTGTGACAGTGCAATCATTAATAGTTAACCTACAAAAAATAAATTGTCAATTTTTTTATGAGATAAGGTTGACAATGCTGATGAATGCTGTGGTATGGGCCACAGCATCCACTTACCATCAGGTGGGCTGTGTGACACATGCAATTATCCTCGATTAAGAATCAAAATGCAGATGCGTTGTCACCCCTGAGGACTAAGATGGAATGCCTCGTTTTCAGTAAAAAGGGTCTAAGGTTCTCTACACACACCATAGGAAACACAGGAGCGTTAAACTGCTATTTTACGCTAGTATTCTGTGAGTGTGGTCTTTTCACAGTCGAGCCGTTCATTCGTGCCATAATATAGCTGCCACAAGGTCTACCACGTACAAAAAATTATCATTTATTCTTCAATATAATTTTCAACCTGATCCCTTTCACTTTTTCTCAATGTTAAAACAATATACTGGGTAAAAGGCTGCCGAATTAGGATAACTCATGATTGTAAGTGAATGTTATCAAGGTCGATAACGTAAGCGCTTAAATTCGGCAAAATTTTACTTGTAGTTATAGCCCTTTATTGGCTCTAAGTACAGTTTACTAGCGAGTGTCTAAAATTCGCTTGTACGAGTAAAAGAATTTCTGTGGCCTTTATCCGTATGGGTGTTATATCTGTTTATGCATACAAAATATGTTTGAGATTTGTATTATGTAGCTTGTATCTGACTTTAAAGGGAGAGCAGGTGCAAGGTATATCTGTCCTTACAAAGGTGCGGCGATACTTCACGACGAGGCTATTCCTTACACTTACACTAAGTATATTTAAAGCACAGGTCCGATCGTGCACGGAGCTTGCCTAAAGCAGTCCCTAGTACTGGTTTATCTAAAAAGCGGCAACAGAAACCGATGTCTTACACTTACACTAAGTATATTTAAAGCACAAGTCCGACCGTGCACGGAGCTTGCCTAAAGCAGTCCCTAGTACTGGTTTATCTAAAAATCGGCAACAGAAACCGATGACTTACACTTACACTAAGTATATTTAAAGCACAAGTCCGATCGTGCACGGAGCTTGCCTAAAGCAGTCCCTAGTACTGGTTTATCTAAAAAGCGGCAACAGAAACCGATGACTTACACTTACACTAAGTATATTTAAAGCACAAGTCCGATCGTGCACGGAGCTTGCCTAAAGCAGTCACTAGTACTGGTTTATCTAAAAAGCGGCAACAGAAACCGATGACTTACACTTACACTAAGTATATTTAAAGCACAAGTCCGATCGTGCACGGAGCTTGCCCAAAGCAGTCACTAGTACTGGTTTATCTAAAAAGCGGCAACAGAAACCGATGACTTACACTTACACTAAGTATATTTAAAGCACAAGTCCGATCGTGCACGGAGCTTGCCTAAAGCAGTCGCTAGTACGGGTTTATCTAAAAAGCGGCAACAGAAACCGATGACTTACACTTACACTAAGTATATTTAAAGCACAAGTCCGACCGTGCACGGAGCTTGCCTAAAGCAGTCACTAGTACTGGTTTATCTAAAAAGCGGCAACAGAAACCGATGACTTACACTTACACTAAGTATATTTAAAGCACAAGTCCGATCGTGCACGGAGCTTGCCCAAAGCAGTCACTAGTACTGGTTTATCTAAAAAGCGGCAACAGAAACCGATGACTTACACTTACACTAAGTATATTTAAAGCACAAGTCCGATCGTGCACGGAGCTTGCCTAAACCAGTCCCTAGTACCGGTTTATCTAAAAATCGGCAACAGAAACCGATGACTTACACTTACACTAAGTATATTTAAAGCACAAGTCCGATCGTGCACGGAGCTTGCCTAAATCAGTCACTAGTACTGGTTTATCTAAAAAGCGGCAACAGAAACCGATGACTTACACTTACACTAAGTATATTTAAAGCGCAAGTCTGATCGTGCACGGAGCTTGCCTAAAGCAGTCCCTAGTACCGGTAAATCTAAAAAGCAGCAACAGAAATCGATGGCCTCTATCTTAAAGGGGAGTCATGGCTTCTTTTTCTTAGTGTTATTATATAAATAAGGAGGTGACTGTGTTTTACGGGGCTTGCAAAAAGCACACGTATTTCAAAAAGAGTGTTGGATATGTTTAATATATCTTTGATAATATTTTTATAGAATAAGGGTGGCAAACGAGCACACAGTCGATCTGATGGTAAGTGAATGTTGTGGCCCATAGATATTTACATCATGACACCCTTTAGGACTAAGATGGAATAACTCATTTGCAGTAAAAGGAGGTGTTATGTGACATATGATCCTGATTTCTGTTACGATATCTTGGTATATCGTAACAGAATTCCATGCATAAGTTCTGCACTCTTAGTACGTTTGCAGTGGTTTTCTTAACAGGCAAGGACCGTAAACAATACCATAATAGTGAATATGGGATAACACTTAACTGTTACACAGTAAAAGTCAGATATTACGAAACTGAAATGGACGTATATTATACAGGTATATTTTATATAGGCTCACGTCGAAGCAGTCGAGCTGGAGTTATAATCCACTCGTGGCTCAAGTATTTTAAGCTTCGATGGAATGTTAAAAACATTGTTAGTACCTATGCTAAATAAAAAAATCTTCAACATTTGCGGAATCTTACATTTTGTTTGTTTGTTGTAATATTATTATTTTTGTTATTATTAATGATTTGTTAATGTTGATTGTTGATATATATAAAAGTATTTATATAAGTTATAAGCTTATGAGCTCAGTGAGTATTGGTAGTGCGAAGGAAAGTGCCACGGACAAACTATTTATGATAGGTATTTGCATTCGTGCCGCGCAGAACCGGAGAGCGTGTAATGTGAAGTAAGATGTCACTGATTCGAAACAGATTATTCATTGATTTATGTTACAGACGGGAAAGCCAATAAATATTAACATGACAGAGAAAGTGTATTAACATGAATCACTAACTTTGATTGCTGCAAATTGACTTTTCATTAGATTTGTGGTTTTGCACTATAATGTCCTCCCGACCGAATTTCGGTCACGGCGGCCAGCCTCAACAGAGGTTAGCCATCGGCGCAGCACAGGATTATAGTGCCCAAGTGTATGCGCTCGCACATGTGCACTCTCTATTCCCTCACTCTCATAATCCGATGGGACAGTAAACCGACACGACCGGAGAGAGATCAGGCGCAGGACCAACGGCTTTACGTGCTTTCCAAAGCACGGGGGTGAGACACCGCCAACTTCCTGACTCCGGGCAGCTAATGAGAATTTCTTGACGGAAAAACTCAATAATTGAATTTTTGGCCCGACCCGGGATTCGAACCCAGGACCTCATGAATAGACCAACGAGGCACTATACTAATGCAGAATAAGACAGTTGGTAGATAAAAATTCGAGTGTGCAGATGATAAAATTTAGTAAACAAAAGTCCGTATCAAGCGTAATATTGGAAATATAATCTACATATATTTGTTTTGTAATATAATTGTTTGTTTTGTATTTTAAAAATTACAAATTGGCTAGAGACACATTACACAATAGATTTAAATTTCGCTACGTCACCAATGAGACCGCAACGCATGCAAGGCGTCGATTAGAAATGCAATTATCCCGTTACATGCCAAACCTGGAACGCGATAAACAAACCCGTGCAGCTTACTATAAGTCGTATTACCATCTCTTCAATTATTTTTGAGACATGTCCCAGTTTTTAATGATAAGGAAAATTAATAATATCGCATGGGCGAATAGCATGTAGTCATTTTTGTCATACATTCGAATGTTACGAATAAGAAAACGAAAAGGATCAATAAATACAGATAGTGGCACAATTCTCGAGCGCAACTTCACAATTAGCATATAATGAGCAAACTAGATGGTTGTATCTATGTTGATGATTAATAGTGAAACTGAAATATGATTTGGCCACTATGACTTGTTTTTACTGTAGACAATTTACGAGTCAAAATATATTAAACACAATAGGCAGACTTAATCCCTTGTGACTTGGGCATCCAATCCCGCACGCTAATTGTCTTCTTAAATCTTTGTAAGCTCGGTATTTGCGTAGTTGATGATTTTCGATCCCGCTGGATCTCAGAATATGCGGGTCGGCTGTCTTGGAAAAAAAAAGGAAATTTTGGTAGTTTTATTATATATTGCCTTATGTATTGTTTTGTGGTCTAAAACCATCTTCGCATCATTGCCTTTATAATGACACCGGTTTGGAGCACTTCGGTTGGATGGTTTCAACGTCTATAACGGACATAAGTAGAAACATTTCTTGTGTTTTATATAAACAGACTACTGAACTGAAAAAAAATTAAGTAAAGACTTCTTCTGTTGCAAATGTTAACGAAGTATCTAAAGTCACGTCTGCCAGGCTGAATCGAATGTACGACGCTAAATAGCTTGCAGCAAAGAAAGCGCCTTCGGCTTCCATAGTAGTAAGTGAAATAGATTTAACGGCATTATATGTCAATGTTAAATACACTTGCCCATCAAACCTCCCGATTCAAACTGCGTCATTACTTTTTATTTAATCATGAACCCGACGGAATTGACTCGGGTCGCTACAGAATCAACTAAAGAAATCATGTAAGAAACTGAAGCCAGAGTGGGTTCTAATTCTTATTGCAGTGACAGGAATTGCGGTTAGTCATTTTTGTCGACATCCTTTTGTGCAGTATCATTCGCAGCCCCAACAATAGAAAATCGTATATATCCGCAGCCACATAAGCTAAGTCTAGCTCAATAGAACGCTTTGATGTGCCATAGTTTACCGACAGCGAAGCGATGTGCTTGCGCCTTCGCACGAAGTGACGAAATATTCACGAAGATGTGGCTACATTGGGCTTGCCAGATGACCGGGAATTCCGGGATTGTCCCGGATTTACGTGTCTTGTCCTGTGTCCAGGAATTACACTTTATAATCCCGGATATCGAATACCTACCACTAGTTTTTTTTGGCAACGTCTTTTGCGAGAAAATTTTCAGCCCTCTGAATAATTTATGGACGAAAGAGCGAAACAAAATGACCTGCAGACTCGCATCAATTTTGATGCGTCTTGCTCAAAAATAATGTCTGTTCTGCAAAGCCCTTACGGAGGAAGGATTAAAATATGGCAAAATCCAACAACAAATATTTAAAAAAGTAGTCGGTTTATCGTTTGATTTAATTACTGAGTTACTGAGCCAAAATAAATGTGGTTTTAATATTCGAGTTTAACCAATAAGCGAAAGAGAGGTTTTTAACGTTTGTTTTAAAGGTGGTTTTTATAATTAATATTATTGTAATCTGGTGTTGATTTTCAAAGTTTAACTTACAGAGCGTCCATTCGGTCTCGGCTCATTCAAGCGAGCAAGCGATCTCAATTTTTGTGTTAAGTTTTATTTTTTATGTACCAATACCATAAGATACCAAATGTTTACTCAATAAACAAATACTTATGTCGATTTTTTACTAGTTTTATCTAATGAATAAGTAAAAGCGAGACGTAGGTAAGTTAGTTTTTACCGGAGATATATTAGGATGTTGTATGATATTACAAGTAAAGCGATTTACAAAAATAATTATCCATTTTCGTATATTTTCCTATAGTCCGAATTCGTAACCCTCGAATTGTCCCGGAAATAAAATCCGTATCTGGGAACCCTAGGCTATATAATGTAATACGATGTGCGGACTGTGGAGCCACGGCATTAAAAATCACCCCTCCCTATTAATTTTTCATGTCCTGAATTTGTAAGTGCTTTATATGCTCACTACACACAAGTCAACTATCGAGATTTGTAGAGCAAACTTAGGCGTGCGCACGCGCGTTGTTTCCGCAATGACGGCATAACTTGAAAAGATGTAAAGGACACTTGAATGTATAATTTTATTCTCATTTAACTTCACACTGGACTGGATTATAAAGTGAAAAGTTTATTGTTTTGATCTATTGAATTCTAATTTATAGCAATGACTGTTAAGTCATGGTAAGTACATCATTATCAATCATTATAAACACAGTTTTTCCAAAATTATAATGTGTACATTATAATTTCTTCTTGGATTAATATATTATTATTACGACACATCTGTCTGAAATATAATACAATGTTCGCAATTTTAACTTAACACAGGGCATAATGTTCACAAACATGGATGTTCAAGACATAAAGTTTTAATTAGCTCCTCCCTTTAACGAAAACTAAGATAATAGAAGTAGAGCTCCGTATATTGTAAGCAAAGACAAAGTTACTTATCTCTATCTCCATTCAGACGTTTTTATGATAATATGGCACTCTATACAAATGTAACAAACGCATAATTATGTTGAAAGCCGCTATGCCTTCGGTTTTCTTTCGTTAAAATAATGAATATGTTGGTTGGCAAAAGAAAACAATACTTTTTACACCAGACACCTTACTGGTTACATGTAATAACTAAAACTTTTGGTACACAATTAATTTAAAAAAACAACTATAAAAAATACGACTAAAAAGGTTCACACCCTTTTGAGTGGCCTAAAAAATATCACAAGTACAAGGTAACAACTAGATTGTCGTATAAATAGTAAAGTTAGTTATTAAAATTCTTATCGATTTTTCTACCTTTAGCGATGCAGTTCTTTTTTTATAGAAGATTGGGCAAACGAGCATACGGTTCACCTGATATTAAGTGACTACAGCCAGTCACTTAGACTACAGCCGCTCATGAACATCCGCAACACCAGGGGAATTGCAGGTGCGTTGCCGGCATTGAGTGTTGTATAACTCAATGGTTGCCGGCCCTTAAAAAGGTAAGTTAAAGTAAGCTCTTTTCTTGACGGTCCCCAGGTCCTATTGGTCGTATCTTTCTTAACATGTATATGGAAACGCATAATAGTAGTATAGTTGTAGCACGAATGGGTCGGCTCCACCGGGGAAGGACCACGCTCTCACAAAATACCAACGTCAAATACAAACATAATGTTGCTGTGTTTCGTATGATGAGTGTGGAGAAGCGGAGACCCTTTTTACTGGAAACGAGGCATTCCATCTTATTCCTCAGGGGTGACAACGCATCTGCACTTTGATTTTTAATCGAGGATAGATGTAGATGTCTATAGGCCACAGCATCCACATACCACCAGGTGGACTGTGTGCTCGATTGTCACCCTATCCTATAAAAAAAATTTAAAACAGCTCTAGCAGGTTTTTAATCCGTTCTAAAATTTCATAGCTTAAACGGGAGAATATTACATAAAAGGAAACTTAAAACAGAGCGTCGATAAAATCACTTAGACACACACTACTTAACTCATTATCATCTAAAAGGTGGCACACATAATGAAATTGGCATCTCCCATTATTCTCAGTCGGTGATTCTATAAAAATTTCAACATAAAATGAGCAACGTTCTAATCGCGCAGGCCTCTTGAACCTCATCCTCATCTCTAGTCCCCTCACCTTTCTGTAGAGAATAATGACTCACCGACTGTTGACCTGAACAAGTACCGAGACGTGAGCCTATTTGTGTGCGTCGCCTCACAAAGACTCTTTGTTTGTGTACTTTCTATACAACTCACTCTTTAAAATCTATGTATGTCAGCTCTGTGTATAGAATAAGACACAAAACAGTTTTAAAACCTATTCAGTGTTGTTCAGAATATAACTTGAATTGCCATAAAAAAACTATAAAAACAGAAATGGTGATATGATAAAATCTTGAAAATACAAATATAGGTATATTATTATTGGTTATAAGTACTATATCCAGAAAGACCGTTAAAAAGTTTTAAATTATATCTATTTATCTGGGTGCGGGCTAAGATGTCCTTTTTTATATGTCTGGGTGCGGGGTATTATTGTTACTCTACCTCTAACCTCGGTTACCTATTAAATTTACTATCTATACCTCTAATTGTCATGTGGATGTCGTAAGAATAACTAAAGGAAAGACCAGAAAGACCTCAAAAACCTCATAAAATAGTATTGCTATTCCAGAGTTCTATATCCAGCAAGTTACTGTTCATTCATTCATTCATTTATTAGAGCCAAACAAAAGTCTACTTCTGAACAAAGGCTTCACTGAGAACTTTGTTCAGAAGTAGACTTTTGTTCAGTTTAGAGGCCTCAGTCTTCTATAAATTGCTTCATAGGAAGGATATTTGCCGCAGTGTTGTTATTTAAATAATACTAGTTTTTTCGGACTTTATCGCGTATATTTAATTTTTTTAAAACCCGACGTTTCGAGCACTTTATAGCACCCATGGTCACGGGGCGGACAGAGATGTTCTACGTCCAGATGTCATAGTTAACCGCGATTGGCAGTCACGGGTGACTGAGGTGACTGAAGTCCCGATGTCATTGTTAAGCCCGGAGTACCTTCAGCTTTTTTAATTATTGTTTATGGTCCGATCTATGCAAAATTAACTGACTATGTCTTGAGGTCTTGCAGTGGTATGCTTGGGCTTAGTTTTAATTTTATTGATTATAAGGTCCCAAGCAGAAAGAAGCTCGAAACGTCGGGTATTTAAAAAGTTAAATATACGCGATAAAATCCGTAAAAACCAGTATTACTTAAATGTGTAGTGTTCGCGTAAATCAAATAAAAATACAAAAAAAAAATAATCATTATGCAGTTATTGCTTTTGAGTTATTAAAAGGAAGATGTTGCTGTACGCGTACTGTTACATTTCCCTTTGACGCCTCTTACGTCACTCACGGAATGATATCGGGCAGTGAACTCTCCTATACTCTGCTATTATACCTATCCTCTACTACGAGTTGGTAATCAGATTAAAGAGGAAGGTCAATCGGTCACTACCAAAACTTAATAACGCACACGAAATTTGCAAGTATAGGTATATAAAGTGTGGATAAGCTGGATTTAGCCTAGCAACTATGTGCAACCGATTGCGGTTAGTTAAGATATATTCAATTTATTCACGGTTCGTGTTATACCAGAAAAAGTAATAAACCGAGGTTTACCTGAATATACTTTGAATTACCCATGTTTTGATTAAAACTACTTTTACGGATTTTATCGCGTTTATTTTTACTTTTTATTTTTAATTCCCGACGTTTCGGGCGCTTTCCAGCACCCATGGTCACGGGGGACTGAGATGACTGACGTCCCGATGTCATTGTTAAACCCGGAGTACCTTCAGCTTTTTTAATTATTGTTTATGGTCCGATCTATGCAAAATGAACTGACTATGGCCTGAGGTCTTGCAGTGGTATGCTTGGGTTTAGTTTTAATTTTATTGATTATAGGATCCCAAGCAGGTGGTAGTACCCAGCCTCCTTCTCTATTGAAATTAGGATGTTTTTTTAATTTCAATAGCCTCACGTATCATCCTTGGTAGGAATCGGTGTTCTTTCGCGAGGATTTGTGGTCTATCAAATCTGATGTAATGGTTGGGGCCGTCTAGGATATGATCACAAACTGCAGACTTCCTCAGTGATCATATCCTAGACGGCCCCAACCATTACATCAGATTTGATAGACCACAAATCCTCGCGAAAGAACACCGATTCCTACCAAGGATGATACGTGAGGCTATTGAAATTAAAAAAACATCCTAATTTCAATAGAGAAGGAGGTTGGGTACTACCACCTGCTTGGGATCCTATAATCAATAAAATTAAAACTAAACCCAAGCATACCACTGCAAGACCTCAGGCCATAGTCAGTTCATTTTGCATAGATCGGACCATAAACAATAATTAAAAAAGCTGAAGGTACTCCGGGTTTAACAATGACATCGGGACGTCAGTCATCTCAGTCCCCCGTGACCATGGGTGTTGGAAAGCGCCCGAAACGTCGGGAATTAAAAATAAAAAGTAAAAATAAACGCGATAAAATCCGTAAAAGTAGTTTTAATCATGTGCAATGTTCGCGTAAATATAAGAAATCATTATGTTACCCATGTTTTTAAAAAAAAATTGAATAATATTTACAGTACTTAAGGCCTCGGGACTTGCGCAGCTGCAACTTAATTTTATTTTTACTGTAGGTGATATTACTTGATAAATGTTTTCGTAATTTTGACCAAATTTACAGAAATCATAGTTATTTTAATTATTATTTTACTACGCCTAGTTTTTGCCATGAATAAATCAAATTCATCTAATTTTTACCGACCATAATCGGCTGCACTTAGTTGTGGGCGGCTAAGTCTAAGTGTATCGATATATTAAGACATCGATATTTATATAATTATAGTTTATTCGATGTATTTCGTCGTAATATAAACACGTATTGTTGCTACAGAATTAAAGGTACGGGAAAATTATGAGAATTAATTAAATAAATGTGTAAACCTACGCAAGTGTACGCGTAGTTACAATAGCGAGCTGTGAAATTTACGTACAATAGATATAAATTTTTAGCACATGTTGCTCATTTAAATGTAAAGGGGATAGAACCCTTTCTGGGGTTGAAGTTGTAATATTGATTTTTAAGCCCTTCTGCGGCAGAACTATCGCCCTATGACCACCTATGACCACCGCTGTTATCAATGTCACTAATATCCATGAGATTTTTTATATTTATTTCAAGTTACAGCAAAATATTGATATATAACGAAGCTAGATTTATAGAAATGTAGAAACAACATGGACATCACACCACAACAAACGAAAAACGAAATATTGTGTTTGTTTAAAAATTTTGGCTTCGGGTGAGATTCGAACTCAAGATCTGCCACCGTCAGGTTGTCTGATCACTCACAACCACACATCCACGCGGTTGTCATTCTATAAGTATAAGATAAAGTATTTTCGTATAAGTCGGAACCATTCAAAAGGTAATAATAACAACAAATAGCAAGCAAGCAACAGCAAATTGCTGAAATCTGTAAATTTAACGGTGATATTTTCTACGGTTATAGACTTTATTAAAATAAATGACAGCCCTAGTTTAAAACTATTGTGGCCCGAGTTCGCCAAGTCCAGTTTTCGGAACCGGTCAGTAGCTGCGAGCGGGTTTATAGAGACTGAGTCAGAGTACCGAGAAATTTCAATTACCGACAGTACAGTAGTAACAAATATAATAATCTTGTTAGCCGAGTAATTTTTATTGACATATTAATAGGTGTTAACAATAAACATTTATTTCCTAAATAATATTATTATTATGGAAACATAAAATAATGAATTAAACTATTATTTACAGATTTTATCGCGTTTAATTACTACTTTAATTTATTTTTATTATCCCGACGTTTCGGGTGCTTTTACAAAACCCATGGTCACGGGGGGGGGGGGGGGACTGAGATGTTTGAAGTTCCAATGTCATAGTTAGTCCGGCTACCCTTAATTTTTGAATATTAATTTTTGGTCCGATTTACACAAAACGAGCTTATAGTATCATGATATCTTGCAGTGGTATGCTTGGGTTTGGGTTTAATTTTGTTAATTATAGGATCCCAAGCAGATGGCA
Organism: Parnassius apollo; assembly: GCA_907164705.1. Classification (NCBI taxonomy): domain Eukaryota; kingdom Metazoa; phylum Arthropoda; class Insecta; order Lepidoptera; family Papilionidae; genus Parnassius; species Parnassius apollo. The sequence continues at coordinate 10,023,891 of CAJQZP010001305.1, forward strand.
GCACCCATCCATCTTCTCTATTGAATTTTTTTTTTAATTTCAATAGCCTCGCGTATCATCCTTGGTAGGAATCGGTGTTCTTTTGCGAGGTTTTCGGTGTTCTTTTGGTAAAACCACAAAGGTTTTACCACTTTGTGATCTGTGGTAAAATCACAAATGAGGCAAACGAGGCTAGAAAAATGCGTTTACTCCAATACTGATATACTTACTCATGTAAATTGGAAGCTATGAAGTGAATAAATTAATTTTTCTACCGCATTAATACATTGTAGATATCCGTGCTCTAACCATTATGGGAAGTCAGAATGTGTCAAAAAAGGCACGTAAGTCAATTCACAATGCTTTGTTGCTTAAATTGGGTGTGGCAGAAGAAGCAGGAGAGTGGAATAAACGCAGCAAAAATGCGGTCATTAAGAAGTATGTTAGGACTGAATCTGAGTGACAGGATGAGAAATTTTGTGATAAGAGTGTGGTTTGAAAGATGATGTTGTGACCAGGATTAAGAAAGGAATGCTTCGGTGGTGTGGTCATGTAGAAAGAATGAATGAGAAAAGAGTGCCAAGCAAATTTATGTCGCAGAAGTGAACGGCAGAGTTGGAAAGGGACGTCCTAGGCGAAAGTTTTCGACCAAATTGGCGAAATATTGAAAATGGGCCAAATTAGGAGTACCCTTAACCGACGAGCATGTATGCGTAGGTATATGGATGTGGAGGAGGCGAGAGAGGTGTGTCAGGATCGTGCCAAATGGAACTCTGTAGTCTCTGCCTACCCCTCTGAGTGACAGGCGTGTTTATGATTGATATTCGTGTGTATCGTGTAACAAAATTGCTTAAATGTAATTACGCAGTAAGCTTTATATATATATATATATATATATATATATATATATACATACATCTTTGCCACGTAATGTGACGAATGAATTAAGAAACCACCACCATGCCTTAGGGTAAAATTATTAAGCCTTACGAAGTCGGCCAACCCGCAATTTTAATGGGAGGAGACTAGTTCTCTGTAATTGTGGGCGTGAATTTATTGTTATAGCAAAGAGCAGGCTTGATGCTGGTGCTGCAATTTATCCTAGGGTGCGGGAAGCGGATTGTTGCAAACGACTCAATATTTGAGACAATCTTAGGTTAAAGCTTATATTCAACAACGCACTGTTATTTCAAACATAATTTTCATCCCTTTTAAGTCAACGGCTGAACATAGGGATTTTAAAAATACAATATCGTCGCACAATTAATGCCAATGTCTGGACTCCATTAACAGTGATTACGAAAATGTGATTAGATCATTTTATAGTAAATGGCTTATGTTTAATCACTGTACAAATTATTAATAAAATAAAATTTTGAAAAAACACATTATACAGTCTCTGTAAAAACATTCATGCAAATAAAACGACGCATCTCGCTTGAAGGTATTAGATTAAAGTAATGAATGTTTCACATGTAAATGATGTAAAGCTTAAATTTGATTAACAATAATACTAAGTATAAAGATACAAGTTGACCAGTGTCTTTTTGAATATTTCCTCCTCTCTAATAAAAAAAATCAATCATTTTATCATCTTATTATTTATCCGGTGCCGTTATCAAGCTACGTGGAATGGCAACGAAATTAAGTAAGGCATTGGGCAGTGATTGAATGCAGATCTATATGCGACTTTGAAAAATTTTGAATTCCAGTATCGAAGTTTCATTGGGTTTTAGATTCTATGTAAGTAATATATATTGTGCGCAATTTATGTTGTAATTTACATTTAACTTTAAGTGATAGTTATATTATCCACACAGAAAACACTATAGTCCTAATGAGGCAAGATCGAAGGGCAATGGAAATTAACTTAGAAACTTCGATAACATTGACATCTTGTGCTTATAACACAATTAAAAATGAGTTATGAGACTACCCCCTCTCTACCCTTCTCTTCATTTTACAATGAGATAATATGGATTATAGGGAGGAATTATAAATAAGGATTAGTCCTAAACAGCCGGCATAGATCGCAGAACCTTTTACAGAGATGTCCGTTGCCTATTTAGTAGTTTTATTTCCGGTTTGATTCGTAAAAGTTTAAGACAAGAAAAAAATCCGTTTTTTCCCTTCGGTAAACCAGAACACAAACAATTAATGCTCGGTTACTATGTTTAAACACCGTTTCGTTTCCTCATACTATCCGTTCCACAACGCACGAAGTGCATAGAAAAACAAAATAAAATACTGAATCAAGAACGACTTCATAAGTCGTCATGAGTTTGTAAAGGAAGAGTTTGTAATAGAAATAAACATTTTTAATTAAATTAGATTATAATACAAAATGTAATGGAAAATAAATCGTTTTTTGATTTGTTCACAAGGTATATAAGATTTTTTTTAAAGTAATTATAACAAACTATACTATTTCTTCACAGCCCATAAACGAGAACGCAATATATAAAAAAGTATATAATATATAGAAGTATATAATATATAAGAGGTATATAATATACATAGGATTTATATAATATATTTAGATTTCAATTTAATTGATATGCTTATAAAAATGTTGATATTATAAATGATTATTATTATTCTCAATGAGTAAAATCTAATGACACCCGGCACACACAAATAAGTCGCTGAATACCTACATTACACTTAGATGGCCACAAACCGGTCGCGCTACGGGTATTGTGCAATGAACGCACTCAACACATGAGACAATTTGCATGTTACTTTCTAGTGTAAAACATGTGAGACATTATTTATGAATAGATTATATTAAACATATTTGAATGAAGCAAACGGTTATTACTGAATATAATATTAATACATTAGCAGTCAAGCCGCAAGGTGTTAAGGAGAAAAACAATGGAACAAGTCAAGCCGGATGTACAATATAAAATATGTGAAAAAAAAACGTCAAAAGCTGCAACATATCGACGACGTCGACATCGGCGACTCAAAATCAAGTACCTATGTACTACAGAATGCTCGCCAAAACATACAGCTATACAGAGTGTTTTATAAATTGCTAAATATTGCGCAGCAAATAAACATCATCGCATGTCGCATTTATATATCGTTAAACCATTGAGCTATTATGTACTACGTACTAGAGACGACACTGCATTCAGCTACTCTGTTCCACTCAACTGCGGTGCATGCACCGCACTTTAATCAGTCACTCGCTAGGCGCTTGTAGGGTTGTCACGTGTTGTGTTGATTTAAAAAAAAATCTCTTGATAAAAATATGCCGTCCTGTATACTTAGATATTGCGCAAATAATACAAGAAATGTCAGTAATAACCAAGGTATTACTTTTCATCGGTTAATAAGATACTTAATGAATAAAAAAGTATTATAAATTAATAATAAAACAAGTTATTCCTAAGACGCCATCTTGTGTCACGTAATATAGATTATGGAATTAATTTGTTCAGATGCGACATTTTTGTGGGTACTTTAAGTATTATAGGACGAATATATTATTATACACAATTTTTTTTGTAGAAACATATATGTTATCATAATTGGGCCAATTTTTTATATTTAAATCTGCTCGTTATTCTTTTATATTAAGTCAAAGTGGAATAAATTCGTCCATACTCTCGCGTGCCCAGCATTTATGAACGACTCTTATTCTAATTTAAATAAATATATTTGTAATTTAAACTTTATATTAATAAGTTTTGTTAAACATACATTTAGTATGTTTTTTATATTTGACATAGATACCTTTTAAAATATTCAGATAAAAATATCAATAAATGTAATTGTGATATAATATTATGTAATATAATATTAAATAAGCAAATATAATATACAAAATAAATGACAAAATTTGAAAATTGTTCTCGATATAATTTACCTATTTAACAATACAATCTATTATTACCTACTGATCATTCTAACTATGTTTATTCTATGATAAAAAAACCAACCGCGCGAACACACGCACATTTAATTTCTACGTAAGTACATATTACTTCAATGCGTTAAACTTAAAATATATTTCTTACATATATATATATATATATATATATATATATATATATATATATATATATATATATATATATATATATATATACATATATATATATATATATGTGTTTTGTGTGTGTATGTTTATGTATCGGAGGTTTATTATTTATAAACTAAAAAAGAAGAAACAAAATTTAAATTTTTTATTTTATTTGCTTTTTACTAAGTGCGGCGAGTAATAAATTAAATTGCATACGTTAAATATAGGACAACGTCTGCCGGATTCAGCTAGTTTTATATAAATTTCCGGTGTGCGTGTGTATTAGTAAAAAATTATTTTATTCCTAAAAGTATTGACCGATTTTGATTAAATTTTTATGGGGTACCTGTAGGATCACCTGGATGGTTCTTATTTGGAGCCGGTAGGCGGCGCTGTTGTTGAGATTCAAAACGTGCGAAGCCCAGTGGGATCGTTGGTATAATTTAAAACTGTACTTGTGTTTTACTACATTGCAGAAATTCTTATAACAGCACGAAATCTCCAAATAAACAGGCAAATGTGAGAAGGAAAACCCACTGGAAATGAAGCCAAATATATTTATTATGTCAAATATCATCCATCTATCCAAAACAGTAGTCCATGGCTCATGGCAGCTGAATATATAATTCTTCAAGAATATGCTGGTGGCTTATAATGATCATCTAAGGCTGACGGCGGCTAACTATGCTAATACAGTGTTGATGATCAGGATTTACTGTTTTATATTGATTCTGCCATTAGTCAATCTAGTAGAAACCAGTATTTCAATCAGCAGGTTGTTTTAAAAAAAAATATTGTCTTCATACCCCCATATCATATGTTTTCAATAAACGTCAACTAATATAGGTATTTCTTTTCGGAACTGACGTGCTGAATCACTGATTTCCTTGACTACAAATAAAACTTGGATAAGTAGGTAACGCTTGCGGTTTAAATGCTAAATGTTTATTAAACAAATGTGTGATTCATTGCTTTCGTAACCGCAAAAGTCCAGAGTTGAAATTCCATGAGTTTGTTTGATACTCTCACGGAATTGTAAATTATAATACAGGCACTTACTTTGACTTCGAAATTCGCAAGGTTTCACAAAACATGTAAACGGAACTAGAATTACAACATGGACACCATTTTGAGTCGCAAATGTTTTCTGATATCCTTAATTGTGTATTAAACTTGTTTATTATATCTACACTACTTTTTACGTGGTAGAGCCACGCTGCAGTTATATTATGGAAACGTTCTCACAAAATACCAGGTTAAATAGCAGCTCAATGCTGTGTTTTTCGTATGGTTAGTGTACGAGGGCGGCACTGAAAATTTCGAGAATCAAGGAAGTGACACAACATTACTATTTTAAAATGTATTTATTGCTTTTCGAAGTATTCTCCGCGAAATTTGACACATTTTTCCATACGTTGGAACCAATGATTGAAGCAACAACCATTCGGAAGTTGGGGTCTCCAAAATGGCCGTTTTGTAGGCGTCCACAGCTTCTTCAGGTGATGAAAATCTCTGTCCACGCAATTTATTCTTTATTTTAAGGAAAGTATAGAAATCATTAGGGCTTAGGTCGGGGCTGTACGGCGGATGGTCTAATAATTCTATGTTTTCTTGCTCTAAAAACTCTTTTGTTCTTTGCGCGGTGTGAGAACTCGCATTGTCGTGATGGAGGATGATGCGGCGGTTGCAGTTCTCTTTACGGAGTTCAGAAACGACCTGTGGCAAACAAATGCTAGCATACCATTCTGCATTAACCGTTCTTTGTCCCTCAAGAGGAATAGTCGTAACATGGCCGGTTTTGGAGACAAACGTGGCCACCATTTTTTTTTTTTGCAAAACTCCGTGAACGAACAATTTTTGTTGGCTTTAACTCATTTTCGAACACCCAAACTCGTGACTGGTTTTTTGTTTCGGGTTCGTACGCATATATCCAGGATTCGTCACCTGATACGATGTTGTATACAGCATTTGAGGATCCTGCGTGGAATCTTTCGAGAGTTCTGACGCACCAAGTAACGCGAACCGCTTTTTGCTTTTCACAGAGCGAATGCGGTATCCATCGGGAAAACAACTTTTTTACACCTAATTGTTCATGCAAGATTATTTGTATTTGACTCATGCCAATGTCTAAAGTTGCCTGAATTTCGCGGTATGTCACATGTCGATCTTTCTCAATCAGGTTACCCACAGCATCAAGGTTTTCTTGGGTGACTGCAGTTTTTGGACGACCTTGACGGGGATCATCACAGAGCTTGACACGTACACGTTGAAATTCAGCAAACCAGCGACAAATTGTGGTTTTGGATAAGGCTTCATCACCAAAAGCAGAAATCATCCGGTCAACACACTGTTTTTGTGTTAAACCACTTCGAAGGTCATAATAAATCATCGCTCTTGAATTTTCTCGAGTCAATTCCATTTTCTCAACGACTAAACAAGTTTGACAAAACCTTGTGACAAGACCGAGAATCTGTTTTTAAATAAATAAATGGTATTCGATTTTTAAAACCAAGGAGTTTTCAATTAAAAAGATTTTAATATGACAGGAACAGTGGAAATATTCCATTCCCGATACTTTTAGTGCAGCCTAGTAGAGAACCGAAAATCCTTTATACTGGAAACGAGGTATTCCATCTTAGTCCTCACGTGCATTTTGATTCGTAATCGAGGATAGATGTAGATGGGCCACAGCAACCACTTACCATCAGGTGGACTGTGTGCTAGTTTGTCACCCTTATCTTATAAAAAAATTACGCTCATCTGATGGTAAGTAACTTCTGCAATCCATGGATACCTGCAACTTAATTCGAACAAAATAGGCTTCAGATGCATTACCGCCTCTGAGGGCTAAGATGCCTTTGCCAGCATTTCATCACACTGGCTTTCTTACCATTCAAACGGGAACTCAGCATTAGTTGCTTGTTGTTTGGCGGCAGAAATAGATATAAGAACATTTCGTAATACGACATATAATTCTTGCATCAATAACGGTAAACTAATTTGAAAAACCAACCTTCATTACATATTCAAACTGATTACACTAAGTGACCTCTAAAGAGGTAAATAAACTGCAAATCATGCATACCGAACTGCTAACGAGAACAACAAAATGTCTGTGTCTGAGGTAACGTTATTGAGGATCTTTCACTAGATTCGCGGTCATTGCCACTGCTCTCTGCCGACCACTTTGCTAGGAGCTTTCGAGGGCTGCATTTACTGGTTTTTAAGGTAGGGTGCAGGAGTCCGCGGTGAATGGTTGAATGAAGCTCGTATACAAAGTTTTATTGATAGACGAAATTAACGAGCTTTCGTGCAGACATGGTAGTTATTTGTTTAACGCAAATTTGCGTCACGCTCTACTCTATTGTTGTGCAATTTCTATGTTCAAAATAGTTCAAATTCATACCTACACACATTTGCAGATTAACCCTTTCGCCGTCCCGTGCCCGTGGACTACATATAGGTCATTGCTATTGTTTTACTATTGTGTCTGAAAGCCGGATAGTTAAAATGTTAAGCTAATAAATGTGTGATGTAAATAACAAATATTTACATGTCTTTTATCCATCATTATATAATGAAATTTGTAAGATAAATACTTAAATCTCTTCGAATTAGTACATTTAGTGTGATGCTACTAAAATAATATAGCATAATAGATTTGTTAAGTACCAAGCTCACATAAAAGACTATAAAACATAAAATCTTACTTTAGTCTTCTCTTTTTCCTCGCCTTTTAGTCTCACATTCAAGAATATTTATTTTTAGTTTTATATAACTTTACCGCAATCTTTTATCTGTAATCAACATTTATTTTATCTTTAATTCTTAACAATACGACCAATTTAACATGAACTTAAATACTGGCTCTCTTTTGTTGAACTTTTGCAAGTTTATTTGTAAGTTTATTCCGGGCTCCATTCACGGTAAAATAATTGCAGTTTTATGATGAAGGCCCATTCATCTCCGGTTGTATTAATATGGAACTATGACTAAATTAACACCTTCAACAGGAACTATTACGCGTAATTATAGAAATTCTAAGTGGTCGCCTGACTCGTAATCGGTCATAATACGTCATTACACATTACAAATTAAGGTTTTATAAATGTGTTTATATTTTATTTATAAATGTGCTCTGAGTCGTTTTTAGTAGACTGTATCGTAGAGAAGAGCAAAGATCTCGTAGCAAAATCAAAGGTATTACAAAAATAACACAATCTATATATTAATAAATGAGATAAAACTTTGGACTGCTTTTTAAGCATATTGCGCGCACGGAGGAGGTGTAAGATTTGACATAGGAAAAGGAACGCAGAAAGCTAAAAGTTGTATCTTCTTAATATATATAAATTACGTGTCACGTTGTTTGTCCGCGATGGACTCCTAAACTACTTAACCGATCTTAATCAAATTTGCACACCGTGTGCAGTTTGGTCCAACTTGAGAGATAGGTTAGTTTTTTTTTTTGCGGATGCGAATTTAAGGATTTTTAATAGGACATGACAGGGTCGTCGAAAAGAGCAGAACAACGTCTGCCTGACAAGCTAGTATAATATGTGTTACAAATACATTAATTAAATTATGTAAAACAACATACATTGTTTACGTTCATACTGCCAATAGAAACAAAAACTTTTTTTATTCAATGTAGACTATAAATAATACTTATTGAAAATCACTTTTTTAATTCGCCACTGGTTCGGAAATAAAACCTCTGTCCAGGACCAGCAAGAAACCCAGCGGGATTTTTTTTAAATAACAGCCTACAGTCATGTATTCAATTAACAACACAGAACAAATTAGAAATAGCTTGGTAACGATCACCTTTCCCAGGGATTATTATCATCAATAAATGCCTTAATATTATAATAACCCTTCTTATACAAGCTTAGTTCAATAAACTTTTTTAAAGTTTGAGCAGGTCAAATTTTGTGTATTTTCTGGAATTTTGTTGTAAAAGCGTATACATCGCCCCAAGAATTAATTACTGACTCCGTGGAGTGGAGTAACTGGTTACTAGCTTGTGTATGTTACTAGTATTTACAGAATGAATATCATTTAGTTCTGTAAAACTACTTTTATTTTTGTGTACGTACATAACATTTTCATAAATGTATTGAGGCCAAAGTTAATAATTAATATATTAATTTCCTTAAATTTTTGTCTGAGCGACTTTTTAGGTTTTAAATCATAGATTGCTGTAATAACCCTCTTCTGTAAAAACAAATATAATTTCATTGTCAGTCGCGTGTCCCCATAACAAATACCATACCACATTATGATATGAAAATAGCTAAAGCAAAATGTCAATTGTCGCTTGTACCATAGAAAATTATGAATGTATTATAGTCTTCTATGGCTTATACACAGTATGTCTTTTGTTGACGTATGTATGTTATTACTATAAGGCCAATTTAGAGGGTAATCTGTGGGCCAATATCAAGTACTTAATAATCTGTGTCAAAGTAATTAATTTTATATTGTTATATGTGCAGTTGAAAGTAAAATACAGCTTGTTTAATATACAACCTAAAAATTTTATGAATTATGTAAGGTCGAATTTCGACCACAAGGGGACCACACTAGTAATTATTTTCTGTTGAAGTTACCCAAAAATTGATATGTAGAAAGATATGTTCAATTATATGTATGTGTATTAAAATCATTCTACACTTTCACAGTAGATACGATGCGTCACAGACCTGGACAAAGGACACACCGCGACTACATTCTCGCCCCAAGGTCGATGCACATCGGCGACGGACGACCATAGAAGCGAACAAAGAAATTTAATTGTTGCAAGTTAAATTCAAATGATCTAAACGCAAGCCAAATAAAACATTAACTTGTTTCCTTGTTTAGATTTTGTAAAAGCGTACAGATAATCATTAATGATTAGTAATCGATTGATCAGTGATATTTGGTTAAATATTAAATTAAATCTCCTTCTTGTTCTTTCTTCTTTCCCAATCAAACTCACAGCAGTACGAGGGGTGATCCAAAAGTAATGATAATGAAAATAAAACACGGTAATTAAAGTTAAAATAATAATTTATTTTTCTACATAGTCTCCTAACAAATCAATACATTTAGTCCATCTTTTTTCTAAAGCCAGGATTCCCTTTGAAAAAAATTCTTTGTCTTGACCCTCCCAAACCGCTTCAACAGCGGCCATTACTTCGATATCGTCTTCGAATTTCTTGCCTCGGAGGCGTTCCTTGAGCCGAGGAAAGAGGTAGAAGTCACTAGGAGCTAGATCTGGCGAATAGGGAGGATGTTCGAGCAGTTCGAATCCCGTTTCTTGAATGGCAGCCATCGCAACTGCGGCTTTGTGAGCCGGTGCGTTGTCTTGGTGAAACAGCACTCCAGCTCGCAGTTTGCCGCGTCTTTTTTCCTTAATGGCCTCCCGTAATCTTCTTATTTAGTCTGCGTAGTAAGAGCCCGTAATGGTGGCCCTTTTCCAAATATTCCACCATAATTATGCCTTGAGCGTCCCAAAAAACAGATGCCATAACCTTTCCAGCCGAACTTGAAACTTTGAATTTCTTTGGCGTCGGTGAGAAGGCTCGCTTCCAAGTCATCGATTGTTGTTTCGTTTCAGGATCAAAATGGTGGATCCAGGTCTCGTCCATAGTCACAAAACGGAACAAAAAATTTTCTTGATCTGCTCGGAACTTTTCGAGATTGACCCTCGAAATGTCAACTCGATTTTTCTTTTGCTCGTCGGTTAACATTCTGGGTACCCAACGCGCAGAGACCTTTTTCATATGCAACTCGTTCGCAAGGATTCTTTGAACGCTGCCATATGAGATCCCTGTGACCTCAGCTACATGCCTGATGGTCACTCTTCGATCTGCCAACACAACATCTTCGACTTTTTTCACGTTGTCTTCAGTAAGGGACGTGGATGGGCGTCCTTCGCGATGTTCATCTTCAGTGGATGTTGTGCCCAGTTTAAACTCCTTGGCCCAGCGTGCAACTTATAGAATATGGAGGAGCAGAGTCCCCCAATGTTTCCACTAAGTCACTGTGTATGTCTTTTGAAGACATTTTTTTCAAACAGAGGTACTTGATGACAGCTCTAATTTCGTTTTTCTCCATGTCGATGTTATCTTTTTGACAGTTCGTATTCAAATGAATGTATCTCCCGGAAATCGTGATCTATTTATATGATTTTTTTAGGCTGACGTAGTGAGTATATAAGCAAGCAAAAAATATTTTTTTTTGGATTTTTATGCGGACCTGAAGTAACCGATTATCATTACTTTTGGATCACCCCTCGTACAGTTCACAAGCATGCAATTTTTTTAAGAAAACTATATTCCCCTCAATAGGAAATAGGAATTTCTCCTGTATCGCGGAGACGTTTGCAACAAATTTCACAAGGGCAAATATCCAGACCCGGTACAATAATTATACAAATATTTATTCCCGAACTCGCGGCTTGCAGCACTGCAGTAAAATATTTAGCTGATGAACTACTGATACGGACCCGTTAAAATATTTTTGAAAGCGTTAATTCATGCTCAAAACACGGGCAGGCGAACATAATCAATAACGACATTCGTGAAAGAGTATGCTGAAAATGTAATATTAACCTTACACTGACAATACTGCCCCTTTACCAGGGCAGCAGGATGTTCGCGGTAACGACTTCAAATAATTATTAATTTCAAAATAACTCACCCGCCAAGCACGGCAAGTGGCAACATTTAAAAATATTAATTTAATGTTTTAGTTTTGTCTTTTTTATTGTTAAAAAATATTGTTGTTAAATTATTTGGAAGGATTTATACAAATCGTATTAATAACCTCCTAGGGTTTATATAACTGGCAACACTAGAGAGAAAAAAAGTAAGTCGTACGATTTGAAAATCGGTTGTTGTGGAAAATAATAACAAATTAAAATATTTAAACAGTTAAAATTTTTTATTTCTTCAAAACAACTATGCAAAATATCCTTACGCGATAATCTATGGGCAAAAGACAATGTTCAACAGTGGATAAGTCTGTAATGATAAGTGATAATTGATAACATATTCGCTAGTGCCCTGTGTGTGTCTGATAGCAGATTGCACTTCATGGAGGTGATATTCCATCTTACTACATGTAAATTATAGTATAGTACCAGCGGGTCATGCCGTGATAGCTCAGATGGTTGACGCTCGCTGTAAATATAACAGAACGCGAGTAACCCGGGTTCGATGCCCGCCGGCACCAATGAAATTGTTAATTGCAATTTTAAGTCCTGATTTACCACTTGCTCGGCGGTGAAGGAAAACATCGTGAGGAAACCTGCATATCTGAGGAATAAGGAAAAAAATATTGCGAAGACATGTGAAGTTCGTCAATACGCATTGGGGCAGCGCGGCGGATACTTCCTTACCCTAAAACCCTCTCAGAAATGAGGGTGTAAATTAATTTATTAGCATCCGTACGAAGATTCGCCTTCGGGTTTGGCTTTGGCCAACTTTGGGAAAAGAAACCACCTTCGGTTTAAAGCCAAAACCGGCCAAAGTTTTAGCCCAAACCGAAGGTTTATAGCAAACGCCGATGTTGAACGAACTAGTTATTAATAAATTATAATTTAACTAATTTAACTGTTTTCGAGTCGAATTATTAATAAATTATAATTTATATATAACAGCGCCACCATACAAAAGCCGATTCAGATTTTGTGATTTCTTTTATGGCAATAAGCCAACATTGTTAAAATGAAAATGAGTGTTTTCGGCCCATAAAATGTGGAATTTGTTAGTAACTTGACTACAGCGCATTCTAACATAGCAATGAATCATCGCGTCAACAAAACAATCAACCTCAATCGGTTAACTCGTTCAAAAGTTACACGATCACTAACTGACGCCATACAAAATAATTATAATTATTAATTTATTGCAGATACTCTAAATTAATAATATGTTATCATGCCTAAACTAATATCCTTTATAGAAAAATAATGGAAGTAATTTTTTTTATCTTTATCTGTAATGACGATGCCCTTAAAATTAAAAAAAAACAACTCAAAGTACATAAAAGGAATTACACAAATTCTTATCAATAAACCCTTCAAAATTGTTACAGGCAATAATAATCGATTTGTAGTTCCATTCTGTAAGAATTTATGAAATCTTTATTGAGAGTATTTTTGCTTACATAAATTAAAAATATAAATTTATATTATGTTTAATAATTAAAACAATTAGTCATACACCAACACTTAAACCGAGTATAACATTAGGGTTTGTTATCGAGCTCGCTGATAAATAAAATGCTCTTATCTTTTTAACTTCCTTATTAAATTATATTGATTCAATATAAAGTATTTCGGATATTAAACTCCCTTTTATATATGCTCTTTCTAAAACGGTGATTCAGAGTCCGGAAGATAAGAGGTCAGCAACTTGTATTGCAAATAAAAATACTAACAATAACATCAAATGTTTTCTTTATATTATATTATGACGACATGTCTTATTAAGAAATCAGTACTTGAAAGAAGCGTTGAGGTCATTTAAAATGCTATGCTTCAGTTTAAATTTTAGGCAAAAAAGGCGTTTTACGTCATTTTCGTATGAAAGTAAAATGATTTGGCTACATTTTTCTTACGAAAATATAACACGCTCAATTCCCTTTACACTAACTTTAATTATTGATAACGTAAAAAAGACTACTTTATATAGAATAAGGGTGACAAATGAGCACACAGTCCACCTGATGGAAAGTGGATGCTGTGGCCCATAGACGTTGCGTTGTCACCCCTGAGGACTATGATTTAATGCCATTGCCATTGCCATTGCCAATGAAAAGGTACTGTGCAGCGTGTCTCTAACACGTACATTTACTAGACATTTTTTTCTTTTTAAAGAGGCGATTGTACTTTTTTAAACGTAAGGCTAGTTATTCACTTCTATATCTGCAAATGCAAAGCATACGCTTACAGTTCTTCTTAAAAATGTTGAAAAGGGGAACCCGTACGAGATTCAAATTTGAAGTCTAAAAATAATTTTAATGCACCTTTTACGCCGAATTCAATGTTATTTAATTTAATTTTAAAATAAAAATAGGAACGTTAGCTTCAAAGAGCAATCATGTAAACAGTTCTTAATGCACTACGTGCTGGCGGTGCAGTGAGGAATTTGTTTACACTGGGAGCCGCATTTCGTCACGTTTAGCTGAATATCATTTACGTATAGATTATATTACTTTTAGTCTTAAAACTCCTACCTACCATATTCTTTTTATACAACTAAGGTAACAAACCAACTTACAGTTCACGTGATGGTAAGTGACTAAAGACAGACAACTCCAGCCAACTTCAAACAAAGAAGGCTGAAGATGCATTATCATCTCTGGGACTTAAGATGGGATGCAATACTCCACTTAGGCTTTAATGTGTTTTATGGCTGAATAAGAAACTTCATTACTCAATCGTATCCAAATGTGGTAAATAACGAAAGAGGTATAGTTAAATCACGAAATGAAAAAACAAAGTTCAGTTACCGACATTGGTAGGGTAGTAGACGTAGCCAAAGTCCTTAGAGCCTATATCTATGATAACTGTTCACAATAAATAATCGTAGCGGAAATGTAATAAAACATCACCTTGTCATGTGAACATCGTAAAAATAAACTGAGAGTACCTACGTAGTAGAGCCACGCTGTGGCTATATCATAGTTGAAGCACTAATGGGTCGGTTCGACCGGGATAGGACAACGCTCTCACAGAATACCAGTAGTTGCTTAAGCTGCTATTTCGTATATTGCGTAGAGAACCGCAGACCCTTTTTACTGAAAACGAGGCATTACATTTTAGTCCTCAGGGGTAACAACCAATCTGCATTTTGATTATTAATCGAGGATAATTGTAGGTGTCTTTAGCCAAAGGATCCACTTACCATCAGGTAGTCTGAGTGCTCGTTTGTCACCCTTATTCTATAAAAAAAACTTCTAAAAGTTTTCTAGAAGAAAAATATTCTACGCAGAAGTATCTTAAGTGAGAAGAATCTGGCGTCATTCAATCCACCTGTTAAGTTGTGCGGTAAAACTACTAAACCAATGTCCGGAGTGCTAGTCCTTAATGCAGTCTGTAAAATAACCAGACAAGCAACGGGGGGCATCGTGGTGTCGAAGCTATCAGAATCATGAGGCCCACGTGCAGGTAACTTCCTAAAGGAACTTTATCCGCAACTCGTCGTCGCCGCTGGTGATAAGAGGGATGTTTCTGTTCTCCTTCAAAGGCAGTATTCAGGAAAGAAACGCGGCCAGCGTTCTTGGCATTATACCGGGAGTCGGACTGCAATTTTAGTTTCACTTTGTTATTGTAATAATAATTGTACATTTTTATGTAATATAAATTAATATCTTACGTTAAATATGATATTGATACAAAAATATATTATTGCGGTGTAATGTGAAGAATGTTGAGCCGCGCCATAACCGCCAATACCTATCTCATTAAAAGTCTACGTAATTGTCCGTAAAAGGAACTCGTGGGTCTTGAACAATGTCTGGAATAATTTAAATAACACTAAGTAGTTACGTCATATTGCATATTGAGAATCTAATTGCCTAACAGTAAATTGAATTGCTGCTTCTATTAAGACCTACGTTTACAAAGCGATATTTATTTAACAATGCGATGGCATAAGAAGTTTGTAATGTTTTTAATATTACATTTATAATAATATTCTGGTCATGAATTAATATATATAATAATATGAACTTGAGACGACTGCCTTTATCAATCGACTTCAAAAAAGAGAAGGTACTCATTCGACTGTTAGTATTTTATGTGTAAGTTACCTCATAACTTTTTTCTCGGTGAACCGATCTCGATGATTTTTTTTATTTGAAAGCTGGTGCTTCAAATGTAGTCCCACATAAATTTGATCATGGTCTGACCAGTAATATTTGAGCTATTCTTAATCATTTATGTTGAAGTCGGTTGTACAAAACTTTTATTTTTACCACTTGTAAAGCGGTGTGGGTCTTTTCTGACTAGGATTTCATGTGAGTGGGTTTGTGTCATCCTGTTACCTACCTAGATCATTAATGGCATTGTCAAGAAAACAACAACGATATTAATCTCTTTATATAAAAATCATTGGCTGACCGTTAGTCTCGTTTGAAACTCGAAACTGGCTCGACCGATTCCGATGAAATGTTTTGTGTGTGTTGAGTAGGTCCCTGTATGGTTTCGCTTCACAATTGGACCCAGAAATCACCCGTGCGAAGCCGAGGCGGATCGCTAGTGTTGTATAAACTACAAAGTATGCATTATTGCATAATAAAACAATACCTGGATGACCGAGCTTTGCTTTTTTGGATTTTTTTTTTTGGAAATCGTGTATTTTGGAAATTATATTTAGATACAAATTACATACTAATGAAATATGAATAATATTTTTTGATCTTACTGACATAATAGAAAAAACTGAACTGGTTATTTGAATAAAAAATCATAAGCGCAATTTGTTTACTTTAAATTTTCATGTTTTTAAAAAAATACAAAAAAAGGGGCTCGAAATAATAGATTTTCTCACAAAAGAAGGGAACTTGGAAAAAAAAAGGAAAAAAGTCGGACCGAAGACAAGACACTCGAACCTGGGAACTACGATTTCAGGAACGCCCGATTTCTCATTTGAGCTATTTTAATCATTACCACACTCTCAAAATTTACCTTCTTATATTGTAGCAGTTTTTTATTGCCTGAAAACACGGACAAAACGACATTTTCTGAAAATGAATCCTAGCTAGATCGATTTATTGCCCCCGAAACGCCCTGGACACAAATTTTATGAAAATCGTTGGAGCCGTTACCGAGATTCCGATCATATATATTAATATATATATATATAAAAAAAATAAAATATATATATATATATAGAAACATATACATATATAGAAAGTTCTTTAAACAATTATTGTGTTATAAAAAAAAAAATATATATATATATATATACAATAATTGTTCGTTTAAAAGTATTAGCTTAGATAGATTTCATAAAAATATTTACGCGTAGACGTAGAAAAACAAAAATGGTAAAGAACTTTCTTTTTTTTAAACACATTCCGATACTTAATATATTTACATATTTTTAGAAATGCTACGCTCTTTCCTCATTAGACGTTATCACAGATCTCGTGATCAACTTTATAAATACATAATATTTAGTTTAAATATTTAACTAAACAATATAAATACATATTGTCTAGTAGAAGTAAAGTAACTTTTAATGTATCTAGCAATAATCTTTAGATATATCGGCGTAAATGTTTGACTATCACTTACTTAAATTTCATATTAATTATCTAATAAATTTTATATTCATTATCTAAATACCTGTCTCTTTTTAATATCACTAAGTAAACAGAGAGAAAGAGGGAGAGAGCTATTTTAAGAATATATATTGGTAACTTCTGAGCGACTTGATCGATTGATATATAAAAATATATTATACAAGATATTTGTTTTGTTGACGACAATTCATAGTTATACTAGGATTCGATAGGTGGCGTTGTAGTGGATTTACGAATAATTTTAAATTTACACTGTAAGCCGAAGTGAATTCAGAGTGGAACTTGGCGATTTTTCCGGACCGATACGACCTAGCGACCTTCAAGAAAGGAGCTTATTCCTTTCTAAAGGACCGGCAACGCACCTGCAATTGCCCTGGTGTTGCGGTTGATCATGGGCGGCGGTAGTCACTTAACATCAGGTGAGCCGCATGGTCGTTTGCCATCCCACACCACCTACCTAAATGACAGAATACAGCGAGTGTAGCGCCAGCTGTTGACATCATAAAATACATTAAATATACCTTACAAATTCAGTTAAGATTTACAAATAAAACTCTAATTCTGATTTAGTGCACCTACATATAGGATATTTTTAATGAATTGAGTCTAAATTAAGTTAAAAAGGGTGCAAATTTAAAAATATAAGTACTTGATTAATTCGTTATTCATTTATGACGTTACTTATTTAAGGCAGCCAGAAATATCGTTGTCATGACACTAATTAAAAATAAAATAATTATATAATATTGTCTATTGTACCTTTGGTATTGTACGGTTGTTGGTATTGTCTATTGTACGGTTGTAATAACCTCAGAGCAAAGAATACTAAATATCTAAATAACCCTATGTATCAGTACTTATTAATTACGATAAATACAGTAATAATGACTCTTTAATGTAGGTACATAAGAAGTAAATGAACCTGGTTTTAACTTCACTATAAGTTGGTAAATAATTATTTCTACATATTTACAAATATATGTAATCTACTTACCGATTTCTATAAATTTATAAAATATACAAGCAAGCAAACTATGCAACCTATACAAATGCCATCGAAAGTACTAAAGTACCATCGACCTTGGGTAGAATAATACTTCAATAATAAAAATAAAAAACACCATCATCATCACATTACAGCCCATCACAAGTCTACTGAACATTAGAGATGGGCCGAACATGGATTTCACCACGAATATTCGGCCGAAAGTTCGGTAAAACTTTTACCGGACCGAATATTCTGCAGAACATTATTCGGCAGGATCACCTCGGTCCCTAACCAATTTACGTTGAAACTTGTTACTATAAAGCGCGCGGGATTAGCGCAGAACCCTGCCCCTCGCTCTCCCGCGGCGGGAGTCCCGCCACACCTGACCATGTTATTGCATCATCTAGTACTGAGCAAATTGCCGGCACATGCTTATGTTTTAACTATTCGTGTGAGAAAAAAGTATGTCATTGTGTTATTCTTAGTGAAAATTGATAATTATATTATGATAAAAATAAGTAGCAGGAGATCTATCATTTGGACTTATTTTAGAAAAACTGAGAATCAAAGTGAAGTGAATTGTATGTACTAATGTAATGTAATGTTTCTTTGTTTGATTCCAATAACATTTTATCAAGTTTTCTATTTGCTATATTTGGAAATAAATCTACAGTGCATCAAAACATAACGCTATACAAGTAGATTTAGCCCATAAATAAAATATACTTTCAACAGTAAAATTATGAAAGACACGGAATTACTCAATTCGTACATTTCAATACAGTGGACATTTTGAGTACCACATTAACGAATGTTCGGTAATTTAGCCGAATATTCAGCCGAATACGAATATTCGGTAAAGCTGCCGAACACGCCGAATACCGAATATAAAACGAATATTCGGCCCATCTCTACTGAACATATCTACGCTACCTGAACTTATATTCACTCTATCAAATTGACAAGTCCACTTTTACTGTACGGGGTGATAGACCTAACATTTTCTGCTTATGAGTTAGTTATCGACACGGATTAGTATCACCCTCTTATCTGTATCGGTGTTATCTATAGCGGCCTGTGCAGTAATATCATTGCAGGCTGTAAGCCATTCCTTTTAGTCCTACAGTTTTAGACTACAACACGTCTGTTGTTCTGTGGGCATTAATACAGTAACCATTCATTTGGTGGACTGTTTGTCATAATATATCTAATAAAAAATGAAATAATCTGTTCATCGGTTATCTACGAACAAGCCAATTTTTTTTTTGATTATGCTTCACTCAACCAGAATATTACGTCAACGGCGTGGACTATAATATAAATACGAACCGTAAGTGATAACTTATCGAAATTGGAAATGTATTATTTTACTTACCTTCAAGTGGAAGTGTTATTAGTCAAGCACTTGCTTAGGTTTAAAAAAATAATACTATTCTCGTATACTCAGTGGGGACAAAACACTTGTATGCCTGCTTTGCGTTGTTTAAAGCTGGCTGTTAGTTTTAAAATTATTAAAAAAAGATTCAATAAAACTATTTTTACGAATTTTATCGCGTTTAATTACTTTAATTTATTTTTATCATCCCGACGTTTCGGGTGCTTTACAGCACCCATGGTCACGGGGGGGGACTGAGATGTTTGACGTCCCAATGTCATACTTATTCCGGCTACCTTTAGTTTTTGAATACTAATTTTTGGTCCGATTTACGCAAAACGAGCTTATAGTATCATGCATGAAGTCTTGCAGTGGTATGCTTGGGTTTGGTTTTAATTTTGTTAATATCGGATCCCAAGCAGATGGCACCACCCATCCATCTTCTCTATTGAAATTTGGATGTTTTTTAATTTCAATAGCCTCGCGTAGCATCCTTGGTAGGAATCGGTGTTCTTTTGCAAGGATTTGTGGTTTATCAAATCCAATTTAATGGTGGGGACGATCTGGAACATGTTCGCAGACTGCAGACTTCCCGGAGCGTCGGTGCTTCACGTCAGTTATATGTTCCTTCACGCGGGTTTTTATAGATATTTTTGTTTTACCTATGTAAGAGAAACCACATTCACAATCTAGCTTGTACACACCTGCATCCTGTAGAGGAATATTACATTTGATGGATGGTCAAAAATGGATGGTGATGTAAAGCATCCGAAACGTCGGGATAATAAAAATAAATTAAAGTAATTAAACGCGATAAATTCCGTAAATAATAGTTTTATTCAATGTGTAGTGTTCGCGTAAAGAAATCAAAAAGATTTAATTTAGACTAAGTACATACAAAATAAACAAATAATAAGTAGAGATATCGTCATAAAAATAATATTTCATAAATAATGCATGTTATGTTTTATTTGCAAAAAAAATGCGAAGCTCGTAAATCGACACGGACAATGTATTTCGCTATCGAACAACGTACGTTTTGCCCACAATACATGTCAAGGCAACAAATACAGTCAAGTTTTGAATACTAAAACGTGTGGCGGCGAACAAAATTACCTCTTAGGTAATGTTATGTGACATACGGCAGGGATATTTGTTACCGTATAGTTTTGCATGACTAAGTAATGTTTGTTCAGTACATTTTTGATGTAAATTTAAGTCACTATAATGTGATATCTCCATATACATGTATTATATGTATGGGTCGCACGCTTTACTTATTGAGTTAAAATTGTTCGAAAGGTTTTTAAATGACTTGTAAATTTTGTAATCCTATTTAGTTGTAAGGAATAACATAACATTCTCTATATAATATATATCCCACACATATCGATATGAACAGGCTTCATAATACTACATTTCAGTTACATAAAATATGTTTGAAAACTAGTTTTTACCTGTGACTTCGTCCGCGTAGAACATAACCAAAAAATGTTAACTGCCTAAATTTATGCTAATATTCGCTGACACGATTAGTTGGTGCTTGAAGAGACAGTAAAAACATAGTAGAAAGAATGGGTAAAAACCGTTTTGAATGGCAGTAGCCCGTAAAAACTACTGCCGGTAACCGGTTTACACTAATTCACATAATTAAATTTGTTATAAACAATATTTGTTAAACAAGTGAAATACGTTTCGCTGACTCAGATAAATAAATTTAGGGAAAAGCATTCTTTGTTCATAATAATTTCATTTAGTTAGCAAATTAAAACCGTTTTAACTAAATTAACACGAATTAATTTAATGCAGTCCTATTAATTTTACGCAAAAAGAAATGATGACCAACCGACGTCATGCAAACGCGCAACCAAAACAACGTACCTTCGGATACTAAAACTTCTAGCCTTCGTCATTATCTTCAAAAAACCCTACCTACTAGAAGTTCTCTCCTGAGAATCGTCTTCTGCAGTCTTCACCTCCTGCCGATTCATAACGCAGACTTCTGCTCCGGCACATCGTTCTCACCGGCATCACTTGCAAGAGCATAGTACCTACGGCATGCATTAAACACCGGCATATCGTTCGCACCGGCGGCGCGACGTCACTTACCCTTAAGGGGAAATATAATCTCAAATGGCTTAGCAAGATCCTTCGTTATGCCGAAAATATTGCAGCATTAATTTTGAAATAAATATATGGTAAAGTTGAGGATTAATGTTAAGGATTATGTTAGACGAATACACGATTTCGTAAAATTTTCTCAATAGAAAAAAATCCAAAGTTACCTCCAAAATAAACAATAAACCGCTGTTATTCATAAAATACTTTATATAAGATCATGAAACTTTGCATACTAACTGAACTAACTATAAAGCAGTGCTTATGTTATTTACTTTTTTTAAAATACCGTTATTTTCACTGTAAAAAGAAATTACCTAAACTATCGGCCTCTTGAAACGTGGTTCCTGCCGCCCGGTCACATCGTTTCGGACTTTGAAGGGGGAGGTTGTGTCGCTTACGATCAGAATATACATTACGCAACAGGACGACTTAAAATTAAAATGGGAAATAACCGTAATAAAAATAAGAAGCGACTGGCTTGGCGTTAAGAAACAGATATAAATATGATAAACCTAATGAAATAAGTGTCTAACGACCTTTCTACTTACAGTATTAGTGATTACAAACATGTCGGTACATAGCATACGACGCGCGGGCAAGTGGGGACGAAATTAGAATTTGAGCTGACTTACTATATCCCCTTAACGCACACAGCATGCATTCCCCACCGCCATTATGGACGCACCAGCAACCGGACTGCACTATCGACCTCCGTTCTTAACAGGGGAGTGATGTGGCGCCGATGTCGTCGCGCCACAAGCGAAATACATTGAAGCCTATATCGAGCTATCAAAGTTCCGAAGTAAAGCAGTATAAGATATAGAATAGCTCCGAACTACCACTTGGAGCTTTGGTCGCTCCCTGGGCTTAACACCTTGCCCTTGGCGGGAGATCTCCCCTTTTCACTCCACGACCAAAAAATATTTTCACGTTATCCTTTAACACTTTTAATTTAGCGAATGAATGAAAAATACTTTATTGTACACCGATAAATAAGAGAAAATACAAATTAAAAAAAAAGATCCAATTGGCGGCCTTATCTCTTACAAGCGATCTCTACCAGGCAATATATAGGCAATATTTAGCAGAGGATATAATAACCTGTAATTATTATATTTGATTTTTCTTAAAAACTTTCCCGATAAAATTGCAAACCAAAAAATGCTTTGTTAGAATTTTTATCTCCTTTTGATTGATTGTTTATGACATAATCATTATAAATGTCAACTTAATTCTCCATGTTTTTTGGCCTAGATCGCATTGCTCTATCTGTTAGACAAGTTTTCATCGCAATCAGTTCAGCCATTCCGAAAGATAGTCGTGACAGATAGACTGACGGTTTTTTTATAAATAGTTATTTACGTCTTAATGGCATACAAATAACCTCCTCATATCAATAGAAGGCAGTTATTTCAAAATTACAGATAGACACTTCAATTTTATTCATAAGTATAAATATAACATGTAACAAAAACCCTGTGGTTCCCGTTAACTGTGTTATCAGAATCTGTATCCAAGCATATAGAAATATTTTTTTCAAAAAAAAAAACACATTTAAAAAAATAATTTTAATGAAAAAAAAATTAATTTTCAAATTTTATTTGGTTTTATTATTTCTGCATTGGCCGAGGAGTAAGAGGATCGTCAAAGACCCCGCATTACCGATACTCGTGTGAGTTAGAGGAAATAAAACCACGTACAATTTGCAAATTAATTTTTTTTCATTAAAATATTTTTTTAAATGTGTTTTTTTGAAAAAAAAATATTTCTATGTGCTTGAATACTGATTCTGATAACACACTTAACGGGAACCACATAGTAAATATATAATAATATATTATGTAAAGCAGCCAGGAATAGGTGTAATCTGATAATATGTGCAGCCTAACGTCGATATTCCAGGCCAGCTACATTGGATTGTGATCATTCTCTATCACTCAATGAAGTCAACCAACATTTCGCTGCTGTGAAAGCATCGGACCATACAACTCGCTCCCAATCTATGGCTTTCATTGCTTCTGTGCAAACTCCTACCATTCCTACCCTTAATTTTTCTCCTGTTTCTCAGGATGATGTCAAAAAGTCAATTTTAGGAATCCAATCCAAGGCGGTGGGTTAAACGAGATTAGTAGACATATGGTAGTATTTATACTACAGCATTTTCTTTTGGCAATCTCCCATATCATCAATTTTTCCCTCGATTCAGGTCCCCTAATCTTTGAAAGAGGGCTTTTATAAAGCGTCTCCCATAAGTTCCTACATCCATTCTTCCCAATCATTTTACACTACCGCCTTAATTAATGTTACTGATAATATTAGACAAGGTATGTAAGAAAAAAATAACAGAATGGTACTATAGTTGATTTCTCAAATGCTTTCAACACAGTTGATCATGAAATACTCCTTTCCATACTGTCTCATTTGAATTTTGGCCTTAATGCATTGGAATTGTTTGCATCTTATCTTTATAGTCGACAGCATTCAGTTCCTGTGCCAATGACCTCTGCTTAAGCTGATGTGGATGCTGCTGGTGCGCCGCAAGGCGGTATTCTTTCTGCTATATTTTTTTCAATTTTTATGAACTTTATTACCTACATCCTCAACTGCTTGTACCATTTGTACGCTGATGACCTTCAGCTTTATGTGCAAGCTAAAATTGGGGATATCCATAATTGGACCAAAAACTTAACAACAACTTATCTGCTATCAAAGATTTGTCTACTCGTTATGAAGTTTAGGTAAATCCTTTGAAATGCCAAGCTATATTGGTGGGTAGTGCATGGATGCTGGCTAAGATTAATCTTGCAGACTTAGCTTTTTATTATAATAGTATTATAATTCTATTAAAAATCTTGGCCTTCACATTGACAGCATGCTGCATTGGAAAACTCAGGTATCAGAAGTGATTCTCGTAAAGTCATTGCCACATTATGGTCTCTGTATCCTTTAAAACATTTTCTTCCCACAAAATCTAAGATCATACTTGTTCAATTGCTCATATTACCCATAGTTGATAATGCAGATGTGTGTTACCCAGATCTGTGCTGGGATCTTCTGAACAAGCTGGATTGCCTTCTCAATAACTGTGTAAGATTTATTTTCTGGCTCCGTAAATATGACCATATTCTGCAATATAGATCTAAGCTAAATTTGTTTACAATCTGGCAGAGGTGCAATTCCTGAATATTGTTTGTAATTTTTTCCATATTAAATGATCCATCTTCGCCTTCTTATCTTAAGAGTAATTTTCACTTATATTTCTCCTCATCTCATGAGAGGGTCCTAAATTCTTCTTCTAACAATAAAATCTGTATTCCTGTTCAATTCTATGAGTTCTATGGTAACTCCTTCACAGTTCAGACTACACGCCTTTGGAACATAACATTAGAAACAAACCCAATAAGTAGAAAGAAAAAATAAAAAAAACTATGTGAAATCACAAAGAAAAAAGTAACTTTAAAGTATGCTTTTAAAAAGTTGGTTCTTAATCATGTATTAAAGACAATGCATTTAAATGATTCAACCATTTAATATGTATTGCTAAACAGATGCATATAGTTACAGTCATTTGTATGTATTAATTATACAGTCCCTGGCCAAATTATTAGACGCACTGTATTTTTTTAGTAATTTTATGTTTCTTAAGAGTTTTTATGCAATAATGGTATATTTAAACTACAATATTATTGATTTTTATTTAAAAGAATTGTTGTAGACTACATATTTGTATTTATTTTTAACATATGGCAACACTGTGTTGACAAAGTGATACATGAACGTAAACAAGTACAAATCTGTATCAGTCGCGATCGGAATCGAATCAGGTACAAACATGTTTTTGTGGCTTTATGGACAGTGATTGTTTGTTTAACAGTTTTATACTACTCAGTTATTAGTTTATTTTGTATGCAGTGTTTTAAAAAAGTAATTGGATTATTTTCATTATGGGTAGAAAATGCGATCTTTCACCACGTAAAAAAGCTGAAGTGAAGGCCCTTGTGATTGCGAAAACATTTACAAACCGAGAAATATCACGAAGATTGAAGGTTTCTGAATGTAGTGTACGACGCATTAAAAAGAAAATTGAGTCAGGGGAGGAATTAAGCCCGAAAAGAAAGAAAAGATGCGGTAGAAAACCAATTTTCACTCCACGGTCAGAGAGATGTTTGAAGAAAATTTGTCTACAAAACAGATTTGCTACCACAAAGGTAATAAAATCACAACTCCAGGATGCTAGCGTAAATGCTTCTGAGCGCACTGTTCGAAGAAAATTGAAAGAATTAGATTTCAAGGCTTGTCGCCCCGCCAGGAAGCCCAAGTTAACAGCTGCAATGAAAGCAAAGCGCCTGAAGTGGGCCAAACAATGGCAAGACAAAGATGTGGACTTCTGGAGATCGGTAAGATACAGCAATTTAATCAAAAATTGATACATTGTTATCATTTTCAGTTAAATAAAGCAAATAAACATGGAAGTTTATATATTTTTTTCCTATTTTTGACAGGTCTGCTTCAGTGACGAAAGCACATTCGAAATTTTACAAAATAAAGCTCAGTATGTGCGTCGTCGTCATGGAGAAAAGTTTCATCCTGATTGTGTCGTCCCGACGGTTAAATATCCCACCAAAGTGATGATTTGGTCAGCCATCAGCGGCAAGGGCACTGGACGTCTGTACGTCGTCAAAGGAATAATGAGGCAAGATCAGTATAAAGAAGTACTGGAAAATCGGTTGATTCCGCAGCTCAGAGAATGGTTTCCAAATGGGGAACCATTCACTTTCATGCAAGATGGAGCTCCCTGCCACACTGCTCGGTCTGTTAAAGCTTTTTTGGCAGAAAAAAATATCCCTCTGTTGGATTGGCCCGGTAATAGCCCTGATACGAACCCCATTGAAAATGTGTGGGAGCTGATGAAAAGAGAAGTGGCTAAAGATGTGATTACCAACAAAACCCAGCTCCTAGAAAAGATTATTTATGTGTGGAATCATCATCCTCAAATGCAGGAGACAGTACAGTCTTGCATTGATAGCATGCCGCGCAGAATTAAAGCTTTGATAGCGGCTAAAGGTGGCTCAACTAAATATTGACTTTTACTAGCATTAATTTCACTTTTCTTTAAAATTTAATAAACTTACTCTTTTCTAAATTAATGCTGTTTTATTTATGTCAAATAAATAGGTAATTGATTGGATAATATAAAAATAAAAAACAAATCAATTTAAAATAATAAAACGGTACAATATCACTCGGTAATCAATATTTTACATGAAATCTTGCAGTGCGTCTAATAATTTGGCCAGGGACTGTATATGTTTTAAACATGTGTATTGTATATATATGCATGTATTTATATTTTTATATATTTATGTATAGGTAATATATGTATAGTTTATTTATTACATAATATGTAGTTAATTATCATTTGTTATGTGTTCTTTTATTCTATATTGTCACACCTACGTCACATTCTCACCACTCCATGAGTTGACTTGTGAGGACGCCTCGCCCTTTGTATTCTTTTGTTATAAGGAATGAAATAAAGAAAATAAATAAAGTAGTCAGTGTCAAATCCAGTAGCATTTACAATTGATGAGAATGAGATACAAATGAGTAAGAAAAATCTAATGACTAATAACATTCATATATTCAGCGAAACTCAATTCAAATAAGAAAACCTATTATATGGAAAATTCAAAGAAAGACTTGACATTGATATTATTAATTATGATTTCAGAATTAACCGTAATCCATAAGTTGATAGTTAAGGGTAAGGACTGCAACAAGGACAAGGACACTAGGAGTCCTTTATATGTGCTCTTGTGTGTCCTCTCAGCGGTGACAGTATTTTTGCTAAATGTTGAGCCAATATATATGTATATGTGAAATAATTTGATGTAGTGTAGTGTTTGGCTTCTGTATTATAGATAATCCATAAAACTGATGGTTTAGGACTTTAGGACATGGTAGTCAGACCCCTCGGGATCATGGATAAACATAAATCACATAAATATACAAAATCATAATAAAGAGAAAAGATCATAGACAATATGAATAGAATATTAGCCTTAAGTACAATTGATCTTCATAACTGTCATTCCACACAACAACAGTGAAGAACTAACACTTTTAACATGTCTGATAAAGAAATTGCCTTTATCATTGTCAATATTATGTTGCCAAGGGCAAACTAGATAACACTTTTTTGGTGGAATCTTGGAATCACATGATTAAACAAGCATTAAACCATTAAATCAATTAAATACAAAAAAGCATTAATCCTGCATCATAGTAACTGCCATCTATTGTTATATACATTACAATAGATGTGCACTCTCCATTCCCTCACTCTCATAGTCCAATGGACAGCAATCAAACCATCCAACACAACCAAAGTGAGATCAGATACAAGACCAACTGTTTTAGGCACTTTCCGAGGCAGCGGAGAGTAACATAGCCATCTTGCTCACTCTTGGCTTTACTGAGAATTTCTAAACAGAAAAACCTCAATAACTGATTTAATTGATAAAGTGATGCAAACCCATGATCTGCAGACAGGCTTACATCCATTAGTCAACATGGTAATTAAGTAAATTGTAAATAACGACACCTATCAGGTAAAACCAAGTTAATGAGTAACAACAATGAAGTTTGTCAATTTGCACTGGAGCAGTGTCGCCGACAAATTACTTCATTACCCTCTTAGAGTTGAGAAGTGGTCTGTGCCTGAGCAGTGAGATGTATGTTAGCTATTCACTTTTAGCTGCATGGAATATGTATTTCTATGACCTAAAATTAGGTCTAAGTGTTTGTCCATACAATATTTAAAATGCATCAATGATACATAAGAAAGTATAGTAAGAGGTTAATATTATATTAATAATAAAAAAAAATCTTCTACAATATATAAACTAGACTTGCAACAAATAGCATATTCAGCCACAGGCCAAATATTCTGTGAGCTTCCTGGCTAAATAGCCAGTATCAGGCAAAAGTATTTGGCCGGAATGGAAGTAGTATTTTTTTATTCAGAGCATTTATTTTTTGAAGCTAGGATTGTCTGTTTATGAGAACAAAAGGAATAAGCTACTGCCTGAAAATGAAGAAAAATTAGTCTTTCTTCACCACTATCTGCCAATATAATAATTTGAGTATATAGATATTTATCTGATAGTTGGTTTTCTAAATTTTAAAGTTGATTATACACCTATGACTACTGATGGATGATATAGGTAGATGTTTAAAAAACATTGGATTTAAAATAATGATATATCAAATCAATCCAATGTTTTGTTAATTCATCAACATTGAGTAAATATAGATGCTTTTTATTTGATGCATTGAAGAGGCAAACCTGCTAGGATACCATTGCTTTCACATAAGCACCACATTGCTAGTAGTCATAGAACCTAAAATACAAAGTCCAAACAAATATTTTGCTGTTAGGATTAAATTTGTTAATAGGCACATAAACAAACATCTTCACAGGATAAAATTAGTTTTCCATAAATAGTGATGCAGACTTTGTCTTTTCGGATTGATGACTACTAGCAAAGTGATGCTTATTCAAAAGCAATGGTATCCACCAGCTAAATAAATACCTGCTAAATACATTGTAAGAAGTTGTAATCAAAGCCTATGTTGTATGTCTATTGAATTGCTTTTATCTTTAATTTGTTACTCCCTTCATGGAATTGACTTTTGTTTCATAACATCTAATGCTTTAAAAAAAAACCTTAAAAATGCAAATAGCCGACCGCTCCTTACTTCACTTTACTCATGCATCACATCATCAAAAAATAAAAATGAGTATAATACTGCATGTATTGTTTTCATTAAATTAATAAGTAGCTCATCTCGATTCCTAAAACTATTAAGTACATTTTGAAACTTGTTCTGTTGTGTGTTTCAAGAAACAATTGATGTATGGAAAACATAGATATATTTTTTGATATATCGATATAACATTGATAGGTACCACTGTGTGATGCATTAGGATCGAAATATCATCAAATTTTTTTCAATGTCGGTATTCAACTGATTGTGATAGGATAAAAGTAGCCAAATAGGCCGAATTCCGAATAAAAGGCGAATATTTGTTGCAAAGCTTACTGAACTTATAAATATAAATTTATAAGTTCAATAAGCCTTGATAAAATGAACTGAAAAGGTTATCCATGTCTGTTAAGACTCACATTATATTTGGACTTATTTGTAAATGATGTCCAAACTTTGAAAATTAGCATTTGGTTAATATTTGCTTATAATATGCAATAAAAACTTATCTTTTTTGACTCACATCAATACAGATTACAACATGATAAGTGATAAAACCCAAGTAAATATTCATCTATTGATTCATATAGCCTTTCAAAAGTCCATAATTGAACATAGACCTCTCCTATATATGGATGATCATTATGAAAGATATATTTGTCAAATTTGAGAGACAGTTAATTGCTATTGTCCATCTCCTGTCTCTTTTCCCTCGTCGCCTCTTATCACCCCCAGTGAATTATGCTACTACATAACTACTCCATGTACTTAATGATCTTATGCCTACAATCCATGTCATCAAGTTAGATTAACACTACTATTAAACATTTCCTTAAGACTCAAGTAAATATCTAAAGTCTTTGTTTTTCATGTTTTTGTGCAAGCTTCAAGATTTTGTTTCTTCAATTCAAAGGATCTCAGTATGAAAAGAAATCAGTATTGTACATTGCTTGGAAAAATTTAATAAAATATTGTTTAGGCAAAAAGAAATTTTTATTGCATAGCAAAACTGTTTGAGTAAAAAGTTTTAAAGCTATTTAGAATTTGCATTATAAAGCTCATGGGACCATATGTATGTAGGTTGAGTACTTCATCAGAGTTTTATTGGCACTGTAATCCAATAATAGAAGCATTAATATAGCCCAAATATAGTGAATCATTACGTATAACATTTACTTATTTGTATAAACATTTTGACAGTTTATACAGTTCTCTTAAATAACTAGTACCTGGATGACCTTTGCTTAGTAATTTTTTTTTTTGGAAATCGTGTGATTTGGAAATTATATTTAGATACAAATTACATACTGATGAAATATGAATAA
This sequence comes from Parnassius apollo, assembly GCA_907164705.1. Lineage (NCBI taxonomy): Eukaryota > Metazoa > Arthropoda > Insecta > Lepidoptera > Papilionidae > Parnassius > Parnassius apollo. The sequence continues at coordinate 10,054,787 of CAJQZP010001305.1, forward strand.
TATTTTTTGATCTTAACGACATAATAGAAAAAACTGAACTGGTTATTTGAATAAAATATCATGAGTGCAATTAGTTTAATTTAAATTTACGTGTATTTAAAAAAATACTAAAAAAGGGCTTGTAATAATATATTTTCTCACAAAAGAAAGAAACTTGAAAAAAAAGGAAAAAAAGGCAGACCGAATCCAGGACTCGAACCTGGGTACTACGATTTTGGGAATGCCCAGTATCCCATTTGGGCTATTATAATCTTTAACACATAGCCAAAATTTACCTTCTTATATCGTAGCAGTTTTTCATTACCTGAAAACACGGACAAAACAACATTTTCTAAAAATGAATTTTAGCTAGATCAATTTATTGCCCCCGAAACCCCCTGGACACTAAATTTTATGAAAATCGTTGGATAGAATACAAAAACCGAAATATAAAAAATTTCAGTATCCAGATATTTTTATCATAATATAAATACTCAAATGTTTTTCTTAAGTTGTAGTTTCAAATTGTATATTATTGTACCATGTAAGAATACTCATTTCCCTAGTAAAATATCAATATTATCCTATATTGCCCCGTGGATGTCGTAAAAGATGACAGTGGGAGACAAACCAACTAGAAGATAACTGAAGTTGCCAGCCTGCGTGCCAAGCATGGCAACTATGGCAATTATTGTTATTAATACTTTTCAGGCAATCTATGTGGAGTATCATAAATTTACCAGTAAACTTTGATATGCTAATGGCAGGTAAATGAAATAATATATAATTGGTAATAAATCTGGATCTACATTATCTATTAGGAATCCTAATCATTTTAATGTATAAATTTGAAAAATTGTAACCAATATAGTAATGAATGCAATACAAATATACGTAGATTTATTTTATAACTTTATTCTTCAGATAAATATTTTTCGTCAGTATTTCATTTGTATTAAAAGCTAAATACTTAGTTCTCACACAGTAAGATACTTTGTTTTACCAAGTTTCTATAGTGATTAGGTGTTTATGAAATATAATTGGTTTGAAATTGTTATTTTACGTAGAACAACCATAAAGAATAAGATGAACAGCAATATTGTTAGTGTCATAAGTCCTGATCCAATCAAAACTTAAGCGTTTTTGAATACAGTATAGCCTTAAGGACGCGTTTCCAAATCAACCAAAATTAGGGTGTTTTTCGGTAGATTTTGTGACAAAACTAAACCAAATCAAATATAAGTAAAAACTACCATGTATAGATTGGTTCTTCATCTGCAAATGTCTGTAACTCTTTTGTTGAAAATAGTAGTTTTTTATATTGTAAAAACGAACTTTCGTTGCCATTTTCTACAAAATTAACGATACCGGCTTGTGTTTCGGTAGATGTTTTGGTCTATTATCAACATATTTAAAAATTTAAAAAATACTATAAGATGACAGACATATTCAATTAAAAAACCCTGGGTTTATTTTTTAACAAAATGTCACAAATAGTCGTAAAAAAAATAAAAACTGATGCACATTTTTTCACATATTTTGGTAATATGGATGAATCATAATGTATTGCAATAAGGGCTATTTTACTGTTGGTGCCTGCTTTGATTTATTGTACAAAGATTTCGATGAAACCACAGTCCGCGCTCGGCTGCCGTCGTGAGTGGACACTGTGTCGCCTGTTTGCAGCGGCTCATTCTGAAAAGATCGCTGTACATACACAAAATATTAGAAAAAAACAAATTGGAAACATAAGTACTTGACAAGTGATAAAATTATTATTTTTATACTCACAGTTTTTATTTAGCTAAAAATAAGTAGGATATATAAACTTACCTACTACTGCAACTCGTGGACGAGCGGAACTAGGTGTGCCGAGTTTGGGCTCGTTTTGTTGGTTATGATGAGACCTTACCTCTGGACTTGATGGCATGACCTGAAGGTGTACTTTCGTGACCGCTATTTGAACTTCTTGCAGAGTAAAACTAGGGGTGACGAATTTGGGCTCCGTTTTGTTAGTTATGACGAGTCTATACCTCTGGACTTGATGGAGTGACCTGAAGGTCTAAATCGGTGATTGCAACTGGAACTCCTAGACTGGTAGAACTAGGTGTGCCGAGTTTGGGTTCGTTTTGTTAGTTACGATGAGACCTTACCACCGGACTTGATAGAGTGACCTGAAGGGGTAATTCAGTAAGTACTGCTGGAATTTCTGAACGAGTAGAACTAGGTGTGCCGAATTTGGGCTTCGTTTTGTTAGTTATGACGAGTCCATACCTCCGGACTTGATGGAGTGACCTGAAGGTGTAGTTCAGTGATTACAAGTGGAACTCCTAGACTTGTAGAACTAGGTGTGCCGAGTTTGGGTTCGTTTTGTTAGTTACGATGAGACCTTACCATCGGACTTGATTGAGTGACCTGAAGGTGTAATCAGGTGGTTACAAATGGAATTCCTAGACTAGTAGAACTAGGTGTGACGAGTTTGGGTTCGTTTTGTTAGTTACGATGAGACCTTACCACCGGACTTGATAGAGTGACCTGAAGGGGTAATTCAGTAACTACTGCTGGAATTTCTGAACGAGTAGAACTAAGTGTGCCGAATTTGGGCTTCGTTTTGTTAGTTATGACGAGTCCATACCTCCGGACTTGATGGAGTGACCTGAAGGTGTAGTTCAGTGATTACAAGTGGAACTCCTAGACTTGTAGAACTAGGTGTGCCGAGTTTGGGTTCGTTTTGTTAGTTACGATGAGACCTTACCACCGGACTTGATTGAGTGACCTGAAGGTGTAATCAGGTGGTTACAAATGGAATTCCTAGACTAGTAGAACTAGGTGTGACGAGTTTGGTTTCGTTTTGTTAGTTACGATAAGACCTTACCACCGGACTTGATGGAGTGAAATTCGGCACACCTAGTTCTACTGGTTCAGAAATTCCAGCAGTAGTTACTGAATTACCCCTTCAGGTCACTCCATCAAGTCTGGTGGTAAGGTCTCATCATAACTAACAAAACGAACCCAAACTCGGCACACCTAGTCCTACAAGTCTAGAAGTTCCACTTGTAATCACCGAACTATACCTTCAGGTCACTCCATCATGTCCGGTGGTAAGGTCTCATCATAACCTACAAAACGAACCCAAACTCGGCACACCTAGTTCCACCAGTCTAGGAGTTCCAGTTGCAATCACCGATTTACACCTTCAGGTCACTCCATCAAGTCCGGAGGTATGGACTCGTCATAACTAACAAAACGGAGCCCAAATTCGGCACACCTAGTTCTACTCGTTCAGAAATTCCAGCAGTAGTTACTGAATTACCCCTTCAGGTCACTCCATCAAGTCTGGTGGTAAGGTCTCATCATAACTAACAAAACGAACCCAAACTCGGCACACCTAGTTCTACTAGTCTAGGAGTTCCACTTGTAATCACCGAATTACACCTTCAGGTCACTCCATCAAGTCCGGTGGTAAGGTCTCATCATAACCAACAAAACGAACCCAAACTCGGCACACCTAGTTCCACTAGTCTAGGAGTTCCTATTGTTGTAATCACCAAATTACACCTTCAGGTCACTCCATCAAGTCCGCAGGTAGGTAAGGTCTTATTATAACTGACAAAACCAGTTCAAAGTCCAGAGCTAACATCTCACTACCAGTAGAGGGCTTCCAGTGCCAAGCAGTCTTTGGAGCAGGTATTCATATTTCGTATCGAAGTATATTTCTGAGGTAGGTATAAGAAATGAAAAACAAATTCAATCTTTCAAATTATCAAAATAATTTCATTTGACTACGATTCCCACAGCCAACCGTGCGTACACTAGTGTGTGTGTGACTTTTGTCAATGTAGTAGTGCGATTCTATACCTATCCATTTTGTAAACGCGTCCTTAACGTGGGACCACACGCGGTCTCGTGGTAAGACATTATTCATATTGCATATGTATTTACGATCATCCCTTCAAGTGGTCGTTATCGGACAAAGTGAAAATGTTCTGAAATGCAAAACTATCAACATATCCATGAATATTATAAATAATCAAAGATCCGTCCGGTACCTAGTGATGAGTTTTATGAATAAACTCTGCACAAATGAAAGGAAATTACCTGAGCGAACTGCTCACGGATTTCAGCTCGCTCCTCATCAGTCAATTTTGAATTGTCTGCCATTGTCACTCAATAAGTTTTATCACAAAAACAATAATCACATCCACCTGCGTCGTTATAAATGAAAGTTTTGGAATACACTTTATTCTTAAACACTACTAATACATAAATATAAAAATTAAAAAATATTATAAAACACAGCACAATCGACTTTGTTCTAAAATGACGTGTTTAAAATTTAATACACAATAGAGGAGCGCCGAGCAATACGCGTCAAGCTTACAAAACGAACGAAAGTCGTCTAACCATAGACAATATTAATACATTTTTGGAGTCTAAGCATGGATATTATTATTGTTTAGATTCCCTTTTTAAGGTAAGCAAAAGTCTATGACCATACAGCTTAATTTGATGTTTATTTTATAAATTCTTTACAATATGCTAATGAGTAACATTGTTGCGAAGCAATTTGTAGATTTTAACAGCAGCTTAACCCAGCGATGTATTGTTGATGGTAGTGTTGAAGCGCGTGTAACATCATTTACACCAATAGTTTACATAGACAGACATTGAATTTACAAAATCGCATCAATTTAACATACCAAAAACTTCATTTCATTAGATAAATAATAATACAACGGCATTGAAGTTTCTGTCATAACCCTCTGACCGTAGACAGAGAACTTATTACCAGCAGTGATGATCAGTCGCAGATACAGTTTTTTAGAAACTACACCGCAAGTGCACCCTACGGACCAGTAGTCTCTACAGCAAATAGCACAAATATGTACTCATACTATTACATGCCTGCAATTGAGAGAGAATTAAATCTCTAGATCACACTTACTAAACCCCATGGTGTTCTATCTCCGCTGCAAATTCGCAGGGCCATGGAAACGCTTTCATGCACATCCACGGCCCCTCTCGCGCCAGCCTCCCAATGGCAGCCCCTCCTTAGTTGCTGACTTCTCCTCCCCGTTTTTTTTCTCAGATAAGGCGCACCAGAAATACAAGCCACACTGCCCTTCGCGGCCTCTAACTCCACCTGCACTACGGACTCCACGACCCCGATATGTGAATGGAGCCAGGGAAAAACGAGCACTAGGAAACATCAAGTGGTGCAGCCTCACTAAAGTCGCGAAAGATAGTCGAGTGGCGCATCGCCAATCGCCATACCAACACTCCTCTTCCCTTACTACTCCACCTCAACTAAAGCGGTACAGGGAGAGGAATCTCTTCTAGCCGCAGCCCACTAACACACATCCAACGTTGCTCGACATCATAAGGTGACCCTTCGACACTTGACTATGGCCCTTGAGTTTAGTGGAAAATGAGGAAAGAAGAAATAAAAAAAAACATTCGAAATAATAATTTAATACTTAGTACTTAGTAGTTGGTAGCACTTGGTGCTGGTACTACCAGAAAATATTGTCGATATACTGCACTTTTTCAAAGTGGTGTAGTTCTCATGTCTAACAAAACAGTCGTCTGTGAAATGTTTGGAACAAATATGATCGTTTTGTTTCCGACGCCAATTGACAATATTTATGATTTTAAGCCAGTTGGAAACCTGTTAATTAATAAACATTTGATAATCATCTGTTGTTGGTGACTTTGTTTGTTAACAGATATGGGTAGGAAAGAACATCGATAAGAATTATAGACAAGGAACTCGACAACCCTATTGAATTTTATTGTTTATCAAAACTCCGTAATATACAGCCAAACATGTTGGTATATATGATATTAAGATTAGTAACAAATTTCTAAGTACTTATATTATCAAATAGTTTTAATTTGTCTAATATTTACGACAAATTCACTTACTTGTGAAATGTTATACCACTTCCCTTTTGGTAACGAGTTTTACAGATTACGCACCCTCTCATTACTAATAAAAATAATTCTTATTCATCATCATCATCATCATCATCACAGCCCTTCACAAGTCCACTGCTGAACATAGGCCTCCCCCAAGTAATGCCACAAAGCACGGTCCTGAGCCACCTGCATCCATCGACTTCCTGCATATCTTACCAGATCGTCACTCCATCTAGTGGGGGGTCGCCCTACACTACGCCTACCGGTACGAGGCTGCCACTCGAGAACCTTTCTTCCCCATCGGTTATCGGTTCTTCGAGCTATATGGCCGGCCCATTGCCACTTCAGCTTACTAATCCGTTGGGCTATGTCGGTCACTCTGGTTTTACTGCGGATATCCTCATTTCTGAGTCTATCACGCAGAGAAACTCCGAGCATAGCCCTCTCCATAGCTCGCTGAGCGACCTTGAGCGTCCTCATACGGCCAGCAGTGAAGGACCACGTCTCTGATCCGTAAGTCATCACTGGCAACACGCACTGTTTGTACACTTTAGTTTTCAGAGATTGAGGTATACCTGACGAGAAGATATGTCGTAATTTCCGGAACGCTGCCCAGCCGAGTTGAATCCGTCGATTGACCTCTCGGTCGAAGTTGGACTTACCTAGTCGGAATATTTGTCCCAGGTAAACGTACTCGTCAACAACTTCGAGCATAGTGCTCCCAACAACTACCGGCATAGGTGTGACATGGACATTAAACATAATCTTTGTTTTGTCCATGTTCATCTTAAGACCTATCCGTTGGGAGGCACTATTGAGGTCATTGAGCATAGTGCTTAAGTCCTCCAGCGATTCTGCCATAAGGACTATATCGTCGGCAAATCGAAGGTGAGTGATGTACTCGCCATTGATGTTAATACCGTATCCTTTCCAGTCCAGTAGCTTGAAAACGTCTTCCAAAGCAGCGGTGAAGAGTTTCGGGGATATAACGTCACCCTGTCTTACACCTCTCTGCAGTTGGATAGGTTTCGAGCTCTGGTTCTGTACTCGGATAGCCATCGTAGCCCTACTGTACAAACACTTCAGCACTTCGATATACCGACAGTCAACTTGGCACCGCTGAAGGGACTGCAGCACCGCCCAAATTTCGACGGAATCAAAGGCTTTCTCATAGTCCACATACGCCAGGCAAAGTGGCAAATTGTACTCTTCAGTCTTCTGTACAATCTGCCGCAGGGTATGTATGTGGTCTATGGTACTGAAGCCTTTTCGGAAACCGGCTTGTTCGGGAGGCTGGAAGTCGTCGAGTCTGCGTGCGAGACGATTCGTAATGACTCTCGAAAACAGCACGTAGACGCGGCTCAGAAGGGAAATCGGTCTGTAGTTCTTCAAGAGAGCGTTGTCGCCTTTCTTAAAGAACAAGACCACCGCAATTCTGCTCCACGCCTCTGGAGTAGTGCCACCATGGAGGACGGAATTGAAGAGCTTCTGAAGGACTTCAAGTACCGGTGTTCCACCCGCTTTCAGAAGCTCCGCTGTAATTCCATCCTCGCTTGGGGCCCTGCCGTTTTTAAGGTGCTGGAGAGCCATTCAAATCTCGCTTAGACTGACGTCCGGGATATCATCGGAATAGTGTCGGATAAGACTTGCTCTTGGATCGTTACTCACACTTACGTGTGGCTCCAACGATGATGTGTACAGCTGCCCATAGAACCTCTCAATCTCACTCAAAATCTCAGGTATTCCCGGAAACGATGCTGCCACACTCAGTCTTCAGCCTTGACAGTTGGCTCTTTCTGGCAGACAGATCTCTGGCAAAGACTTTGGAGCCCTGGTTCCGCTCGATCGCTTCTTTAATACGAGCAGTATTAAAATTGAGTAAGTCTCGCCGCATGCATTTGGAGATCTGTCTGTTCAGTTGCCTGTATGCTGTCAAATCTGTTGACGATTGCAGCCTCATCTCCCGTCTAACAGCCATAAGATTAAGAGTATGATCGGAGAGTTTTTGTGTTCTTCTGCGGCGGGTCTTGCAGAACTTAGCTCCGACAGCATGGACAGTTTCCACGAGCTTGTCATTCATATCGTCCACTGCATTGCAATCTTGTAGGCACTGAAAGCGGTTGTGTAGCTCGAGCTGAAAGTTTTCGGGATTTTGGATTAGAGCACGAGGGGGACGGAGCGTTGACTTCATTAGACGAGACCTCTCCAACTTAACGTTTAGGTTCAGTGTGCCTCTAAACATTCGGTGATCGCTGCCAGTTTTCACCCATGCGATCACTGAGACATCACTGAACAGTTGGCGTCTGGTCGTCATAATGAAGTCAATCTCATTTTTTGTCGAACCGTCGGGGCTCGACCAGGTCCACTTCCTGTGGGGCCGCTTCTGGAAGAAAGAGTTCATCATAAAGAGTCCCTCTTTCTCCATAAAGTCAGCCAGCTGCTGGCCCCTTCGGTTCCGTTGCCCTACTCCAAATTTCCCTAACTTCAGCTCACCGTTTTCTCTTGTGCCTAGTTTTGCGTTGAAGTCTCCCATCAACACCGTGTAGTGGGTTTTGGAGGAATGTATGGCTTTGGAAATATCCTCATACATTTCCTCCACCTCCTCACCGGAATGTGCCGACGTTGGTGCGTAAACCTGTATGACCTTCAGCGAATACCGTTTGGTGATTCTGAGTATCAGATACGCTACCCTCGTCGACACACTCTCAATCTGTACAATGTTGTTGACGAGAGACTTGTGGACGATAAATCCGACACCTCCTTGGGACAGATGGTCGCCCTCCCGGTGATAGAACAAGTTGCCGGAATTCGAGAATCAACGTGTCCTCCCCCCTCTCTTCGGACATCGGATAATCCTATAATACTCCAGCGCAACTTGCCTATCTCTTCTTCCAGCTCCAGGATCTTCTCGTCAGTCCTCAGTGTGCGTGCGTTAAATGTTGCCAGGTCGAGTCGTCGTAGGTGGCAACCGAACCTCCACCGGAGATTCTTAGCACCCCCTGTCCCGCCGTTACCATGGTCGCCACCGTAGCCAGGAATAGCGGGGCCGATGGGGACTGGGGGCCGTCTATTTGTGTAATTGTTCATGGGGGGTATATTGCCATAGTTGCCACGCTTGGCGAGCGGGTTGGCAACCGCAGTTTTTTTTTTGTCGTACAGTTGCTGTTATCAGGAAGATGCTGCTGCCCATCTCCTGCCTGTCTCCCTCTGTCGCCTCTTACGACACCCACGGGAAGATATGGGGTAGTGGATATTCTTAACCGCCACTACACAGTGGTACTAATTCTTATTATGTAACTAATATTATACACAATCAAACAACATAAAATACTTTCGTTTTTTAGTTTAAAAGTTCAAAATATAGACTTATTAAATATGACAATATGAATAAGACAACATACTTTGGCATATTATGTCAATTTTATTTTTCAAGACATCCTTTAGCGGCGCTTCAAATTCGCACAGTCATATTGTATGGTATAGCCAGTCCAGCGTACTTGTATATATAGAGTTCAGTGAATAGGAGTCTCTGCCGGTGGTCCCAAATTGTTCCTCGAGTATAAAGCTTTTTCGCGCTTGAAAAATGATCCAGGTGAGTGGAATTTTTGATATATTATTAAGTGAAATCTTGTGTAATATGTATATTTGCTTATTATTTATGTCTATATATATTTACAGAATGGATACATCTAAGCCAAAATCAAGAAAAAAAGCAAGATTCGCAATTCCTAAACAGACAATATTAAATAAACTAAACAAGTCTCATACAAAGTCTGTCGGATGTCCAACGCCATTATCTGATGACGAAGAAGCCAAATTTATTAAAGTTTTAATTTAAGTGGTTAACGCTCGCTGTAAATAAAGTTTTAATTGCTGCTGGGGAATTCGGATGCCCACTTAGTAAATTGGATCTTCGCCTCGTCGTGTTTGAATACTTGAAAAAGAATGCCCGCGAGGATGTATTTAACGGAGGACCTCCTGGAAAAGCATGGCTTGATAATTTTTTGTCAAGACATTCATCAGATTTGTCCGTTCGTAGCACGCAGAATATTAAAAAAAATAGAGCTGAGAAAGGGGTTGATGAGTTCATGGAATATTTTAGAAATTTAGAAGAGACTTGAAAGATGTTGCTCCATCAAATATACTCAATTTTGACGAAACAAATTTAACAGATATCCAATCTCGATAGCGAGGAGTAAAATATCCCGAGTGAGTGCTCAATTCAACTAAAGGAGCCATTTCGCTGATGTTCTCAGTTACAGCGAACGGGAGCTTGCTACGTATTTACGTTGTCTATAAGGCAGAGAATTTATATTCTGAATTGATACAGGGCGGACCGAGTGGTACTAGGTATAACCGCACAAGATCTGGGTGGTTTGATTCTTTTGTTTTTGAAGATTACTTTAACACACAACTATTATGGATTGGGAAAAGTCTTTACCTGGTAAAAAGGTCATTATATGCGATAATTTATCAAGCCACTTAAATGTGAGTGTTATCGAATTATGTGAGTGTCACAATATTCAGTTTGTTTTCATTCCACCTAGCTCGACACATATAACACAACCCCTTGACGTCGTTTTTTTTGCACCACTTAAAAAAGTGTGGCGAGCGATATTACTCAAGTACAAAATGGAAAATCCCAACCAAACTGCTCTGAATAAGAATCATTTCCCAACACTTTTACATTCTTTAGTTGATCAAGTTGAAATGTATTCATCTAAAAATATCAAAAGTGGATTCAGAGCAACAGGGATCTACCCATTCAACCCAAGAGAAGTACTGAAGCGTGTACCAGAGTATCAAGAAGATGTGGCATCATATGGGATTGATAATGCATTGCTAGACTACTTAAAGCAGAACAGGCAGCCAAATCCTATGATAACAAAAAGAAACAAGAAAGTTATGACTGTACCTGGAAAATCAGTAACAGTCGATGATTTACTGCTGACTTCCCAACTCTCAAAATCGAATGTACGAGGCAAAGTCAAGTCATCTAAGAATAATACAACACTCACGAAGTTAGATCCTGCTGCCTCACTCGCAAGTGTCTCACTCGAGAATTTTAATAAAAATTACGATTATGACATTAGTTATATTTTAAACGAAAAAACGGGTTTAATGGAAGCCACAAAAAACACTGATTTAGTATTTGAAACAGATTTACCCGTGATTTCGATAAAAGACCAAGACAAGCCCAAAAAGATAAATATTCTATCCGACATCATTTTACCAGAATATAAGACTGAGCCTATTGCAAAAACTAAAACTAAATACTTTAAAGAAATTGATACAAGCTTTAACATTTTATCACAAACTTTTCCTTCAGAACGCAATATTATCATAGAAAAACCACACACTGAAAATTCGGATGGTAAGGTAAGAAAAATAGATAATATTGCTTTTAATATTAACGTTCATGGTGTTTTAAGTAGTGACGATAATGAGGATATTAAGGATGTTGTGAGTTGTTCTGCAAATAGCAGAGAGAAAACTAGCAGTAAAAAGGAAGAAAAAACTTCGTTTGAGAAAAAATGTCAAAAAGAAAACGTCAAACCAGTTAAGAGACCAAGAAAATCTCTAGATAGTTCTACAACTACTGAGGAAGATTGGATTAGCACCCATAGTGATTCTGACGTAATTGTAGCACTTAGTAATGTTACAAATTTTGAAATAAGTATGGAAGAGTCTACAAATATTGATGAATCTATAAATATGGAAGAATCGATAAATATGGATAAACAAATAATAAAAGAAGATATACATCAAATTGACAAGAATTCAAAGAAAAGAGTATTATGAATTAGGAGAAAAAGTGTTGGTAAGATACTATCAGTCAAATAAATGGAAGTACTATGTAGGATTAATTGAAAATGTTAATGACAATTCAAAAAAATTTAATACGAGTATATCTTATTACAAATGCATAAAAACAAAGGATTCGGATGATATTAAATTTAATAAACCTAAGCTCTTGGATCGAGATATAGCCGTACCAGAAAGTAACATTGTTAAAATTATAGAACTTTTACAATTCAATGAAAGTCCTGAAGAATATGTATTAATGTGTGATAAGGATTCTGTGTACTTTTAAGAATTTGATATTATGTCTTGTGTTATCACAAAAACTATATGCAATTAAAAACATAACTTGTAAAAAAAAAACCAAGTCTCACAACTCAGTTCTTCTACCGTAAAAAGTTGTGAGATCCATGTAATACCAAGTCGGTTAATTTATTCAGTTCCTACTTAAGGGTCCTTCTGTTTTAAGTTATTACGTAATTACCTAACCTAACAACATTTTATAGTGACCATATCAATGTTAAAAGTCTTTTATGTTTTAAATATATAGATTGACTTGGCAATCTTCTTGAGTACCAACAACGTACCTATGTACACCTGTAATACATACACAAGTACACTGGTTCATTCACTGCAAATGTAACTTTGTAATTCTATATATTTATAAGGGATTACAAAGTTATTTATGCAGTTAGTGTATCTAGAAAACTGAACAGAAATTAACAAATGGTTTAGTTTTTCCTTGATTTATACTTTTAACACTAATTGCATTCTAAATTTGAAGCTTCTATGTCTGCTAGAAGTGCCTTAGAGTTTTGATGATCGGTCAGTCAGTGAGTGACAAAATTAAGAAAGTTTAACTGGTTACAATTCTTAAACTACTGGTTCAAATTGAATGAAATTTGAAATATACCATATCTATACAATGCTTACTTGGTTACTGAAAATTCAGGCTTCTAGTTTTATTGACCACGAAGTTATAGGGGGTCGAAAATGACCTGAATTGCTTCGAGAAAAGATGGTACGGCCGTGCCGCTTTTTTGCTCGACTTGGCGGGGCACTGCCGTGCCCCCAGATTGCTGTATTTCTTTGGTATTTACTAGAATGTGTCATTTACACGCTCATTTCCTAAAGTTCCTAAAGTATGTTTTTCATTTATTATTTTTTGTTTTCAGTAGGTACCTAGGTTCTAAATAAACACTATAAGCTTGGTACTATTGTTACATATATTTTTATTTATAAATTTGAGTTTTCTCTTTCACCTCAACGTGATGATTAAGTAGTCTTGAGATTACTAAATTGAAAAATGAATATTTTTTTAAGAATTTTGATCTCACAAATACGTGATAGTAATTTAAGTACTTACTCATAACCATTTAATACTTGATATAATTTGATAGTCTATGTTGTTGTCTACTTGCTTAGTAAAAGTGCCATATTTTATATGCTAATATTGTACCAAATAAATCTCATATAATAAAATGCGATTGATTAAAAACATGTTTTTTTTTTGTAAAACACCCAACCAATATATAATAATTAAAAAAATTGACAACCCTGAATCTAAAACTGTTTTGTATGGAAATTTAAAAAAAAGTTTCGGGTATCTTTGGCCACCTGGCTGTAAGCCAAAATATTTAACTTATTGTGATTATTGCCTTTTATACGTCTTCTTTGGCCAGTTTCCTGTAATAGTTCTTAAAGTAAACGGCATTGAGACTATAATTCAAGAGTTATAAGCAGTGGCTAATGTTGACAGAAAGCTGATGTAATTTTGGCCGACTAAAAAAATATATTTTTAGGTAAGAAACTGTCCTAATTTTCGCAATTTCCGTGAATTAACATCAACAGTTGAGGTTTCTGGTGTTAAACAAATATGAAAAACTAATACTTTACTGACAGTTTTTTGGATTTAAAGTTGATTAAGTGCAAAATGTGGCCAATGTTGGCAGGTTTTACGGTATAATTAGGAATGATAATACAATCATTGAAATATAATGATTTATAACTTTCTATAACTTTCAAATAAATAGTAAGTATAATACGCACGCCACTTAGTGTCAGTTAATTGTGCCATGCGTATAACCTTCGCACAAGTGCAACCAATAAGTTGACTAGGTTTTAACGCAATCTGATGAACGGTATGGCATCGTAGAAAGTACGAACAAACATAAATTTTTATATAGTAGAAAATATTTTACTGTTTATATGCAGACCTGTAGTTGATTAGAATAAGTGTTATTATAGCAGCTGATTTGTTTTTCTTTATAATACTAGAACTAAATGAACGGTTGACAATAAATTATTTTAGAAATTATGTTTTTTATTTTTATTTTGTGTAGATAGTTTAATCTTAATAATTTTTTAGTTGAATGGTCTAAGGGCTACGATGGCTATCCGAGTACAGAACCAGAGTACAAAACTAATCCAACTGTAGAGATGTGTAAGACAGGGTGACGTAATATCCCTGAAATACTATACCGCTGCATTGGAAGACGTCTTCAAGCTACTGGACTGAAAAGGATACGGTTATTGAGTGTAGAAGTAAGGAGTTCCAACTCCCATAGTAGAACAGTAGAAAAAGTGTCCATCTGTAAGGAGTAAATAACAGCTCAAAAACTCTCCACAACAGCGCTGGAGTAGCTACTGGGATAAAATGAACTTAGCAGTTGTCGACGGTTCAAGTGTGGTGCTAAACTGCTCAGTAGCTCTAAAATCTAAAGTGATTTTATTTAGTAAATATAACCTCGAAAAATTCGTCTACCCTACTAATATTTTTCGGTGCGTTCTTTTAAATTTACCCCGTAGTTATAGTGGCGTCACCCTTATTTAATGGTTTTTATGGACACTTTTTAATACACAGTCTGTACTCCTTACTTCTACACTCCATAGATACGGTATTAACGTCAATGGCGTGAACGTCACTCACCTTCGATTTGTCGACAATATAGTCCTTATGGCAGAATCGCTGAAGGACCTACACACTATGTTCAATAACCTCAATAGTGTCTCTCAACTGATAGGTCTTAAGATGAACATGCACAAAACAAAAGTCATGTGTAATGTCTATGTCACACCTATGCCGGTGGTTTTTGGGAGCACTTAGCTGAAGTTGTTGACGAGTATTTTTACTTGGGACAAATAGTCCGACGGTAGGTAAGTTCAATTTCGACCGACAGGTCAATCTACGGATTCAACTCGGCTGGGCAGCGTTCGTGAAATTACAACACATCTTCAATTACAACACATCTTCGAACAACCGAAAATGAACTAAGTGATGAAATTATACGTGAAACAAACTACGATATACCAGCTTTGCAGCAGCAAGTAGCCGAATTTGTACCCCGCTTGCTTCCCGAACAAAAACGAGTTTTTGACAATGTATTAGGACAAATTGAATCTGGAAATGGTGCACTTTTCTTTTTAGATGCCCCTGGAGGAACTGGGAAGACATTTTTGTTAAATTTATTATTAGCGCAAGTACGGAAAGATAAAAACTATGCTGTGGTCGTAGCTTCCTCCGGTATAGCCACCACGCTGCTAAGCGGGGTAACACTGCACATTCTGTTTTAAAACTCCCTCTAAATCTAGCCTAGGAAGAATCGCCGATCTGCAACTTTAGCAAAAATAGTGCACGAGGTATAATGCTACGACAATGCAAACTTTTAGTGTGGGACGAAAGTACAATGTCGCATAAAAAAGCTGTAGAAGCACTAAATCGAACGCTCCAGGATTTGCGCAGCAATTCCGATGTAATGGGAGGAATGGTGGTTTTACTGGCTGGTGACTTTCGCCAAACTTTACCTGTCATTCAAAAGGGCACAAATGCAGATGAAATTAAAGCATGCCTCAAGTCGTCTATTTTATGGAACAAGGTGACAAAATTCAGTTTAACTACGAATATGAGAGTGCATTTGTATACTGATATCAATGCTAGAAACTACGCTGACACTATTAAAAATTGGCGATGGCCGGTTGGGAACGGATGCTGAGGGCTGCGTTAAATTGACGAGAGATTTTTGTAATTTAGTACAGAGTCATTCCGAATTAAGGGCGAGCATTTATTCAGATTTAACGAACAATATGAATGAAGACGGCGGCCCTGCTATTCCTGGCTACGGTGGCGACCATGGTAACGGCGGGGCAGGGGGTGCTAAGAATCTCCGGTGGAGGTTCGGTTGCCACCAACGACGACTCGACCTGGCAACATTTAACGCACGCACCCTGAGGACTGACGAGAAAATCCTGGAGCTGGAAGAAGAGATAGACAAGTTGCGTTGGAATATTATAGGATTATCCGAGGTCCGAAGAGAGGGGGAGGACACGGGGATTCTCGAATCCGTCAACTTGTTCTGTCACCGGGAGGGCGACCATCTGTCCCAAGGAGGTGTCGGATTTATCGTCCACAAGTCTCTCGTCAACAACGTTGTAAAGATTGGAAGTGTGTCGACGAGGGTCGCGTACCTGATACTCAGAATCACCAAACTGTATTCGCTGAAGGTCATACAGGTTTACGCACCAACCACGGCACATCCCGATGAGGAGATGGAGGAAATGTATGAGGACATTTCCAAAGCCATGCATTCCTCCAAAACCCATTACACGTTGTTGATGGGAAACTTCAACGAAAACTAGGCATAAGAGAAAACGGAGAGCTGAAGTTAGGGAAATTTGGAGTAGGGCAACGGAACCGAAGGGGCCAGCAGCTGGCCGACTTTATGGAGAAAGAGGGACTCTTTATGATGAACTCTTTCTTCCAGAAGCGGCCCCACAGGAAGTAGACCTTGGTCGAGCCCCGACGGTTCGACAAAAAATGAGATTGACTTCATTATGACGACCAGACGCCAACTGTTCAGTAATGTCTCAGTGATCGCAAGGGTGAAAACTGGCAGCGATCACCGAATGGTTAGAGGCACACTGAACCTAAACGATAAGTTGGAGAGGTCTCGTCTAATGAAGTCAACGCTCCGTCCCCCTCGTGCTCTAATCCAGAATCCTGAAAACTTTCAGCTCGAGTTACGTAACCGCTTTCAGTGCCTACAAAATTGCAATGCAGTGGACGATATGAATGACAAGCTCGTGGAAACAGTCCATGCGGTCGGAGCTAAGTTCTGCAAGACCCGCGGCAGAAGAACACATAAACTCTCCAATCACACTCTTAATCTCATGGCTGTTAGACGGGAGATGAGGGTGCAATCGTCAACAGATTTGACAGCATACAGGCAACTGAACAGACAAATCTCCAAATGCATGCGGCGAGACTTACGCAACTTTAATACTGCTCGTATTAAAGAAGCGATCGAGCGGAACCAGGGCTACAAAGTCTTTGCCAGAGATCTGTCTGCCAGTAAGAGCCAACCGTCAAAGCTGAAGACTGAGTGTGGCAGCATCGTTTCCGGGACACCTGAGATTTTGAGTGAGATTGAGAGGTTCTATGGGGAGCTGTACACATCATCGTTGGAGCCACACGCAAGTGTGAGTAACGATCCAAGAGCAAGTCTTATCCGACACTATTCCGATGATATCCCGGACGTCAGTCTAAGCGAGATTAGAATGGCTCTCCAGCACCTTAAAAACGGCAGGGCCCCAGGCGAGGATGGAATTACAGCGGAGCTTCTGAAAGCGGGTGGAACACCGGTACTTGAAGTCCTTCAGAAGCTCTTCAATTCCGTCCTCCATGGTGGCACTACTCCAGAGGCGTGGAGCAGAAGTGCGGTGTCTTGTTCTTTAAGAAAGGCGACAACGCTCTCTTGAAGAAGTACAGACCGATTTCCCTTCCGAGCCGCGTCTACGTGCTGTTTTCGAGAGTCATTACGAATCGTCTCGCACGCAGACTCGACGACTACCAGCCTCCCGAACAAGCCGGTTTCCGAAAAGGCTTCAGTACCATAGACCACATACATACCCAGCGGCAGATTGTACAGAAGACTGAAGAGTACGATCTGCCACTTTGCCTGGCGTATGTGGAAAGCCTTTGATTCCGTCGAAATTTGGGCGGTGCTACAGTCCCTTCAGCGGTGCCAAGTTGACTGTCGGTATATCGAATGCTAAATGTTTGTACAGTAGGCTACGATGGCTATCCGAGTACAGAACCAGAGCTCGAAACCTATCCAACTGCAGAGAGGTGTAAGACAGGGTGACGTTATATCTCCGAAACTTTTCACCGCTGCATTGGAAGACGTTTTCAAGCTACTGGACTGGAAAGGATACGGTATTAACATCAATGGCGAGTACATCACTCACCTTCGATTTGCCGACGATATAGTCCTTGTGGCAGAATCGCTGGAGGACTTAAGCACTATGCTCAATGACCTCAATAGTGCCTCCCAACGGATAGGTCTTAAGATGAACATGGACAAAACAAAGATCATGTTTAATGTCCATGTCACACCTATGCCGGTAGTTGTTGGGAGCACTATGCTCGAAGTTGTTGACGAGTATGTTTACCTGGGACAAATAGTCCGACTAGGTAAGTCCAACTTCGACCGAGAGGTCAATCGACGGATTCAACTCGGCTGGGCAGCGTTCGGGAAATTACGACATATCTTCTCGTTAGGTATACCTCAATCTCTAAAAACTAGATTGTACCACCAGTGCGTGTTGCCAGTGATGACTTACGGATCTGAGACGTGGTCCTTCACTGCTGGCCGTATGAGGACGCTCAAGGTCGCTCAGCGAGCTATGGAGAGGGCTATGCTCGGAGTTTCTCTGCGTGATAGACTCAGAAATGAGGATATCCGCAGTAAAACCAGAGTGACAGACATAGCCCAACGGATTAGTAAGCTGAAGGGGCAATGGGCCGGCCATATAGCTCGAATAACCGATAACCGATGGGAAAGAAAGGTTCTCGAGTGGCAGCCTCGTACCGGTAGGCGTAGTGTAGGGCGACCCCCCCACTAGATGGAGTGACGACCTGGTAAGATATGCAGGAAGTGGATGGATGCAGGTGGCTCAGGACCGTGCTTTGTGGCATTACTTGGGGGAGGCCTATGTTCAGCAGTGGACTTGTGAAGGGCTGTAATGATGATGATGATGAATGAAGACAAATGTTCATGTGAAAGGGCGATTCTTGCACCAAAAAATGAAAGCGTTAACAAAATAAGTTCAGATATATTAAGCGAAGTAGTAGGAGAAATAACAGAGTATTTGTCAGTATACACAATTATAGACACAGAACAGAGCACTTCATATCCGAGTTTCTAAATTCTATTTCAATTAAAATTAGGCTCCTCTTATGCGAAATTTAGATGCTCCTCGGTTATGTAACGGGACAAGGCTGCATGTGACACATATTGGACGGAACATAATCGGTGCTACAATTTTGACAGGCGTAGGAAAAGATGAAAATATTATTATACCACGGATCCCTATAATTCCCACAGATCTTCCTTTTCAATTCAAAAGGTTTCAGTTCCCTATTAAGCTCAGTTTTGCAATGACAATTAATGAAGCGCAAGGGCAAACGTTACAGGTAGCGGGGGTCAACTTAGAAAAACCGTGCTTCTCTCATGGTCAGCTGTATGTAGCATATTCGCGTGTGTCAAATGCCCAGAATCTCCACATTCTTTCCCCGAATGGAAAAACATATAACATTGTGTACAGTAGCGTCTTAAAATAGTGTTAGTTAGTTTTTTTTTTTCAAAATTCCCACAATCAATCAATCAGAATTCCCACAGATCTTCCCTTTCAATTCAAAATTTCCTATTTAGCTCAGTTTCTTTTTAATTCCAAATGCTGCACCTCTGACGGACCTATTAAGCTCAGTTTCCTTTCAACTCAAAAGGCTGCATCTCTGACCAATCTTTTATTTGGCTCAGTTTCCTTTCAATTCAGAAAACTGCATCACTGACGAATCAATTTAGCTCAGTTTCTTTTCAAAAGTCTGCATCCCTGACGGATAATTATGCTCAGTTTCCTTTAATTAAAAAATATCCCATTTTCATTTGGAATAAACAGGCTATTTTCATGCTTTCCTATACGCTGCGTTTCAAAACATTTAAATAGGCTGACGAATCAATTTTGCTCAGTTTCCTTTTAATGGCTGCATCTCTGACAAATCTATAAAACTCAGTTTTTTTTCAATTCAAAAAGCAATGGATAGTTCATTTCCCCATGACCATGCGGGCGAAGCCACGGATAACAGCTAGTATGATACATAAATAGAATAGACGTTACGGGTTGAGTCCATCTATCCATAGAGTCCTTTCTATTTATTTAGGTATAGATAGGGTATAGAATTTTTATCGATATAATTTGATACACTATCTTATCCCTACTATTAGTTCCGTGGACGAGCACTTCTGCTGTCAGTGCCAAAATGGCGGAAATCAAATCGCTTCATCATGTCACGGTTTTTAGCTAGTCCAGCGTACTTGTATATATAGAGGTCAGTGGGCAGCAATGTTTACTCGTATGTTACGTCTCCAGAGTTGCAACCAATCACATGGCGTTCCCGTCGCAGATAAAATTTCAAAAATTATTGTGTTTTATTTTCGTTTATTTTGAATAAAATATACATATTTTAGTTTAAAATAAGATGAAATATATTTTTTACGCTATTATCTGATGGGATGAACACAATTTGCAGTATATTTTCAATATTGTCAAATAGCCTATTTTTTTACATTTACACAATATTATGAAATTGATATTGACGTTTTAACATCCATGATGCCACATGTAAAACATCGATGTCAATGAACCCATAATCGATTGTCAGAAGGTTATTTTCAAAAGCTGGCTCAACTATTTATCAACAGAGAAACAGATTTAAAGGTAATTCTTAATCAAGATTACTATCTCTTCAATCAATCAGCAAAAATATTAGACTGAATAACTAATGAACTATAGTCAACCAAATCTAAGAAATACCTTTTGACGTTTCACATTAATCATTCCGCAATAACTTTGCACCAGCGTACTCACAGGATTTAAAATAACCTTTTACGTGAATCCGAAGAATTATGAAGTTATCTATATTTCATTACAACGTGTATAGTTTTTTATCACTAATTTAAGTTTGAGTTTTTCAAACAAAGCAAAATATTAAAAAATAACCGGTATTAACTTTTTTTACTTGACGTCGGTTCAATGATATGTCGCTATGTATTATAGGTAGTGTTTGGATGATTAAAATTCGTTGTTATGCGAATGATCGGCAAAATATTCAAATAATCGGTAAAAATTTTCAAATAATCGAATCATTAATTTTTTTAATGTATTATTTGTTTAATTTAATTTTTATTTTCAAAATTCCCCAAATTATATGAATCATGAATAAAACAACTTTATTTTTTTTACTTCGTCAAAGCAAATTTGTGTAGGCAAAAAAAATCATATACAAGGCCGTGCTAAAATAACCACTGCATAATTTCAATATCCAGCCATTTCGGTACCAGTTTCTCGACTTCACAGAATCAGTAATTCATTCTTGGGCCGATGTATACGCTTTTACAACAAAATCCCAGAAAATATACAAAATTTGACGTAAGTACACATAGTTTAAAAACTTTTTTAAACTAAGTTTGTATAAAAAGGGTTATTTTAATATTAAGGAATTTATGGATGATAATAACTACTGGGAAGGGTGATCGCTACCAAGCTATTTCTAATTTGTTTTGTGTTGTTAATTGTAGCACGCATGATTGTAAGCTCTTATTTTTTTTAAACTAGTCCCGTTGGGTTTCTTGCTGGTTCTTTCCAGCACAAAGGTTTTTTTGCGAACCAGTGGTAATTGAAAAAAGTGACTTTCAATAAGTATTATTCATAATCTATATTGAATAAAAAAGTTTCTGTTTCTGTTTCTGTTTTCAGAGCTTACTGTGTGTAATTTTGTAATTTCTTTTTGTCTTTTTATTTTGTGACTCGGTTTTAACTTTTTGGACTGTTTCTTCTACAGAATGGGTCCCACATATATGCAATAAATGAAACCATATACTTGTTATCGCCTTTGCTGACGATATACAAAAAATGAACGTAATCGGTCCAGTAATTAGGTCAAAAAGTAGAGTTTTAATTTTAAGCAAATTTGAACACTCTATAGAATTGGGTCACTAAGTCAATGATTCAATGAACTTGAATCCTTGAACATTAAAAAGCGACGTTGCCACGCAGTGCAAACTATTGGTATTGCGACATATCGACAGCGGTGTCTTTTGTCGGCGTGCCACCCGCGTGCAACGTTGTCACTCTTCCAAGGGGTCAAGGTACGTTGTCTAAACAGAATGTTCACTTTTACTGAATTTATTTTAATATTTATTTTGTTTGAAAATTTCACTTTTTTATTTTACGGTTTTTAATTTAATATTTAATTTTTCTACACTTCTACGGACTAGTATTACTTGTGGTTTCATTTATTGCATATATGTGGGACCCATTCTGTATAATAATTTTTCTTCTATATTAATTTTTGGTCGTGGTAGAGCCACGGTACATCTATATTATAGTTGTAGCACTAATGGCTCGGCTCAACCGGGGCAGGACCACGCTCTCACGGAATACCAGCGTAAAATAGCTGCGTAATACTGCTGTGTTTCGTATGGTGAGTGTAGAGAACCGGAGACCCTTTTTACAGGAATCGAGGCATTCCATCTTAAGACTCTGGGGTAACAACGCATTTGCATTTTGATTCTGAATTGAGAATAAATATGTATGTCTATGGGTATGGCATTCCACTTAACATCAGGTGGACTGTGTGCTCGTTTGTCACCCAATTCTATAAAAAAATATTCGTTGAAGCATGTGCCCATGTCACAAAGGATGATTGGGCATAAGTGGTAGAAAAAAAAACAAAAAAATTGATTATGTATGACTTTGAAAGAGACATTAATTTTGACTGCATTATTGAAAATCTAATAATAATTAAAATAACCAACGACATATCTATTAGTTTTACTGAAAATGATTAAATAAATTTATTTTTAATCCAGTTTTAATCTTGGATTTTTATAACTGTGCCTCTAGATATAAGCAACAACAAACTACTACTACTAACTAGAGTAAGTAACAACAAATACGAAGAAACTGATAGATCTTGTGTTTTAAATTATCCGTTTTTAATTTATTCTGGTATTATTCAAATCAAACTAAATGATTACCAACTCTAAATAATCGATATCGATGTTTTAAAGAGTCGAATATTGTACGTTCCCATTTTTTGGTTGGCATGCTCTTTGAGCATAGCTATGCTCAAAGGGCATGCTTGGTGCAATAAATCTGACAGCTGTCAAAATGTATTTCATAGATTTGGTTGACTATAGACGTTTATTAACTTATTTAAATGTTTTTAATTACTGTTTCAAACTATGTACATCGTTTATTAATTTCTTTTATTTCATTAATTATTAGCTATGTTAAGCCTGTCTATTTTTTATTCACTTAATTCTAACCTATTAAATGCATGTGCAAAAAACAACGATAATGTTCAACATCGATGTTTTGAGTTGGATTAAGATCGAACATCAATGTTGAGCTACCGATGCCATCATCGATGTTTCTGCAACATCGATCATCCCTACTAAGGCTGGACCATGAAGGTTAGAGAAGAGGAGAACGATCACTACGTACGTAAGCATTGCCCACCTGTCCTTGAAAATTGTAGAATTTATAGCGGCGCTGACGTCGGTGAGTAGTGACTGCGAAGTTAGCTGTTTATGAGTACAAGTAGATGAAGTTAGTTGAATAATGGACAAATTTTCTCCGCGGCATTGGTGATAAAATTTTCGTGCTCCGTAATTTTATACTTTTTGACAAAAAGGAACATTAAAAAATGGAGAAATTTTATTGTGCGTGGATATGCAAGTGTTTTAGCATCTGATCCGAAAAATAGACTAAAAATAAAATAGACGGAAAAATAGAATGAAATAGACTTTCATTGACCGAACTTCGCAAATCGCAATCGCAGCGCCTCACTTATGGCCATATTTCTGGGACACTATTTTCTACGGCGATCGTTCTCCTGTTCTCTAACCTTCATGGGCTGGACTGTCGACTCACACATACGGAATGTCTCTCTAAATTCAGTGTCCGAATTCATAATTTGAATTCCGGCAAGCTGCCTCACACAAGAAATATCTCAAAAGTTTAGATAAGTCAGTAGCCTCGTGTTTCTCCGTTAAGGCACATGTCTCGATTATGGAAGAGAAATTAATATTCATCGCAGAATTTTTAGCTTTAAATAATAAATAAATACGCAAACGAATACACTGGATTCATCCCCTGTGAACAGAGTAAGGAAAAGTCAGTTCTACGTTACAGCTTCACAGGTCGCAACACGTCTAGCCGTTACCGCTCGCATTGTCAGATGAAAGAATTCATAATTTGATTCTGGTCTGTGTGTGCTCGCGTATTCACATGTATAGAAAAACGCGCGTTTTGAAATCATAATCATAAATATTCAAAATTCAGGAATTCAGAACGCTTCTCAGTGTCATTCTTAAAGATCGATCTGAGAAATTATAATCTGAAAACATCAAAATGTGTGTGGAGCATACTCAAATTGTGTGCTATTCTGGGATTTCTTAACTAATAATATGAATTTAGATTACGAATTCAGAGAGGAGAATAGTTGAAAAAAATTGTCCATCTGTAAGCAGTAAATAACAGTTCAAAAACTCTCCGCAATAGCGCTGGAGTAGCTAGAGGGTATGAAATGTACTTAGCAGTTTTCGACGGAGTGAAGTGAAGTGTGCTGAGTTTAGAAATGACTAGAGTAGTTGATGAAACTGCAATATTTAAAACCTGACTACTTACATTGTCTAAAATAGTTTAATAAATATAACTCGTTTCGTTCGTCATTTCGTTATTATTGGTCTTTTTATATTAATTAATGTTTGTTCTTTGATAAAATACGTTTGTTCTATCAAAAATATATGTACCTAGTTAAATTAAAATTGTTAATTACACCAAAAATAGACATATTTTTGATAGAACAAACGTATCTTTTATCAAAGAACAAACATTAATGTATATAAAAAAAAAACAATAATAACGAAAGAAATTATAAAGTGTAGAGTGGGGGGGGGGTTAACTATAGGGAGATTTTTAATTAATTTTTTATAAATAAATTATTGACGAACAGACAATTACTGATAGAGAACGATCAAGAACAAACCACGAACTAACGATATGTGATAAAGAAAATTTGAAAAATAAAAAAATAAAAAATTTTGGGGGGCTTTCTTCAGTAAGCCACTATTTATAACATTTTATTGCACAGACTTTCTACATAATTATTTTTATAATAACTATTTTATTGTTTTCAAAATTTTTATTTTCAAAATCACTCTCAACATGTTTTACGGCAACTTTTTCTAGGTTATATTTATTAAATTATTTTAGACAAAGTATACCGTCGCTAAGATTAGATAAAGATAGACACACAAACATGCATCAAAATTCAAAATACGCAATAAAAAAGAGTTTATTTTAAGCTGCAGTTAATTGTTTTTATATTAAAAAAAGTAGGTATATTTTATTTTAAAATATTTATTGCGTCCCCTTAGAAAAAAAGGATACAAAGCTTATCAGATGAATAGAAGTACAATAAACATAATGATTAAATAAAACATATTTTATTAAGTATTGTTATTGTAGTAGTAAATCAAACAATATAAAATAGTTTATAAAATATAATTAATATAAAATCTATATGAAATTATAATTAATATTAAATTATTAATATAAAATAGGTAATAAAATATATTTGATAGATCATTCATGAATAAACTAAAATAAGAATAATTCATTATTTTGTATGAAAGTTAAAACGTAGTTTTTATTATAATTTCCAAAATATTTAAAATCAGTGGTAACAAATTAACTTACTCCATTAATTATATAGTCTCCCATTAATGTAGGATAATCACAAAGGTGTGTGTTATATATAAATCAATGCCCTCTAGCTAATCCAGCGCTGATATATTTATAAAGAATTACACAACCAAAATTTTAAAAAAAATCGTCTCGTTACTAAATTACGAGAATTAAGATTATAGGAGAAATAAATTAAGATGATTTACTTCAATTTACTACCTTCTGCTATTGTGCTACATTACTGTTATAACCATGGAGTATGGAGTGTAGAAGTAAGAAGTACCAACTCCCATAGTAGAATAGTTGAAAAAGTGGTCATCTGTAAGCAGTAAATAACAGCTCAAAAACTCTCCACAACAGCGCTGGAGTAGCTACTGGGATGAAATGAACTTAGCAATTGTCGACGGTTTAAGTGTACTGCTAAACTGATCGGTAGCTCTAAAATCTAAAATAATTTTATTTAGTAAATATAACCTCGAAAAAGTCGTCTATCCCACTAATATTTTTCGGTGCGTTCTTTAAAATTTACCCCGTAGCTATAGCTGCGCCACCCTTATTTAAAGGTTTTTATGGCCACTTTTTAATACACAGTCTAGAACACAAACTACTAAGAGTACTAACGTGGTCTAGAACTACGCTTCGCAGGTTGATCTAGTACTTGTTACACCGTTTAGATGACGCTGTTAGAGAACTATTTCATTTGTAATATTTGTTTTACCTGATTTCTGCCTTAAAAATGACATGTTATTTGAAAACTTTTGAAGTGGGAGTATTGATCTTGATCTAATGATTTTAACCTTTCTATTTATTTCACACTACTATGTTGGTTTTTACTCATGAAATAATTCTGTAACATCGCCATCTATACGGTATGATAAGTACTACATCTACCCACAGAGCCACCGCAGTTTATTAATGTTATAAACCGTACTAGTTATTTATGCCGATAGGTTCTATGCATTAGTTGACAGAGCCTAGTTTTGTAAATCAAAGAAAAAAACTTTTGATCTTGGCTTGATCACAGGTCCGACGGAGTTTTTCCGGTACAACGTCGGGATCTGAGAGGTTAAAATTGTGGTTAAAACAATAATAGTTCAAGAATGAAATAAAAGGCAGCGACATGAAATTGCTAAAGTTGCCATCTAGACTAGGTAGTAAAACTCATTATTACTCTACAATGTTTTAATTTTGAAATATTAATGCTACTCGGCACTAGATGGCAGTGATGACGTGTCTAAAGTATCCAGAAATTTCTTGTAATATCTGTTTCAGGTGTTTTAACTAAATGGGTCGCAAAATACATAATCAATAATGAAAACTATTAGTCAATTTTGTTTGATTATTACATATATAATTTATCGTAACATGTTATATTTCTTTATAGCACAAGCACATAGCACAAGTTCGGTGCCGGAATATTATATGTTATAATTCTAAAACAATTATCATTATAATTACAGCCCATCAAAAAATATAACTCAGATGATTATTAATAATACTGAAATATAATTTTTATCAGAATAATAAGGAGTTTTTTTGACTTCATTGTAATAAGTGCGAAATTGTAGTTTTATAACACCAATACCATTTTTTAACTTTAGATTTCAAGTATATTTTGTTTGAGCTGTAGTAGCTCAGGGGATAAGCGCTGGGCTTAAAAATTATAAGAAATAAATAATATGATTAATGCAATTTTACATGCTAATACATAATAGTTTTTACGTATCAGGGTATAAGCGCTGGGCTTAAAAATTGTAAGAAATAAATTATGGTCAATGCCACAGTCTTATACCTGCTCCAAAACCTTAAATAATATTGTTTATTACGCAGCTAATTATTTTTAATTTATCGTGTAAGTTTGATAAAAATATTTCACTGCGTTTTGTAAGTAAATTCTAAATTTATGATAAGATTTTCCTTTTAACTACACTTGACATTCCCAAAATTAAATAAATATTGTAATAATTAAAATTATTTCTTAATATCTATTAGCTATTATTGTTAAACGTAATATTCTTTAGCGACCCTTTGCTTGAGCATCCCTGACGTCTGGAAAGTTCTACAAGCGTCTGGTATCCCTACGTCGAATAAATATCCGTTGCCCGAATCGAACAGCGTCAGTTTGTTCCGAGCTCTCGTGAAAGCTATAAGATTACGAAGCGCTTTGTGCATTTATTCTAATCATCATCAGTTGTTCTTGTTTGTAAAGAAAATGTCGTTGATTCCTTTCTTACTCGACTACGAGCTAGAACGACCCCGTCGTTTGATGGATCAACATTTCGGCCTAGCACTTACTCCTGAAGATCTCTTAAGTGTTGCTGCAGGACCTCTGGTGAACCGGGAGTACTACCGCCCATGGAGACATCTTGCAGCCGCAGCTCGTGACCTGGGCTCCAGCATAAAAGCGGATAAAGACAAGTTCCAAGTAAATTTGGACGTTCAACACTTCGCTCCTGAAGAAATCTCTGTGAAGACCGCCGACGGTTACATAGTCGTTGAAGGAAAGCATGAAGAAAAGAAAGATCAACATGGTTACATTTCTCGTCAATTCACACGCCGGTATGCATTGCCGGAAGGTTGTGCACCCGAAACTGTTGAATCTAGGCTCTCTTCAGATGGCGTGCTTACTGTTACTGCTCCAAGAAAAGTACCTCCTCAAGTCCAAGGTGAGCGAAAGGTGCCAATCGCTCAAACCGGCCCAGTCCGTAAAGAGGTGAAAGATCAAGCTAACGGCGATAAGGCTGAGAACTAATTACTTTTTCCATTTAAAAGTCATTCCTTTGCTTTCTTTTGATTAAGACTGATATTTTTTTAAGTTTCTAATAAACTGTGATTTTTAATTTAAAATGTTTTTTGCTTTAAAAACCCCCGGATTGCAAACTCCGATTCTGTTACTTATGTAGGTAGGTACTTGTGACGAAATGTGAAATGTCAACATATTTTTGCTGAATACAATTAGCTTGAACTTCCTGATTGTGAACTTACTCTACCTTCTAACCGAAAAACTGAATGACTTCTTAAATGATTAAATTGTTCTTTTTGGTTTAAATACTGAACTTGGGTGCTTAATCGGTCCATTCCTTCGATCAAATCTAAGGTCAATTCTAGTGTACCTACTTTTTAACAAGAACTGTAAGATATAAAAACTACGTTATGCTACCTAGTACCATATTAAATAAGCAAGCTAGCTATGCTTGTTTAATACATTATAGGTATATTGTACTAAATACTCTCGTGCACCAACCTCAGATTAAATAAAATTGTTAAGTTAATGTAAGTAAGTAAATGTTCTTAGTAATTACTTAAGTAGGCTTGATGATGTACCTACGACATTTGAGGGGGTGTGAAGTAAAAAAATGTCCAAATGCCTAACCTTGAGTGTCTTTCTGGCATTTCCCATTTTCTGTAGTAAACTCCTCACGAGGCGGAGTCGCTTAGTTAGTGATTATCTTTAAATTATTTATGTATGTATGTACATGGGTAAAATTCGACTAAGCGACTCAGCCTCGTGAGGAGTTTACTACAGAAATTGGGAAATGCCAGAAACAATCTGATGGCTTTCGAATTCCGTTGATAGTGGAATAACCATCTCGCTCGTTTACACTAGACCACAGAATAAATAATAATACTAACCAGACAAAGTACTCAAACCGGCGACGGGCAGCAGTTTGTCAAAGGTACCAATTTTAGGGTGCGTATAAATATGTACATGTGAATACTGAGGGACCATGCCGGTATTTCGCGAAATGACTAGTAATAATCTTGTTTTAAACTATAATTTTTTTATCGTGTGGTCAAAGATGAGAACACTTAACCTTATATTCCTTTCGGTCCAACAGTTTGCACACTATATACGAGTTCTGGAGACGTGAAGAATGAGCGACCAGTTTTATGTTTCTATCACGCCAATATTTTGACCAATTTCTGTTTCTAGAACATCCTCTAATACCTACTAAAACCTTAACTAGAAAAAAAAATACAATTTGAATAATTTAATTAAGAAATATTCACTAATTTATAAAAAAAATATATGTGGACTGAGGGACCACAGCTTAAATATTTGTCCCTTTTATCTTTAACACTGTCTCGTTATTTAGTAAAATACATAAGCGTTACAATTTTTTTACTAAATATCTCTAATCACTACATTATTTAGATACTTTTTGAGATCTTGCTGACAGACTGTGTTAACTGAGGGACCCCTGTTTAATGGGTGTAACTTTTAATATATTCTTTTACAAATTCCAGGATTCGTTCTACAATTGTAAAACTAAATCCTTAGTAATTCATTTCGCGAATTGTGTAGTCCCTTTGTCTCACATACATATATAAATTAGACTGGGAGGCCAATATGGAGTTTAGAAACAAAATTATGGCATGAGTTATAATTTGCCTAGAATTTGTACAACTTACAAGAAACAAACTATACCAAGTTGATGGTGGTACCTTCATTTCAAAAGAAAATCGAAATATAAAAATAGAGTTTCACAAAAAATAAACTGGTACCTACCTCAATCTAAACGTTTTCAACAAACATACAAAATCTATGATATCCTCAGTTAGGGCCGCGCTCACTTATTATTGCTAGAAACTTATGCAAGACTTCCTCGAGTATTCTTGCAGGTGGTACAGATAAGTTGTAATAGTCAAATAATCTACATAAGTGTAGCAGGATTAAGTCAATGATTTCAAAAGGAAGCATAGGCCCTTCTAAATATTTTACTCATAACTTTTTCGTACAAGAAAAAGTAGCGCACTGTCATAATACAAACGTCATAATATCATAACACGACGTAACCAGGGTCAGATTTCGTAGTATAATTATCTTAAATATACCATTGTTTCATAGTTTGTTGTATATAGTATCGTAATAATACTAAACTAATATTACATAAAGGTCGACTTGTATTATTATTGGGTAATTTTACATTTTAATATTAACCCTAAGATATCGAGAATTTCTGAATTATACATGAGTACCGCGTTTTTTAATAAAATTCGAATTAGCTCCCTTACTAGTCAATCGATGCTCGATCGATTCATTTATGTTGCATCCTTGATACAACTATAATGTGGGGCTATCACGATAAAAATTCTATGCTCTAGTGGACGTCTTGAATGTTGAAACTTATCTCACAATCCGAAAGGATATCGCTAAACAGGCAACAATGGATCGGGCGTACCCCATAACGATTTTATTTAGGCGGGGCTCTCATGCAAATCGGGAATCCTTATTGTGTTTGTCATAGTTTCAACGGATACAGGATACAGATATCATATCTTCAGTCCATTTCCTGCGTGCATGCGTTTACTAGCTTGGCGGCAATTGCCTACTGCACAACGTCCGTAGCTGTTGACGAAGAAATCGATTCAGAAGCATGTCCTAAAGATCAGCATTGGTCATTTGATAATTGCAAGAAAAGAGATGCATGCCCATCATCTTGCCCCGTAAGCCAGGCACTTTGTTTTAACCCAAAATAACCCATATTAGTCCAATAACGATGAGTTGCAGTAGACCTAACTGAGCCTGTGGAAGCCGCCGTTGGTATACCAGATACCAAACTACCGCCGCTCTAAAACTAAAATCTCATGTTAATGCAAGTTGCACTACCATAAGCATAGATACGTCACGAGCCCTGTGTTGCCCCCCTTTGATGGATATAACGACATTACACGTCGTCATTGCCTCGTTTGTTGACAGCAGGGTGCACTACGTGCAGGTGAGGTTGGCTTGGAATAGTTCCCCCCGTTCGACTCCCTTATTATTTACGAATATTTTGTAGTATTCTCATCTGATTGGGACTTATAAAATATAAAAAGGATAAATAAGATAAAATATATGTTGAATAAAATACCGCCTGCCTATAAAATAAATTTAAATAAATAAGTAGGAAAATAAAAACCCAACCACAAAGAATTCTTCGGCAGGGGAAATCAAACGACCCAAGGTTAATGGGGATGGAAAAGATTATTATTATTTTATTATTAAAACTATAATAGAAATAGCATATTTTTTATTATAATACTTTAATTTAAAGAAAAAAACTCTTTTCTGTACGTTGGCTGCCTATCTGCCTATTTAACCACGCAAAACACTAAAACCTAAAATCGAATTTGTATGGGACTTTCACTACAGTGTTACGAGTACGTACCTAAGCGTCGAACCATTAGTATAGATATACAGGGTTATTTTGCAATAACCAGCCAAATTTGCAGAGAAGATTCTGAATAAGTAATATAAGCAAATGGTGAAGAAAAATTAATTTAAAAAATCGCAAACATTCTGTATTTTTTCTCTTCTAAATTCAAAATACGTTATTTTAACTGATTTTACTGCGCACGAACACATTTGTAAGGGCCGATCGGTAGACAAAAATGTTGTTTCCCATAAATCACATTCAATTTGGGATAATTTCAAATAAAAGTAGAAAGAACCCTAATTTACTCGTATTTTCAAAATCTGCAATTACGGTATATCATTACTTTTATATTTGAACTTAAGTTTAAAATTTGGCTACTCTTTCAAAAATAACCCTGTATATTATCACGCTATCTATTATAGGAGGAACTAGGCAGTAGAAAATTAGTCTAGTTAAAATATACTAGCTTGCCAGGCAGACGTTGTTCTGCCCTTTTTGACGACCCTTTGTCATGTCCTATTAAAAATCCTTAAATTCACAAAAAAAATTGTGGGTCACTCTGGGCAAAAAAACTATCCTATCTCTCAAGTTGGACCAAAGTGCACACGCTGTGCAAATTTGATTAAAATCGGTTAAGTATTTAGGAGTCCATCGCGGACAAACAACGTGACACGTAATTTATATATATTAAGATTGTTACGTGCTGGTTGAGTAAAATTAATAGTTGTTTATTCTTACGTCTACACATTTTATTAACTCGACAGAACACATTGACCCTTATCTTTGGGAGCATTCTCTTGCAACGTGATGCAACTTGCAGCTGGTTGTTGCCATAACCATATAAAACTCTGGATAAAATCAGCTGGAGCTATGAAGCTTTGAACACAATGATGCTCAATATTTTAAGTAGATATTGTAATACCTTACCTACATCCGACGACGGCATCACAAAAAGGCGACTTGTGTTTTTGTTCTCTTTTTATATGTCTTTATAATTTCTGCATGTTTGTGGTGAATGGTCTAAGGTACCAAACTATATTCAAAGTAGTTGGTTATATAAGTAAAAAGTAAAAATATTGTAATGTAGAGCTATGATGCGAAGCAAAGTACGTTGTCCATTTTTTTTAAATCGTGCCTATCTGTTAAAAGAGCAAAGAGTTAGAGATGTTCTCTTTTAATTAAAAGTTAAAGCATCTGCCTTTACGCGTCCCACTGCAGGGCTGGGAAGAATTCACCTCACTGCCCTACCGTGTATAGTCGGAGTCATTTTGTTTTATTTACCTTCATTTGATAATTGAGACTAATATATAAAAACAGCAATTATTATATTCGTAACATTAAATAAAAATAATATTTAATTAATTAAATAAATATAAAATTTACAATTTATATAGTCAAAAGTCCTGCTTCCCGTGGTATCGTGCCAAGAACGCTCGCTGCGTTTCCTCGCTCAATAGCTATATTAAGCCTTTGACGAGAACCTCTTGAAAACTAAGCCTTTGAGCGAGGAACGAACCAGCCCTCTTGTCACCAGCAGCGACGACCAGCCGTGGCCACAGTTCCTTTAGGAACTTCACTGCACGTGGACCCCACGGACCGATAGTCTCTACAGCAAATGACAAAAATATGTAGTCATTTCTCAAAGACTCATATTTGCGCCATTTACTAAATTCGGCTGCTTCTGATGCCGACCCGGCTCTAAAAGAGGTACCCTTGAGATGAGAGGCCGCCAAAGTGTCAACGCAAGTAGCATCCCATACTAGGGCTTTACCTCTCTCCCAAGGGACCAAAGTCATACAGTCGGGTCTCTTGCCATCGTCTTTAAATATCCAACTAAGCTCTAAAACCGAGGGGATATTTATGGAGACAAGAGCCCTTCGGATGACTTCGTTTAAAGAACCGTGACTGGGAAACCTACCTGCACTTTTCTTGCATGAAAGTTCGTGGAGCCCAAACTCATCGACGCTGCTACCACAGGGGCACTGGTAAGGTTGACTAATTGCCGCTCCAAGCCGGATTCCTACGGCGATGTGCAAGCTCTCCCCATCAAGCAATACGCCGAGATTACTTGATGGTATAGTAGGTATCTAGGGCAGACGTAAAAAAGTGCATTGACCTTTGACGATATTATCGGGGTAGGCAATCTTTTTTTGTTTAGCTTCATTTTTTTATCCTTTTGTCATTACATACATCATCAGAGTGAGAGATAAGGGTGCCGAGTGCGAAGTTTCTTACAGGCCATATGTCTATTAATATAAAATAAACAAAGGTTATCCTGTACCTAAATTAATTAAAAAGCAAATTAATATTAATTTAAGTTTATTATTTATAAATCATGACTTATTATAATTTTAATTATTACTTTAATAGTAGGTAAGTACTTTAATAGTTTTCCAAACCGATTCCAAGATGTGCATGTTTTAAATAACATTATGTTCCCATCAGACCATAGAATGGTTAGATCAAAAATATCCTTCAAATCAAACAAAAAGAGTCGTCAAAAATTCAAAACTCACTGTGAAACAAATTATTACCTAGAAAAACTAGAGCAGAATTTAAAATCTATAAAATTGGAAGAAATACACACGGTTCAAACCTTATATAATAATCTAGAAAAATGTCTATTAGAAAGCATTAAAACAGACAAACAAGTAGAGAAACGCAAACTTTACAACATTCTGACCAAGGAAACATAAAGTCTAAGTAAACAACGCCACGAAATACAAAATCTCAAACCTAAAAGTCGTGAAGACAAAATAAAACTCAGCTTTATTTACAAAATAACAAACAAAAATATCAGGAAAGAATACAATTTCCACAGATTAAAAACAATAGAAAAGTATATAATAACTAGCGGCAGCTGCAAACGCGCGTACAAAGAACTTCGCTCACACAAAACTTGGATACCCAGCTTATTAGAAAACTCTATTCCATCAACTAATAGAGAAAACATCCTCAAAATAGCAACAAAGTTCTATGCAAAGCAACAAAGTTCTACGACCAAAAAGACCTTGGGAATTTCGAAACCATAAATTTTTACTCTCAAAATCAAACGATTATCGATTGGACCGAAACTGAAATATAGAGAAATAAAGAGGCTAAAATCAGACAAGAACCCAGGACCAGACGGTATTCCCAATGAGGCACTGAAGCTGGCGAGAACGCTGCTAACACCGGTGATAACTTATTTATTCAATATTATAAATAAAGAGAAGAGAGTTCCCGAGCATTGGACTAAATCAAGTATTATATTACTCTAGAAGAAAGGTGATCCAAGAGATATTGGAAATTATCGACCCATCAGTTTACTACATAGTCTTTACAAACTTTTCTCACAGTGTGTTTTCTATCGACATAGCGAATATCTGCGAAAATTGATAGAAACCAATCAGTAGAGCAAGTGAGTTTTCGTAGAAGATATTCAACCATAGATTACATTCAAACTGTAGAGAACATAATTGAGAAATATAAAGAATTTTAAAAGACTCTCTATTTAGCATTTATAGATTAACAAAAGGCATTCGACTCTATCTCATACATTTCAATATATAAGGCGCTGAAGGCGAACAACATAGAAGACATCTATTGTAATATAATTAAAGACATCTACGAAAGAAGCACAAGTAGAATTAGCCTGGAAACAAGAGGCCCAGGCATAAAAATAAAAAGAGGCGTTAAACAAGGCGACCCTTTATCCCCTAAGCTCTTCATCGCCGCACTTGAGATTATTTTCATAAACCTTGACTGGAAAGATGTTGGTATTAGAATAAATGAGAATTATCTCAACCATTTACTTTTTGCTGACGACAGTATTATTCTCAGACACAAATTCACAATTAGAGCAAATGATACAAAATCTACAGGCAGAAAGCGCTCGCGTAGGACTACAAATGAACCTGCAAAAAACTAAACTGATGACCAATTCTACAAAATCAGCAATAAAGATAGGAAACGAAAATCTTGAATATGTAGACACCTATATCTACCTTGGAAAGCAAGTATCATTTATTAATAATAACATAGAAGAAACAATAAGGAGAATAAATATTTCTTGGAAAAAATACTGGTCTCACACGGAAATAATGAAAAGAGACATGCCGATTTCTATATTTATATTTATAAAAAAGAAAATAATGGATAGTTGCATCCTTCCCTGCCTAACGTATGGTTCACAAACTTGGATATATACAAAACAGGCAAAAGAAAAAATCAGAATATGTCAAGCTGCTATGGAACGATCTATCCTAGGACTCCGAAGGAGAGATAAAGTACGCCACACCAAGATAAGAGAAAAGAAAATAATGGATAGTTACATCCTTCCCTGCCTAACGTATGGTTCGCAAACTTGAATATATACAAAACAGGCAAAAGAAAAAAATCAGAATATGTCAAGCTGCTATGGAACGATCTATCCTAGGACTCCGAAGGAGAGATAAAGTACGCCACACCAAGATAAGAGAAAAGAAAATAATGGATAGTTACATCCTTCCCTGCCTAACGTATGGTTCGCAAACTCGGATATATACAAAACAGGCAAAAGAAAAAATCAGAATATGTCAAGCTGCTATGGAACGATCTATCCTAGGACTCTGAAAGAGAGATAAAGTACGCCACACCAAGATAAGAGAAAAAACAAACCAAATTGATTTCTTAACCCACTCGATGAAATTGAAGTGGAAATGGGCAGGACATCTAGCTAGAATACAGCATGCTCGATGGACGCGTCGAATCGTAGTATGGAAAGGGCCCAAGGGTATAGGAAGACCAGAGAGGCCACGTAGAAGGTGGATTGACGACATCAAAGACATAGCAGGAGATGATTGGCAAACCAAGGCGAAAGATAAAAAACAATGGTCAAAAATGGAGGGGGCCTTTACCCTGAGATAGGGGTTCTCATTAAATTAACTGAAAGTAATATTTTCTTTATTTTTATTTAATAGTGATAATGTGTAAATAATCAAATTATATAATGAAAAATACAGTTTAAATTATAATAAACATTAAAAATTACAAATTCAAATTAATTATGTAACTAAATATGAATTAATTATGTAAATGATTTGTTAATATGTTATCATTTGTTTATTATTGTTGCATGTAAACATATAATATCTAGTTACGCATCCCGGTATTCACGGAACTGCACCGGAGACCATAACAATT
Source organism: Parnassius apollo (assembly GCA_907164705.1). Taxonomy (NCBI): domain Eukaryota; kingdom Metazoa; phylum Arthropoda; class Insecta; order Lepidoptera; family Papilionidae; genus Parnassius; species Parnassius apollo. The sequence goes on from CAJQZP010001305.1 coordinate 10,091,602, forward strand.
CAAGCGTAAGCGTGGGCGTAGATTGCTGAATTGCGTCTGGAAGACAGGTGGTCTTTCCTGTGAATACCGATAACTGTTCTTTAGCTTAAAGATCTAGAATAAGAATTAGGATAGTCTCAGTTTGGCTCGCACATGTATCGCACATGTAGCCTTAGGTTAGAATCCATCGCGGATTAATTAAGTAGTATATAAGTAATGTAGCGCACATTAATAGTTATAAGTTTATTAATAAAGTCTTTTTAAAAACGTCCTGAATCAATTTCGAATCTTCACTGGCGCAGCCGGTAGGATTTCGCGTGTAAAGCTCACTCATATAAGACTCCCAAATCAGTCGTCGTGAAGCAGTTTACGGTGCCGTCTTGCACTTTCGCGAAATCTACGAACCGAAATAAATTTGTCGAATTCGAAACAGGACATCAAGAAAGAAGATTTCCTAGCCCAGGTGAAAGGATGAGTTCGAGTGTACTGTGAGTAAACCTTTTCACGTCCATCTCTGTTCCCATCTATTTTTGCTTGCTAGAATTATAGTGTTATTTGATTTTTCTTAAATCGAACAAAATAAATTGCACAAGCATAGGCAATTTATTATATATCATTAAGTTTAATAATTAAATATTGAAAATTAATTTTGAATAAATAAAATATATTAAATTATGTTATAAAAAATAAAAAAATACATAATTAAAGAAATTAAAGGATATATAAAAGAAATAAAAGTGATAATTATATAAATTAAAATTAATAATTAAATAAAATAAAAAATAAATTAATGATTAAATATTATATAAATTTTTATATCCAAACCAGCAATCTAACTTTAAATTTGGCATACCCCAACAATACCATGGCTTTAGGCCACACATGAATTATTATGCGCGACCCCCACTAGCTTTTACAAATCAACCCCAAAATAAATTTAAATTTGGTATACCTAATCAGAATTTCCAGAAACAAAATTTCAATGAAAATACCGATGTCTCTATGCATACCGCACGTCCGATAAGACAAAATATGCTAGATGACTCTAGGGTTCCCCAGGATAAAGAGATATTCTATAATAACCAACCCGAAATACCACCGAAATATTATAACCATAATATAAATTACTGTGACGCGAATAATTACACGTATAATTTAGAAGTACCCCAATTTGAAGTAGAACCGTATAGTGAAATAGAAGAAGTAAGTTACAACCCTGATATAATTTCGAATGATACTGAAAATTTTCAAATAGAAGCCTCCGAGAAACATATAGCTGATGTGAAGAATCGACGCTCCGGAAAGTCTGCAGTCTGTGAACACGTACAGGATCGTCCCCGTCACTACATCAGATTTGATAGACCGCAGATCCTCGCTAAAGAACACCGATTCCTTCCAAGGATGATTCGCGAGGCTATTGAAATCAAAAAACATCCTAATTTCAATAGAGAAGATGGCTGGGTGCTACCATCTGCTTGGGATCCTATAATAAATAAAATTAAATCCCAACCCAAGCATACAACTGCAAGACTTCAAGATACCATAAGTTCATACTGCATAGATCGAAACAAAAGTTAAATTTTAATCTATGGTAACCGCGGTTAACTATGACATATGGACGTTGAACATCTCAGTCCTGCCCGTGACCATGAGTGCTGTAAAGCGTTCGAAACGTCGGGTATTTAAAAAGTTAAATATACGCGATAAATTCCGTAAAAACTAGTATTATTTCGACCCCATATACATTAGGCCATACAGACATCCACCTACAATAAATGAGGAAATACAGAAACAAGTCGAAAAGCTCCTCCAAAATAATGTTATTAAAGAATATCACTCGCCTTGGAGCGCACCTGTCCATATGGTTCCCAAAAAATTCGACGCTTCAGGTGAAAGGAAATATCGTATGGTAATTGATTATAGGCTTTTGAATGAGATCACTATAGACGATAAGTACCCATTGCCGAATATTTCAGACCTGTTTGATAAACTAGGAAAATCTATTTATTTTACAACGTTAGACCTGGCAAGCAGATATCACCAGATAGAAGTTGAGGAAATTGATAGACACAAAACTGCATTTACAACCCAGTCAGGTCATTACGAATTTGCACACCTCCCGTTCGGATTAAAGACAGCCCCCGCAACATTTCAGCGTGCTATGGATAACGTTTTGAGAGGGTTGCAAGGGTTGCATTGTTTAGTATATCTCGACAATATAATTGTATACTCTACCAGCCTACAGGAGCACTTAGAAAAGTTAAAAATGGTATTCAATCGATTACGGGAAACAAATCTCAAAGTTACCCTAGACAAATGTGAATTTCTTAGAAAAGAAGTCCTCTATTTAGGCCATGCAATAACAAAAGACGGACTCAAACCAAATAATGACAAAATCTAAGCCGTAGTAGATTTTCCGATACCAAGAACCGCCACCGAAATCAAAAGATTTTTGGGTCTAGTAGGGTATTATCGTAAATTCATTAAAGATTTCGCTAAAGTTCAACCACTCACCAATTGTCTCAAGAAAAGGAATAAGATTGAAATTACAGAACAGTATGTAGCCGCCTTCGGGAGATGTAAAGAACTTTTGGTAAACGCACCCATTCTCCAATTCCCAGATTTTTCAAAACCATTTGTACTCACCACTGATGCCTCAAATTATGCTCTAGGAGCGGTATTAAGTAATATTATTCTCAAGGCGCCATCGGAGCCGACAAACCAATAGCTTTCGCTAGTAGAACTTTAAATGATGCAGAAACCAGATACAGTACTACCGAGAAGGAACTGTTGGCAATAGTGTGGGCCGTAAAAACATTTAGCCCTTACCTATATGGCCGAAAATTTACTATTTTCACAGATCATAGACCTTTAGCGTGGTTAAATTCTATCAAAGAACCCAACAGTAAACTCACGAGATGGAAGTTGCGGCTTGCTGAGTTCGATTATGACATCGTTTATAAAAATGGGAAACAAAATTTCGTTGCCGACGCCTTATCCCGTGTTAAGGTAAACCCTCTGGTAGAAGAATAAAAATCAATGAAGGTTAACGTGGATAAGGATGAACAACTGCAAAAACACATAGACAGTTTAATCGAAGAAATCGAAACATTACGAAATAAGGACACAAGCCCGATGGAAATATCATCAGATACGGAGAGGACCTTATCTATCCTATCCGCTAAGAGCAATAAATCACCATATTCGATACCATCACCGACAAGTAGTACCATTTCAGCACCCGAAACGTTTGATAACTCACACACTTTTACAAAACATTCAGCATATGAAATAGATACCGATGGTATTCCAATTCTAGGGGAAGCCATAGATACTAAACCTCATCAAATATTTATTTTTACATGGTATAGGGCCGAAATAGCCGTTAAGAATTTATCGAGACAAAAACAAAAGATACTCGAAGTTCATATTCCCCTAAATAGACCTGACTAAGTAAAACAATTTTAAAGGAGTACATTTAACCTAAAATAAAACAATTCATTTACTTTGAGAACGACGCACATCGAAAATTTGCAGAGGCTGTAATTGAGTTATTTAAAAAGGGTACAGTTAAGATCTTTGAATGCAAGCGAAGGGTAGTCTATGTAGAGGATGAGAATGAGCAGCGTGAAATAATAAAAAAATATCATATTGGTAAAACATGTCATAGAGGTATAAAAGAGACAATAATACACTTAAAACGTACTTACTTCTGGAACAATATGGACCTAACAGTAGCCACAGTCATAAACTCTTGTGAGGTGTGTAAGCGCATGAAATATGACCGGAAACCTTTAAACCCTGAACTTCAGTTAACCCAAACTCAAAATAAACCATTTCAGGAAATTTTTATCGATGTTTTTTACTGTAGAAGGAAAATCCTACTTAACAATCATCGATGCCTTTAGTAAGCTTGGACAAGCAATAGAAATAAACAATAGGTTAACCCCTGAAATAATTAGAGCTCTTATTAAATACTTCTCTATGTACGGCGTACCACACAGAGTAAGTGCAGATTCAGGAACTGAATTTAATAACGTACTAATGAAAGAAACCCTTAGTTTTTACAAAATAGATTTGCATATAGGCACTCCTCACAAACCAAATTCCATGGCACATGTCGAACGTTTCCACTCCACCCTATTAGAAATATACCGCTTAGCGAAATAAGAAAGAAAAATTACAGATGCCGCATTTGTAATGACATATGCCATCATGTCGTACAACCAAACGATACTCTCAACAACAGGCCTTACGCCTTTCGAAGTAGTGTTCGGTCATACTGACTCCTCAAATACTTTTGACGTTAAATTTAATAAAAATTACACACAAAAATTATTACAAGAACATAAACGACGAACTCAATACCTATATGTATATTTAACTAATAAGGCTATTGATAAGAAACAACGTTTTAAAGAAAAAAGAGGAGGTGAGAAGGAATTTAACATTAAAACAGGGACACAATATTTATAAAGGGCACGAATGTTAGGAGAAGTAAAGATAAAGCGCGTTATGAAAAAGCAGAGGTCATAGGAGATATAGTTAGAAACACAGTACCAATTAAGTATCACGGTCAAAATACAAGGGCCCCAATTAAGGATATAAAACGTCCTCCACAGGTTCATTCTGCTCCTACTGCAAGCCTTCAGGACCCAGGCCCTTCTACTTCAAACAATTGTTCGAAATTCCGGCATACTACCAATAAAGGAGGGACAAGCTCTCATTAGTAACGATAAGTAGTCTTTAGTTAAGACATTAGACTTAAGATTAATACGTGAGGATCTAGAATTTAATAAGAATCAATAGGATAATCTAAATAAACATGTGACACGTTATTTTGGTAAAAGAATAATCAACTCTGAAATAAATAATTTAAAAATTCAAACAGATTATATTCAAAATATAACAATTGAAAAATTAAAACAACTACTACCATCGAAGAGGGTTAAACGCGGTATTCTGAATCCTCTCGGGTCTCTTATTAAAATTGTGACAGGTAATTTGGACAATGATGATGCCATAAGGTACGATGCTTTAATAAATGATGTAAAAGTAAATCAAGGTCAGCTAAATAGAAAAATGACAGTGGTCGCCGAAATGATGAAAACCTTTATTAATGTTACAAATAGTACAAAATTCAATTTCTTACAGCTGGATAAAACTCTTTGGGAAATGAGAAAACAAATTAATATAACAAAAAACTCTCAAACGGAACTTAAAATATCTAACGTATATAACCTGTTTCTACATAACTTTCAAACTATATTTATCAAACTGGATGAAATTGAAACAGCGGTAGCTTTTAGTAAATATTGCATCAGTCTATTATTGACACCGATGAACTCTTGTCGTTGTTAAAAATTATTGAACGAAGAAACAATCTTGTATTTCCTGTAAAAGTAGAAAACATTTTAAAATTAGAGCAAAGTATAGACTTAAAAGTATATGCAAAGGAAAATCAAATAACCTTTATTCCAGATATACCCCTAGTTGATTCGAATACATACATATATTACAAAATTCTCCCTTTACCTAGCACTAATTCCATGAACCAAACATCCCTTATTGTACCCAAATACCCCTACCTTCTGATGAAAGGGTTGAAATCAGTGTCTCTTCTTCACCCATGTAAAGAAATAGATGACTCACTGTTCCTGTGTGAAGAGGATTATTCATCCATGTTAATTAAGGATAATTGTGTAACCAGCCTAATGAGTTTTGCAGCTAACACCACCTCATGCCGGCCCCTATTAGTAGAGTTTGATGATGTGAAGATAATGAAAATAGTGACCGATCGATGGATGTTCTATTCAAAAACTACAGTATTACTTACCAAACAACGTGGAAATGAAATATCACACTATAATTTAATTGGGACATATATAATCTCAGCCGACGACAACTGCGAAGCTAAAATTAAAGGATTCAGTCTGAAAAGGCATCATGAAAATATAGAGGAGTACCCGTTAACTCCCTTACCAATAACAAATCTTCCGGAAACACCACAGTTGTTAATGAAGACATCTTCAAATCCAGCAGCAGTAAACCTGGATGACTTGGACCTGACCAATCTACAGCAGCTAAACCACATATTAACCAGTCATAGTGTAAAAAGTGAGCAAAGTGAAAGTGTCATAAATGTGAAGGACTTAAGTATCGGGACATTAATTTTATATGTATTTTTAGTTATAATAATTGTAATCCTATGTAAAAAATATTTGTATCGAAATTATCGGACTCGGATAACTTCGCCCGGTAATTTCGAAGCTGAGGGGGAAGAGTTATGCATCCCGGTATTCACGGAACTGCACCGGAGACCATAACAATTCTAGCGTACGCGTGGGCATAGATTGCTGAATTGCGTCTGGAAGACAGGTGGTCTTTCCTGTGAATACCGATAACTGTTCTTTAGCTTAAAGATCTAGAATAAGAATTAGGATAGTCTCAGTTTGGCTCGCACATGTATCGCACATGTAGCCTTAGGTTAGAATCCATCGCGGATTAATTAAGTAGTATATAAGTAATATATCGTACATTAATAGTTATAAGTTTATTAATAAAGTCTTTTTAAAAACGTCCTCGAACGAGTCAATTTCGAATCTTCACTATCTATTGTAAAACAGCATGAAAATGAGAAATAAAAGGATTAATTATTTGTATTATATTTATTAATTACTTTAATAAGTAGGTAGGTGGGTAGTTGTATAAAACATAACTACTTCTTGGCAGTCAGGTAAAAAGACGAACTTTTAATGCTAAACATTCTTAAGCAGCCAACCTTGAAGCATGCATAAAACTTCTCATAATAGACAACTTGTCAGAGACACTTGACAGACTATTCACCTGTATCTATTTCAGAATCATTTTATGATGATGAAGACGTAGAAGGGTCCGTCATATTGATTATAACCTAAAATATCGGCAGTCTCCTTTTTCATATCCGTTTTGGTTGGATATACGTCACTAGACCACTTTTCTTTTACATATTTATAGACGTTTACAATCATTATTTTTTCGGTTTCCAAAATATGCGACACTTCCTGCTTCTTTCGTGGTGACGTAAAGTCTTTATGAGATTTTCATGTAGATGGACCCGATTTCATACTAGTGATAATATACAAAACGTCACAAAACAATAACAAAAACTTTAATATAAAACGTAATAATACAACTAACAAAACAAACCTAATAAAAATTAAAACAACTACTATAACCGAAAATTTTAAATCTCAAACTATCTACACGCAAGCGCATCCCAAAGCAGAATTAGGAATGACAGAACTCATCCGCTTTCTCAAATACGCACGTTGTGAGACCTATCGCAAATCGCGTCAAAACAGGTTTATTATCTCTGAATGACCGCTTCCTTCACCCTACCCCGTACCATGAGACACGCTTAGCGCATAACGATACGTAATCTATAAAGAAATCTTCTATGGAAGCAATAACTGTCGTTTTTGTTTCGATGCTAACATAATACTTGAGGTCAATGTACTTTTTCCGCCTGCCCTAGAAACGTACTATAGAGCGTATAACCAGTGAAAAACATTTAGTTTTTCTTTACCGCTGAGTACGTGTCAACTTTACAAAATACTATTAGCAACTTCGTTGCTGTCAGGCGGTATACACTATACAATAGAGTTGTGCGCACTCTATGCTAGCTACACCTTTCCTTTCGTTTTTAATCTATACGATTTGATAGAATACAATATCTATGTTCTCGATTATTGAAAATCACGCGTCAAACAAGGCTAGCTCCGCTTGGTATAAATTCCAGTACATCAACACAGTATACATAAGCTGCAATTTGATAGTTTTACACAGTCCACCTGATGGTAAGTGTTGCTGTAGCGGTGTAGCCCATAGACATCTACATCTATCCTCGATTACGAATCAAAATGCAGATGCGTTGTCACCCGTGAGGACTAAGATGGAATGCCTCGTTTCCAGTAAAAAGGGTCTCCGGTTCTCTACACTCACCATACGAAACACAGCAGCATCAAGCTACCATTTCACGCTGGTATTCTGTGAGAGCGTGGTCCCCCCCGGTCGAGCCGACCCATTCGTGCTACAACTATACTTCTAATATAACTGCAGCATGGCTCTTCCACGTATAGACTGTCATGACTGTCCCCGTGTCTCTGACACTGGATCTGACCTACATCTGACTCTTAGGTGGCTTTGATTTCTTAATAGGATAAGAATTTTAATGACCTAAAAACTAATGTTCAGTGATTCCGTGGCTCTGTTTATAACCATGTGCATGGAAATAAAAAAGGAAGCAGGTATTAGTAATAATGTCTTTCAGACTGAATTTTGGTCATAGTGGTCGGTATTAACGGTGATCAGCCATCTGAGGAAGATTGACAGAAGTTCCCTCGGACAGCCTTGGCGAGAGACCAAAATTCACGTGTTACCGAAGAAATTCGAACTAGTTTCTCGCCAATTCTGCCGATGTGCTCGGACTTTGCCTTGTAGTTAGCCAAATAAATTATACTAGCTTGCCAGGCAGACATTGTTCCGCCCTTTCGACGGCCCTTCGTCATGTCCTATTATTAAAAATCCTTAAATTCGCAAAAAAAGAAATTGTGGATCACTCATGGGCAAAAAAACTATGCTATCTCTCAAGTTGGACCAAACTAGACACGGTGTGCAAATCTGATTAAAATCGGTTAAGTAGTTTAGGAGTCCATCACGGACAAACAATGTGACACTTAATTTATATATATTAAGATAATTTTTCAGAATCCGATAAATAGAGATTATTATGTTAATATAACCGTTAAATGTTGGGATATCGATAGTTGGCAATCTAGGTGTGTCATGTGAGTGTACTTGAACTGTTGGCTGTACGTCACTATGAGCTGCACTCGCCACACGAAACAGCAACATTAGGCTGCTATTTCACACTGGTATTCTGTGAGAGCGTGGTCCTTCCCCGGTCGAGCCGACCCATTCGTGCTACAAATAATATAGCTGCAGCAAGGCTCTATCACGTATAAATATTTTGTATTACATAGTACGGGGTAATACGGTCACATTCTTAAAACACAAAAACAGTCTTGTTTTCATTATGGCTTTGTGATACGATAGCTCTTCATCAGTCAATCAAATAATAAAGGGTTAAAAGCCATTGAACTAAATTGTACTAGTACATAGTATCACGACGTTAAAAGGGCGCTGCTTTATCGTCGCTATTTTAACAATTGACATTAAACTAAATATTTAGTCGATTTTAGTATCGTGTAGTATTAGTAGTTTTGTTAAGTTGATTTTTTGAAGTGTTCACAATTATTGCTAAAGCTTGTTTGTTTTTTTTTTAACGTATTAGTTATACTTTGTTTTTGTCTATGTCTTTCTCGTAGTTTTGGTTTTATAAGCGGCATAGCTTAAGGTGACCATACTACCCTCACGTACTTGTTATTGATGTAGGTCTAATATCCATTAATGTAGATGCGAACATGGTGGCATTTTAGGATTATAATATTTTGCCGATTAATGCCGGAAGTTATCACCTCACCCTATCTTGTGATGAAAAATATTGTTTTTAGTAGAATAAGAGTGACAAACGAGCATAGAGATCTGATGGTAAGTGGATGCTGTGGCCCATAGAACATTTATCCTTGATTAAGACTCAGAATGCAGATGCGTTGTCACCCCTGAGGACTAAGATGTAATACCTCGTTTCCAGTAAAAAAGGGTCTCCGGTTCCCCACACTCACCATACGAAACACAATGGCATTAAACTGCTATTTTACGCTGGTATTCTGTGAGAGCGTGGTTCTTCCCCGGTTGAGCCGACCCATTCGTGCTGCTACTACAATATAACTGCGGCATGGCTCTACCACGTAAAAATATATCTATATATTAATACGTGAATGAAAAACTTTCTACCCATTTTTCTACGTATTGCGCGCAAGGAAGTGTGAGATTTTTCATGGTTATAGTTTTTACTATGGAGAAGGAGTTACAACAAAAGACAATAGTTATTGAAATATAAATACTGCACACTTGTAAAATGTTAATACTGACTGATTTTGTTAGAAGTCGATACTTTCATTCTTTTTTAAACACAATATAATAATATATAATATATACAATTTACTCGTAGACAAACGTCAACAACATTAAGTAAAATTATTTGTAGGGTATATGAAAAGGAACCAACGTTGTGTAAACGTTCAACTAAGAAACAGAAGGGAGGAATCGAGGCTTCTCTCGATCCGGCCTCCTATAACGCCTACGTTGGGTTCGGGAACAACGTATGTGATCTCCGCAACGGAGTAACACACAAGGGCGATAACCTCTTCCTTTTCAGCAAATAGGTTCAGACGGGGATTACGGGTCTTCCGAAGTCGTCCCGGTCCCAACGCCTTAATTCTTCGATGTGGACTGTATAATTTTGAGGGATGAATTTCTTGGGAATAAAACAGCAATTATCTTCAAACCGTTCCGTGAGAGAGTAATTACTTTTCCCTATCACTTCCCTACACTTTTTCTTTCTTCTTATTGACTGCTGGTCTGATTTCCGAAGTTTCTCCGAACTTTCCCGAAACTTCCCCGAACGATTCCCGAACTTTCCCGAAGGATTCCCAAACTTTCCCGAAGGATTCCCGAACTTTCCCGAAGGATTCCCGAACGAATTGCAACGTTCATGTCGTCTTCATGTGCACTAAGGCACATGCAGGTTTCGGGCCTCGTGGTAAGCCCCCATTACCCGTGTTGTCCTCGCGGTCCACCACTATGGACCGGTCCTGGGAGCCTTCTATTGGCGTTGTAGGTGTCTCGTACGATTTACGTCGTAATCGGTAGATTTTTTCGTAGTCCCTTCGGCAGTTACTGGCGATGTGATCTCCGGCGCAGCGAACACACTTCACTGGCCTGAAGCATTTGGTGGATGCATGTCCAAAGGCCCGTCAGCGGTGGCACTGTGAAGGGCCCGCTCTTCCTTGCCAGGCCTCTATGACGACTCCTCTCATAAAGAGGAGCTCGTCGATTTGATAGAGCTCATTGAGGCGCTCCAGGCTCAGGTGGTCCAGCTGCGCGAAGTAGAGGCACCCAGGTCTGCCTCTACGGGGGGGGGGGGGATCCCTTTGACGTATCTAATCGGGAACCCCTTGGCCCTGATAGCCCCCTCTATCGCGGTTGGATCCGTGCCCACTGGTAGTCCCCGTATGCCCACTTTCGTGGGCTTGTCCTCTTCGGGGGTGTAACAGTACCAGGACATAGCTGGTACTTTTTCGGTAATTTCCATAAGGTACTTTTGTACCGTCCGGAAGTCTTCCGGACTCTGGGGGGTAAATCTAACCCCCTTGCCGAACGGACGAGCATTCGGTGGGTGGCCCAACTTCTTATTGAGCACTTCGAAATGCTTCGTCCAGTCCGGCAAGCACTCACCTACTATGGGTGGATATCTCTTAGCCGACTCTTCCGGCGGCTTTGGTGTCTCGGCTGTCTTAGTCCTTGGTACTGCCGGGGCAGCTACCAGTTGGGCGTAGCTGGTCGAAGGTCTCTGACCATCATCTGATGGCCGGCCTGATGGGTTGGTGGTAGGCGCGGACGGTGAGTGTCCGGTAGGTGTATTCGGCTCTAGGGTCGCGTACGTGGTGGCACTCCACCCGTATGACCCTTCTCCTCCCTGCTCCAGATCAGCAGCATCCATACTGATGTGTTGTTCCGGTGTTCTAGGGGAGGTGGGTTTAATCGACGATGGCGATTTGGGTGGTGATCTCCTAATTGGCTTCTCTGGTTGGTGGTCTAATTCCCCCTCGGATGACGAATAATCCGAGGAGTTTGAAGAACCGAAGCAACGCCTCTTTTCCTGGAGGGAGACTGCTGTCTCTGGTGGCGTATGCCTTCTCAGGGTCTTCTTGGCCCGCTGGGGTTGGGGGAACGGTTCCCGCCCAGTCGTACCTCCAGGTACGATGGGCGAGAGCGCGGTCCTCGGTGCGGGCTCCTTACCCGGTGAGGAGGGTTTCCGTGTCGGGATCTGTGAGTAGGAGGACACTACTCTAGTCCTTTCAGGATCAAAGATGTCGCGATATGCGATTGGTCGGTCAAGAACACCAGGACGGTCGGGTGGTCTTCTTGGTTTGAGTTTAGGTGGGGGCTCCCCCTTGTCCTTATCGGACATACTGAGAACCTACCTAAGTCAGTCAGGTAATCTATAAAAGGTCCTGTCTAAAAATGCCAGCCGTTCGGCACGAAGCGCGACGCGGATAGCGAGGTGTAAACGTATTGGCGTAATCTCACTGGGCACTGCCTACCCCTTTTGTCAACAAAAGGGTTGGGGGAAGTGCGACGGTGGCACTTTATGACGCGACTAGGCACAGGATGCTCAGAGCGCATAAAGTGCCAAGAATCACCTAGGGGCCGGTGACCTCAACGCCTCACGGAATCACGGGACTCAACGTTCGGCGGAGTATGTCGTACCGGCGGTCATTTGCAGCCACTGCTAACTACAAACAACGCACACCTAGGAGATCCTTGATAAGGAATTGCAACGTTGATGTCTTCTTCATGTGCGTATGCACATGGAGGTTTCGGGCCTCGGGGTAAGCCCCCATTACCCGTGCTGTCCTCGCGGTCCACCACTATGGACCGGTCCTGGGAGCCTTCTATTGGCGTTGTAGGTGTCAAAATTCGGATTGTCCGTAATCGGTAAAATTTTTTCGTAGCCGGTTAAGACTACGAAAAAAGAAGGTTATCCAGTAAAGTCAGGGTTGGCCTTTCAGCGGCATTGAGGGTTGTTACTCGACTCTCTAATCGATATAGAGAGGAGTTCTCTTGGATAGGGTCGCCCGTCCGGGGGGCGAGTGTGTAGCGGCGCAAAGTTGTTAAGGTGTATATGCGGCCCGTTGTCTGCGCGGTCGAACAGTCCGCGCGCCAACCGGGCCACAAATTCCTGTATGGTGTCTATCTTCAGGTTGGCCGCTATGACGTCATTCCGGACGTAGCGACCCGCACCGACGATGGTTCTTAACGCCATATTTTGCTGGGCCTGCAGTCGCCGCCTCAGTCGCGCTCAGAAGCGCGTACCAGGCCGGAGCAGCATAGGTGATGATGGCTCTAATGTAGGTTTTATATACTCGCACTTTGGTGTTAAGTGGTAGCTTGGATGCCAGGACCGGACGTAGCATCGCCCGCGCACATCGTGCTCTACGGACGACGAGGTCGACGTGCGCAGTCAATCGCAGCGCCCGGTCGATCCGGCACCCAAGGTAGGTCACGGCCTTCTCGTACGCGATCTGCTGGCCATTGAGGGTTAATGGAGGTGGTAGGTTCCTGAGGCGGCGAGTGAGCAGAGCGGTCGTCTTACCAACGTTGACGACCATCCTCCACTCATCTAGCCATGGTGGCAACAGGTCCAGGAGGCGTTGCATCCTGGCAGCGGCAATATGGGCTCTTCTGGAAGAGGTGAAATAAGCGCTATCGTCCGCATATAACGCCAATTCCACGTCGTCCTCCCATTCTTGCAGCCAAGGAATTGCAAGAAAACCCGTTTACTGAGCTACCCCAGAGATATACGCGAAATTGAACCGCGCCATTCGCGCGCTTGCGCAACTCAATTACATGAATTTGTTCTATCACTCTTTCACGGTTTACTTAATAACTTTATTTGCATAAGTCATACATTAACACAATTTACTTGTATAGATAGCGCAAAAAAATATCTATACTACGATATACATTACATTTTTATATCACAAAAAACCTTTTATTTATTTAACAAAATATGCCTATTTTACTTACACGTTTAAAGTTGAAATTTCTTAAATGTTTAACATGGAAAGTTAAAACAATGTTTTGCTCTTGAAATTATACATATCTTAACTAATACAATAGTTTAATTTACATTTTATCTATACATTTCACTTTTAAAACACTTTTAAATTTCTTATACAAAACTATCATTATTTCACTTATTCACAGGAATTTTCACATAAAAAAAACACAGAATTCACCTTTTTTACACGTACAATTAATCTGAAATGTTCAAGTCATTTTTACATAAATTGCTGAAATTACAAATATTTAAATTTTTACATATTTGGCCTCCTAAGTATGTGGCTAGCGTGCGTCTATGAGCTCACACTATTTGAACAACTAACTTTGCACGGCTATCGACTATCAGAAAAAAATGGAAAGTCTAATATACACCAATATCAACAATACTAAGGTGAATCAATGCTTTTACACAATTCTCAAACTGTAGGAAACTATTTCTAATCAGATTCTTATCAGTTATCATATCTCTTATCAGATAACAATATAAGTGAATGTTTTCATAAATGAATCATAGCAAATAGGCATTTGTTTTCATACAAAACATATCAAACCCATATAAGACAACACTTATGCTATTAATTTTTTAATTTAATTCTATTTACTCACAAAGTGATCATCTCGACCGGGGAATAAATCCGATCTCTAACTTTATTTTAATATTCCTTTAAATTTACATCATTGGAAAGATGATTTCAACCGGGGAACAAATCCGGTAACATAATTTATATCTTAAAAATTCCCTATATGAATTTATTAAGAGATATTACTAAGAAAACGATAAACTATTCCGGCCTGGGAGTCGAACCCAAGACCTTCATATCATTAATTCGATATTTCTTTAAGATTCAACTAAGCATTTTCTTATCGGAATATTGTTACTTGATAATTTGCTTTTTAGAAGCTATTCGTAATCGGTTAACTTAATAAATTGAAATATTCTTATAGGCCAACAATCTCCCCCCCCCGTGCGTCAGCACCATCATTTGGGAGGCGTCGCGGGTACCAACACTATTATTCTGGATGTAGGTCTCCTCAAGATACCTGTGCTAGTAATGACGTCAACCACTCTGGTGTGACCGTCTGGTCCCGGTAGCGTCCTACTAATCTTGCCTTTCGGCCACGTATTTCGTGGCAATGAATGATCTATTATCAAGACAATATCACCTTCTTTAGGTTCCATGAACTTTCCGTTATTACCTGTTCGAGGTATTAAAGTAGGCATGTATTCCCCCAGCCATCCCGTCCAAAAATGGTCGGCTAACCTCTCCCAGGCGCCACCCATGTGCGGTGCTCCCGGAGGTATAAATTTCCATTTAATATATTTTCTAAATGACTCATTTTTCATGCCCTCATAGCATTCTTCGCATGCTTTCAATAATTCTTTTTTCGCAGCTTTGAAATTTGTCCCGTTATCGCTGTATATAACGGCTGGTTTTCCTCTTCTGGCGATAAATCGCCTCAACGCCATTATCATTGACGCTGGTGTCAATGAGGCTGCTAATTCCAGATGTACTGCTCTGGTGGTCAGACACGTGAATAAAACACCCCAGCGTTTTTCGTGTCGCCTTCCTATAGTCACACTCATAGGTCCGAAATAATCCACGGCTGAGCATGTAAAAGGTGGTTCATGATCAGCTATTCTCTCCAGTGGAATATTTCCTTGTGGCACGTTCTGCGGTTTTGACCTGTATGTCCTGCACCACTGACAATGATGTGACACACTTCGTACTACATTACGCAGGTACAAGACATAAAATTTTTTGGTTCACCTCATTCATCACCGTCTGGTGATTGGCATGTCCAAAATGATAATGAACTTCTCTAATCATCATTTAAACGATTTCGTGTTTACCGTCTAATACGACAGGTTTTCTACTTTCCTCGGTCAAATTAGACTTAAAAGGTAAACGCCGATTTAAACGGAGTAAGTTATCTTCTCCTATTTCCATAGACAATTTACTTAAGCGTGAACTTCTTTCAACGCTTTTGCCTGCTTTCAAGCATTTTATTTCCAAATGAAAACACTCGTCTTGAACGAACTTCCAAATTAACAATTCAGCTTTTTTCAAGAGCGCTATGTCCAACGCGCCATCGGGTCCTTTAACCGACTTTGCTAAAACTTTGTTGGAACACATAACCGACTTTTCGGCTGCGTCGTCGGGTCCTTTAACCGACTTTCTTAAACTCTTGAATTTTTCTACCGCTTGTAAGGTGCGTGTAGTTGCCCCAAGGAATTTCTTAAAGCTGCTAAATCGTCCGTAGTCGGGTAGACTTAACGGTTCTTGCTTTCTCAGCGCATTTACGCCTTTTGGCGATTTTTCATCACCTGTTTCTAAGCTATTTATGGTGTCCACTTGTTTGGGCCATAAATCAGGACTTTTCCTGAGGAATTCAGGTCCTTGAAACCAGCGATGACTTACATCGAAGGTGGAAGGAAAATTTCTAGTGGCGTCGTCTGCCACGTTCTGTGACGTTGGAACCCATCGCCATTCACATGGCTTACTGTGATCTTCGATCTCAGCCAATCGATGAGCAACGAATGGTTTAAAAGCGCGAGGATCTGACTTAATCCACGCTAACACTGTACGTGAGTCTGTCCAAAATACTCTCTCGGATATCTCGTACTTGCTCTCTTTTTTAACTGATGCAGCCAGTCTGCTGCCCATAAGAGCTGCTTGCAATTCAAGCCTCGGAATCGAAATTGGTTTCAGCGGCGCTACTCTTGCCTTTGCGGCGATCAGCGTAATCCGCCTTTCTCCTAGCTCGTCCGTGGTGACGTAATACACCGCGGCAGCGTATGCTTTTTCACTAGCATCCGTGAAGGTGTGTAATTCTCCCTTGCCGACGCCTTCAGCAACGGGTCTAGGTACTTCTAAATGACCTAATTTCTTCACTTCAGATATCCATTTACAAAATAACACGTGTAATTCGTGTGGAACTTCTTTATCCCAAGAGATGCCTGTCCTCCATACTTACTGGATCAGCGACTTCCCTTGAATCGTTATGGGTGATGCGAGTCCCAAAGGATCGAAGACTGACATCACAGCGCTAGTTATCTCTCTCTTCGTAGGCGGTCGTAAACCTTCCATCACCTCTTCCGGTGTGTTACGAAGACTTATGGAGAAACTTATTATATCCCGTTTGATATTCCAAATCAAACCTAAAGTGCGCTCTGTGTGCTCTTTATCTCCCAGTGAAGCACTGTCGCTCTTATATTTATTTTCCATTTTACTTAAAACTTCCGGTCGGTTGCTAGCCCATCCCCTCAGTTGAAAAGAAGCACGTTTATGTAATTCATACATATCGTTTACTATCCTTTCGGCCGTCGTCACGTCGGGAAATGCCTGTAGATAGTCATCCATATAAAAATTGCTTTCCGTAGCGGAAGCTGCTTCTGGATAGATATGCGCGTTATCCTGCGCATTCCTATTCTTCACATACATAGCGATGCATGGTGATGATGCCACTCCAAATATGAGTGCCGTCATTCTATACTCTTCCGGTGGCGCGTCACGATTGTGCCGCCATAAGAATCGAAGGCTATCCCTGTCTTCTTCCCGGATTTTCACTTGCAGGAACATTTCTTTAATGTCTGCCATCACTGCCACGCTTCCTTCTCTGAATCGTAACAGAACTCCAAA
This sequence comes from Parnassius apollo, assembly GCA_907164705.1. Classification (NCBI taxonomy): domain Eukaryota; kingdom Metazoa; phylum Arthropoda; class Insecta; order Lepidoptera; family Papilionidae; genus Parnassius; species Parnassius apollo. The sequence continues at coordinate 10,109,013 of CAJQZP010001305.1, forward strand.
CAACGACTTCAATAAGTCCGGTCCGGTTAACAATGCATCATTGAGACAACGTCCGCCCGTCCTAGCGGCGGCGTCGAAAACTATTCTTATTTTCCCCTTTTGTGGGTGAGTCACTGCGAAGTGTGGAAGATACCACGTGCGTGGGGGAAATGGAAATATGGTTCGCTTTCTCTGCGTAACCGTTCACGATGAGATTTTCAATTTGCTTCTCATATTCCTTTTTCAACTCGCTATTTTTGTCGAGCTTCTTTTCGATATTAAACAGGCGACTTTCAACCTGCGCTCTATTCGACGGCATGCACTCATTGTCTGTGCGCCATAACAAAGCAGTCTCGTACCTATTATTAGGTATACAACGTACCGTTTTGCTCAATAAATAAATATTTAAAGCTCGTTCTTCTGGGTCGTTCGCGGGCTTTCTTTCGCGGACACTCTCAGAGATTCCAAACTAAAATAATCCTTGATTAACTTATCCATGTCCTCCCCCTTCTTGGTGGAAATGTGGTTAACAATCTTGATTGGTTTGATGCCACCCGATATGTGACCATGTAAAACCCATCCAAGTTTGGTGAGCGATGCTACAGGTAGGTTCTTACCTCCTGAAATTAATTCACGAGTAACTATGAGATGCCAATTGTCCTGGCCAATTAATATGGTAGGTCTGGACTTCTCATACATCAACTCGTCCTTAATCGGTGTCAAATACCGTTGCAATAATTCTCGGCTTACTGACTGCGGAGAAAGGTTAAGTGACTTAATTGTTTGTACACTTATCTTCTAAGTTGTTCGAGTAAATGCCTTTTATCTTAACGTTTAAGCGATACGAACTGTCGTCGTTAATTCGCTTACCTCCTACGGCTTCAATACGTAATTCTTCTTTACGTCCGCGACGCGCTAACTTCTGAGCCATCCACTCCTCTATGAGTGTCATGGTCGATCCTTCATCCAGAAGAGTTGTTGTCTTGACCTTTGCACTCTGCACTCTAACCTCCTATGGTTAGGTGACAAACATTGGAAACATACTTTCGCTTTTTTGACCGCGTCCCATTTCTCGCGAATATTTATGTCCTTAAACTTGTAACAACTCACTATAGAGTGCTCCTTGTTGCATATAACACACTTATGTGTTACCCGACTTACAGGCTTGTCCTGGGTTATCATAACCACTTGTCGGTTGTGCCCTTTATTATTTCAGCGTTCTAGACGCTCGCTCGTATTACTTCGGCGCTCTTAGCGCTCGCTCTTGACACGGTTGCGTACAGACCCCTTTGCGGTGTGTACAGTTTGCTTCCTGAATTCAGGACGCTTCCGTTTTTCAGGCACATTTTCATTGTTTAAGGACGTTCAAAATTGTTCACTCAATAAATTTAAAAACTTGGCCATCTTCTGTAACTCTGGCTCCAAAGGATGCTGAGCTCGATATTCAAACCATTTAAATTTAATCATAGTTCCAAGTTTCTCCACTATGCGGCTCACTAACTCCGGTGAGTATAAATACTGTGGTTGATTCAACGCTTGTATTGTGGCAACCACGTTCGTAATATGACTTGCAAAAGATCCTATATTCCGGCAATCTTGGCATACGCTTTACATTCTCGATTTCGGCTAAAATGAGCATCTCAACCCTACCGAATCTTCTTTCGAGAGCGTTCATTATATCTTCAGGTTCACACTATGTAAACAACAACGACTTAACCGCTTCCTTAGCGGTGCCCTTTAATGCCCTCCTAAGGCGTGCGACATTCTGCACCCCTGAAAATTCGCTTCTCGTGTCTTCAAACACCGTTTTGAAAATTATCCATTCACCCGGGTCTCCATCGAACACCGGTAATTCCCGGAGGAAATGAAGCTGGAAGTATATGCCATACAACTTTTGGTTCGTACGTAGAGCTTCCAAAGCGCCTCGTCTACATGATTACTCCTACACTTCCTATATCGCCCTCACCTTACTTGCTTGTTTATACTCTAAGACCCCGACTCACTCATCACGTTTTTAATTCACGCATTACGTGTGGTTATTATATTGCAACTGAACTATGTTATGAATTATAATATAATTTATTTTCAAAATAAGTAGTTTTAATTTATAATATATGGCCATCAGAGGGGTGCCGATTAAGTGAATCCACCTCCGGGAATAAATAACGCGATGTCACAAATAAGTAGTCTCTATTTGTTACATAGTACCTGCACTTCACTATCACTATCATCGTGCAAGCATACACATAATCGCCGTACCCCGTAGTAGTTTGTCAAACAGCAAGCATCGAGATGGACGTGGAGTGTGTTGCTGCTGTAACAATTTATTTAATAGCGCTATACAACCATTATGTCAATGTCACCACTTGTGTCTCGGATTCCAAATTTCGGGACAGGTCTGATAAACTTCAATGAACTTGAGTATCTCTTCACTTGACCACCCACTAGCCATTTGTATGTACTGAGTTAATTATACACGCATGTATGCAATGCTTCACTGTCCAACAGCGAATGAATGATCGGCGTAATGTTGCCAGATTTTTTCCAACTTCCCCCCTAGATTTTTTCAAAGAACCCCTAGTTTTCCTATATAGGGGGATAAAAAACCTCTGATTTTTTATTCGGACAAGTTTCGTGTGAATCAGATTTATCAAAAATGAAAAAGTTACTACTACACACAAACAATGAAAACTAAGTTAATTTTTAAAGTTTTTATTGTTTTCATCTCCTACGCATTTCGTCAACCATGTCTTGAACACTTCTTCATCCTCCCGAGATATTTTATATTTTTGAGAGTACTGTTTGATTTTATTCAGAAAAGACATCTTGGAATTATTAGTTATCCTTGATAAAATAATTCACAAAATAATTCGTAAATAACTTATCTTTGACTTTTGTTTAGTTGTTTAACAAAGGGCGGTGAGTGTAGTTGGTCGATTCAGTTCTTTTTAAGTTTCTTGGCTGTGGGGGTGACTTTTAGCCGAAATCATAGACAAAACAGTTTGATGGTAAATGAATGTGTTGCCAGCTTATAAGTTTTATTATCCCACTCATTTTATTCGGTGAAATAAATTGTCGGCATTGTCTATTTTGAAATAGAATTGGGAAGTTGGTGAGACTAGTGAAAAACCTCTAGATTAATTTCGTGATATTTAAACCTCTAAAAAACCTCAACGACCTCCAAAAACCCCTAGATTGAGGAAAAACCTCCAGATCTGGTAACACTGGATCGGCGATCGTGTGGACACCTCAACGCAACCACCCGGCGATTCCCTTTGATGCGTGCCCGAAAAACCGACAATTCACGGATCGAGGCAATCTACATGATTGCCTCGATCCGTGAATTGACGATGATCGGCGAGTAGAGCCGAGTATGCCCTCTACACGATCGTGTTCGTGCGTAATCGTTTGTATTTGCTGATTATGAAGTGGCTATGGCTCCTTTTTTTCCTCTTTTCTTTTTAGGGTTGTTTCTCTTGATTTTTTTTAAACAAAACAGATGTGAATGCTGGTATTAAGCATGTTACAAATACCGATGCAGATATCTGTTTCATTTACATTCGATGTGTTTTGATCATTTTACAACACATCATCTATCAATTTCTAACAAGGCTTAGTCATTTGTGCAGTATTTACAATTCAATTTGTCATCCGTGTCCGACAAAACAATCTTATGTTGGAAATGAAATTACTCAGCACATCGTGACAAGAGTTTCAAAAACCAATATTTATTATTTATTCCATATCGACTTGCACACAATCTACCAGATTGTAGGTGAATGATGTGGGCTCATAGACATCTTCATCTATCCTTCCATCCATCTACTTTTACCCCCGAGTTACCACTAAAAAGGATCTCCTGTTTTCGTTTGTGAGCGCGTGGTCCTTCTTTCATTGGGCCGAAACTTTGGTACTGCAGCCGTATTATTGTGCTGTGTAACGTGACTCTACCACGTAGTTCAGTCAGTCACATTAAAAATAAAATGCCTTATCTTTAAGGAGTCATTGAATATTCGCGGAGCAGTAATAGTAAATGACGCCTTAAACAGGTTTGAAGCTTGGCTGGATAAAGGGTTATGAATACGTATCTACTAGATGTTGCGGTAATTAAAAAAGATAGAAGTATAAATAGAGATATAATATATACAAAGAGTGAAATAAAAAGGAGTGATATTTATATATCTATATAATAAAATAGTATATATAGATTATATAAATATCACATATGGTATTTATATCGTCGAATTTCATAAGTGTTATTAGACGGACGGATAATAGCGAGTGCAAGATTTACCAGATTATGTAACTAAGTGGTAAATATACTGTTTCGTATTTATGAGTAAGGTGAATCTCAAAAAATCTAGGTTATCAAGGTTAATTATATTGTAACTAATGTACTTATTTAATAAATGTTTTACCGATGGGGTATAAAGGTTCACTATTGTCAGCCTTGTCCAAATATGAAGAAAAAATGTCCATACCCATAGCTCACACCGCTGCATTGGAAGACATTTTCAAGCTACTGGACTCTCAAGAATACGGTATCAATATTCAGTGCGAGTACCTCACTCACCTCCGATTTGCCAACAATAAATGCGATGATGACAATCATGTGTGAGGTCCAAGTCACACCTATGTCGTTAGTTGTTTAGAACACTTCACTCGAAGTTAAAGTGAGTAAGTTTACCAAGGACTTTCCCGAACAGCTAAATTCAACTTCAACCGAAAGGTTAATCGACAGATTCATGTAGGTTAACTTATACGGTATACCTACCTAATAACTTGAAAACAACTATGTATAATATGTGGCGCGTGTTGCCAGTGATAATATAGGTATCTGAAACGTGGTCCTTTATTGCTGGCCGTGTTAAGAAGTTCAAGTTCCTTCAGAGAACTATGAATAGCTTTGGTATTACTATGACTATACAACAAAGTTGAAGTCGCAATGGACCGCGGCCTTATAGGTCGAAGAACCGATAACCAATAGATAAGCAAGTTTCTCGAGTGGAGTCATTGCCGAGTTTTCATTTGCACTTGTTAATATTTTCCATTCCTTTTTTTATTTCCTTCAAGATTAACGTTAGCAAATGCCACTAGGTATTAGTATAAGCCCTTTGTAACATATCTTGAGATGAGTGCAAGTAAGGTAAAATCAAGGTCTGTTTAATCGGGAGGGATCACTCTCGAATATCAGCGTAAAACAGCAGTTAAATGCTGCTATGTTTTGTATAGTAAGTCAAAATAAAACTGAAATAGAAATTCTAAAAGGGAATATGTTTGTGGGCCACTGTACTTCTTCCTTCGACCAGAACACCTACGTAAAATTGTACATATAATGCCACGACGTTTTGTGAGGTGAGTAAACAGAACCGGTGACCCTTTTTGCTATTGGAGATATTCCATATTTTTCTTCAAGGGTTACAACGCAACTGCATCTAATCGAGCATAGAATGCGTGCGTCTGTAGACCACAGCATCCAGTAACCATCGGTGAACTGTACACGTTTGTCATCATAAACTCTATTAAAATATTTTTTTGATATGATATAAAGTAAAAATCATGGATAACACAAAGCGTTATTTATTTTTCTCACTTTATTTTATTTACACTCTTAATTTGTTGGTACGTCTATTAGTGATTGTATAATATTCAAACATATTTTTTTTCAAGTCGATGGTCTATGCTAGGATTGGAGAGTTGGTAAGAGTTCCATATTTATGGACCAAAATTACTCACATTTATAATATATTATGTTCAAATATCTGTATAGTTTAGTGACAAAAAACAAAATCACAAAATGTGGTCATTGTAGGCGTGTTTTAAAAAAAATGTTAATAATCTGTATATAATCCGAAGCCTATTGCGTGGAACTCCACATACTAGAAAGGGCAGAACAACATCTACTGAGCTATCACTTATGTCTGTCGTATAATTATTCATAACGGGTACGTAAGAATTTATCAAATTTGTTCAATACGCATACTAAAAATGGACTACATATTATAAATA